>SSNR01000408.1:0-170571 GCA_006937965.1 Callopanchax toddi | reverse complement strand
GGGGGGGGGGGGGGTAAAGTAGCAATTTATCAGTTATTTATCTACAGTAAGGACCACACCCACTAGTGACATCACTCAACGTGGGTGGAGACTTTAGAAACAAGAAGCAATCCTCTGACCGTTGAAATTTTCAAGGTTAGTCAGATCAGAGGTTTGAAACAAACCAGTGAATCGATTTAAAATGAATTGTTGAGATTTACAGTTAATATAGAGTTCTAATGCATCAGTGGGACTCCTTTGAGCAAAAGCAGTTTTAAATACCTGAACATCAGACACTAGTTTGTCATTGTCGGACCGCAGTGTCTCTCCTGGTCTGACTAGTCGCGAGTATTGATTGGTCAGAGAACTACTTCCTGTCTTTAGAGACTCCGCCCACTTTGAGCACTGGTGGTTATGTACCTTACTGCAGATACTAAATACCATATTTCAAATATTAGATGGTATTTTTCTTTCTCTATAAAAAATGGGTTCCTGTATCGAGAGGTGGAGATTTTCACTCGTCAGTAACGAGTGATGAACTGACGTGACCCTGAGCAGCTTCCTGGATGCTGCTGTCAGCTGACACTCACGGCCTGAAATTTCAAATTTTTAACAATCTTCAAATTGCTCCTCGAGGATTAATAAAGTTTTATTGAATTGAATTTTGCTGCACACACACAGCAAAGATGTACTGGGGACTGGACACAGCAACTGCTGCATGATGGGAATGAATAACGTTTAGAACAGAGCGCTTCAAAAGTTGGGGCGTTAACCAGCAACTGAGGAGAAGTTATGATGTAAAGTTTAGTTTCATGGAGATAAACACAGTGAAGTCAGCAAACAACCCTCAGACAAGAAATACGATGTATCAGAGTTAAATGTTAGGAGATGGAGAGTCCAGAAAGACGTTAAAAGGCTAGCAGTCGCTTTTTTAATTCAGAGACAATGATGATATTTAATGTCATAAAGTGTTTAATTTCAATGTGCATTTTCAGGAACAATACAAAAACTAAAGAATGCCACAAAAATGATGAAAATGTCATTTCAAAGCTAAACGATGTATTTATACCAGACATGAATAAATGTCTACTTTAAAGTTCAGCTTTTTAGAACCTACACTTTTCCTTTTGGTGAACCTGGTCTTCAAACACCTCCCCAAATCTAGCTCAGATGTAATGGTTGATCCCTCCTCTTGGAATGCAGGCTGAAAGATAGCATTTCATGCGAAGCAAAGCGGAAGAAAACAGCCCTCAGAAATCCAGCGCGCCGAACATGCTCGCTGTCAGCTGCTTTTGCTTAATTTGATGCCTCTGTCTCTACCGCCGCCAGTTGAGTCTAATCTCATTGAGCGCTGGAAATGAGTGCTGGTGACAGGGATGTCAACAGCGGTTTGTTTCGAGCTCAGCAGGAGAACAGTACCTGCCTGTGTGTCTCTGTTACACACGTGCTGCTAGTCTTCACCCTCCCCGTGCGCCCGAGTCAGCCAGCGTTACTGTCAGTCCCACAGGCCAGAGCAGACATGCTAAATCATCCTGCACCGCCACTCCACACACACACACACACACACACACACACACACACACACACACACACATATCTGCATGCTTCTCTGCCTGACAGCCTAAAATGAATCTAACCACACTACTCATTTCCCATCAAACCATCCAAAAGTGTAACTTTTTTTTCTGGTGGAATCTGCAGAGAATTACTCCACAAGGCCGTCGACAGGTGAGAACACCAGCTTGCCTTGCGGAGGCGGTTTGTACAGTGGGGTCATGTCAGCCTGTGTAACTTTTCAGATGTCGAACTCCCTCCTCTGCTCGCTGGAGATCGACCTCAGAGTTTCACCTCCTTCTTCCTCCTCCCACGGCTTGATAAGTCCCCCACGGCTCTCAGTAACCCGGTGGGGCCTGCTGGAAAGACATCCTGCAGAGGCAGGATGGGCAAGAAGAGGGGGGGGGGGGATGTTAGCAAGGGTCACAAGTTCAGAGTAAACTGATGAGGGGGGGTTGAGCTCTGACTTCAGGAAGAGCATGTGCTTGTTGAGGTGTGAGAAGAAAACTTTCAGCAGCATTAGGCTGTGTGAGTGTGTGTGAGTGTGTGTGTGAGTAGAAATGACTGCAGCAGCAGTGACGCAGGGCAGATCCAGCGTGACAGATAGACAGTGAATCCGATTCATTGTGATCAAAGGCTGCTGTCAGCGACAAAGGGCCGTTTGTTTAGCCTAAGCATGACATGTATCTGAGAGCCATAAATTACAGGGGGAATTAGGGGAGGTTTGGTGGATTTTATGCCCGTGTGCCTGTCTATCTCTCTGTGTAGTGCACACACACACACACACTTCTAAAGTGACACGGACCACACGCAAGAGAAAACGGATCAGTATGTGACTCTAGAAGTAATGATGAGAGATGGGAGCTGGCATGTGTCAGGCTCTGGTTGAGAGGTTGGAGAGGAGGAAGTTTTAACATGATGGGAGTTTTGCCTGAAGGTTGTTAACATATGCAGCTCTGTTTATAAGGCAGAAACAGAAAGAGAAAAAGATGGCCACTGTTTCTCTGGAAATGTTAAATCGACGCATTGTTATGAGGTGACAGCCCTCACTGTCTTTTTATTTGTTTAAAGGGATATTTTTGGTTGGCCGTGGATCAGCGGGCAGGATGGTCACCCTCTGGTTAGATGCCCGATTATGGCAGACATGTTACTTACTGCAACTTACTGAGGGATAAATCAAGGAAATATTATAATTTAGGTTATTTGAAGTGCTGTAACCAAACCCACCAGTGACATCATTTAAAGTGGGCGGAGTCTCTAGAAACAGGATGTGATCCTCTGACCGGAGCGATAGTCCTGATTCGTCAGATCAGGAGAGACACTGTTGCCAAATGGTGACAAACTATTGGCTAATTTTAAGGTATTTACTAAAAAGAGTCATTCTGATGTATATGGATGCTGAATTAGCTGTTTGTAAACCTCTAACGTTTAGTGCATGACCGTTTACTTCGTTTCTTGGTGTTCATGCTGCAGCAGCAGGACGTATGGTAATTCAGACGTTGCTCAGTTGGTTGAAAACATATGGAGGTTAATAAATTGTTTTAGAGACTCTGCTCACTTTGAGTGATGTCACTGGTGGGCGTAGTCCTTGCTGTAAACCTGATAGAAAAGTTGTTTTGAACCTTTTGCTGATGTTTTCTCCAGTCTTGCTCAACAGTCAGCTAACATCTTGACCAGTCATCATAAAGGTGCTCTGAAACAGCCACTAAAACAAACAGAAATAAACAGAAATAAAAACTCCTCCGCTCCGGTGGTGCAGACGTCTATAACTCCTACAGTTATGAGAACCATTAAAAAACTTCCCTGTGGTTTAAAAAGCATCTTTATCTTTACTCCAGATGCTCAACAGATTACTGATTCAAGGCTTCAGGGTGGTTTCTGTGTTCATGGCGGCAGTGTGTAGCTGATGCACACACTCTCACATGTATACTCCTCTGACATTAGCTGCCCCACAGTTTGACTTACAGGTTTGCAGATTTAAACTCCAGTCTGATAAGTGTCAATAATATCAACAATTAAGGAAAAAGAAAAAAACGAGTGATTCCTTCCCACAAATCTGATGCAATGTTTGTGTCCTTCTGTTTACTGAGACATGGATGTGGGTGGCAGTAATCTCCTCTCTTAGTACCTCCTCAAAACAAGTCTTCTTGTTGCTTCCTTTCTCCTGATGTCACCTTTTGAGTGGGACTATTTTGCTTGAGGACACGGTCTGTGGTCATGAAATCCTTGCCGACAGGTACAAATGATGACATTTGCATCACATAGGCCTTGCAGACAAATGAACCTATTGGACCTTGGATGTTTCATACCGATAATATCACAATCACTGGCTGGCAGCTCACATGCAAACCAACAACGCACATTTTTATAAAATGAAAAGTTATTCTAAGCTGAAGTGAGAGTACACTTGTCCTGGAGGAGTAGAAGTTCACTGACCTCATTATCAGTTTTAATTAGTTTTACAGTTTTGCTCACTTACTCTCATTTATTTCCTGTGAACACGTTTTTTGTTTTGTTTTTTTGACACAGGGTCACGAGGGGTCAGGAGCCTATCCCAGCAGTCAGCTGATGAGAAACATTTATCACCACAGAAACAAACTAAACCCTGTGTTTTTGTGTCAGATTTAATAAATGAGATCATTTTATGTTAAGGAATAATGGATTTATTGCCATTTTGCTCAAACTTTGTAAAAAACTTTATGCACAATCTTAATCTGTATTAACCAGATGAGGCTGGAGGCTCACAGGTGAGGCTGACATAAAGAGATGTTAGTCATGAGACTGAGTTTGTGGCAAAAATTCATCCATTTCTACGCCTCTGAGTTGAACTAAAGTCAACATTTTTTAGGATTTACTCAAAAAAGAGGTAGAATTTGATGTAAATGAGGTCTACTAACCTTACATTCTAAAATAAGTTGATAATGAGTTGGAGTGAAGTTAACTAACAAGGTGAAAAACATATTGGTGATAATTTTATGCTACATGCCTTACAGCCAGTCAAAGGGAACTGTGAACAGAAGAACAGAAACACAGTGAACTGGAAGAGTTTGATTTTTATTAAAAAGTCCATTTTTTTGCATAGTTGCATTTTGTTGACATCTTTGCATTTAGGAGCCTCTAGGCTTTATTTGTGTATTTTGAGCTTCGTATTGTTTTTAGGTGTAGGGCCGACATTATGGCGCCGCTGAAGCAGCTCATTCATGCTGAATGATTTTTATGTTGTGTGAAGTGGAAAAAGGTCTCCAACAAAACTTACCTTGAATGTAAGTGTGGATGTAAATAGGCCACCACATGGCTTCTGAGGATGGGGCTCGTTCCGTATCAGGGACCGGTTTTTATGTACTGTGACCCAGAAACTACTAAAAATCAGTGTTACACCAATATGCACCCTCTAGTGTTTTCACTGCCCCCTAATCAAACAGATTCTCTATAATGTGTGTGTGTAAAAGAAAATAAAGAAAATACCTTTTTTTTACATTGTGCATGCTTTAGAAGAATGCAAATGCAGAAAAGGTACAAAGCATTATGGGAAATGTGCAGCACAGCCACCACATAACAGCGTTCTCTCTGTATTACATGACATTTGTTTGTTTGATGCTCTGAGCCAAAAGCATCATCTGTGTTTACTCTACTCTGGCATGTTTGACTTAAACTTGTCGATAGCAGTTATCCCACTGTAACACGGCTGCTGAATTAACAGAAAGTTATTGCACTGAGAAGTTATGAATGTTGCCTGTAGGGTTTTATTTTGTTTTAAACCCAATTTCTTGATAGCAACCCATGGAGATAAATTGTACTTGGGTGGGAATTAATTCAAGTCTATTTCTGTGCAGGAGACTTGATGGATTTTGGTTTCGGAGCTCGTGATGTACAGTTCAAGGCTTTTGGTTTCCAGGTTTTTTTCTTTTTTTTTTTTTTTTTTTTTTTTTTTTTGAGTACTCCAAGATATGGGGAACCACATTTCTGGAAGGCTTATAAAGTAATAAAAACTGTTGCAATGAATTTAAACGATGAACAAAAAACAAGCAAGATTTGACAAATTAGTTTGAACACTTTTACTGTCAAGCGGTTTAATTTATGACTGAGCAAACCTCCATATGTTTAGTTTGGACGCCTAACAGAGAGACCCACAGCTCTTGGAGGTGACTGTTACATGAAGCATTGAGGCAGCCCTGCTATTTATTCATTCTGTCCTTGGCTGGTGCTTTCATGGCCCTATTTTTTTTAAATTCTCATGAGCGTTGTAGGAGAAACTGATTCCTGTTCACATTAATAAAAATAATATTTTTTAGAGTAAGGGCTAATGGTCAAAATACTAATCTATGGCTTCTTCTTCTCCAAGCTGCAGTCATAACTCAACAAGCAGCTCTTTTATTTGCCTCTTTCTGAGCCATCAAGGACAAATCTAAGAATAGCTGCTCTTTGCTGGCTCTGTGCGCTCTCATGGTGGTCTAAATTCGTTTTTATGAAGTTGGGATGACAATATCTATATTTTCTTTTGCTTAACAACATCCTTAAATATGACAGCTTTAAAGGGAAGCTTGTGAGATGGCTCCAGACTGCCATGAGATGTTATAACTCTGCACTAATTGAATCTTTTCAGTGGGTTTACAGCTGCTGAAGGCATGCATGTTGATGCAAAGTTCAGAACATGTTTATCACCTCGTCACTTTTAAAAGCTGCAAAAGTCCATCATAAAAAAACATTTTGTGTCAAAAGCCACCCCTAGCATATCCATCTATCTATGCTACTTTGGAAATTTCTTTTGCATTTCAAAAAGCTTTTATTGTGCAGGTAGAAGAAGGAGTCTGCCCTCTTCCTTCTACTCTCTCTATGGGATCACCCCCCCTTGGAGTCGTTTGACTGAAAACATGCGCTCTTTAATCACCAGGGTGATGGTCTTTGCCTCTGACCCCTCCACAAAAATAAAGAATAAAGGAAGGGTCGCGCTCGGTGTCAGCTCCAGGCGTGACATATTGAGGAGCAAAAAGGAAGGGAGGGAAAGAAAGAAAGAAAGAAAGAAAGAAAGAAAGAAAGAAAGAAAGAAAGAAAGAAAGAAAGAAAGAAAGAAAGAAAGAAAGAAAGAAAGAAAGAAAGAAAGAAAGAAAGAAAGAAAGAAAGCAGGAGGAGAGGAGGAAGAACTGCAGGCACAACATCTTCAGGAAGAACCAGCTCATGAGTAACAGAAACAGAGGAACTGGTCTGAAGCGTTCTGGTGTTGAAGAAAAGAAGTTGACAAAGTTGTGTTGGACAGTTTGAGTGGCGGGATCCGGAGTGTGTGTTGGGAGATGAAGGAGTGCAGGATCCCATGACCCTGTGACCTAGGGGACCTTGTGCTTCTGTTTGTCTGGCTGATTGACAAATGAAGGGGCAGACAGCAGGGGGGCAGGGCTTCTGTGTGTGTGTGTGTGTGTGTGTGTGTGTGTGTGTGTGTGTGTGTGTGTGTGTGTGTGTGTGTGTGTGTGTGTGAACGTACGACTGTGTGCTCCTCACTTCTATTGTACAGTTCGGGCATTTTAAACATTTCACACGTGCTTTTGGAGTGTGTCTGATTTTTGTAATACTTCTTCATGAGATCAGATGAAAATCCTTCAACAGGTGTTAGCCAACATGCCAGCTCCACAACATGCACGCGTGTGTGTGTGTGTGTGTGCTTCGTCTTGTATGTGTGTGTTTGTCTCTGAATTCCTGTGGAGTTCACGGGGAGGCCAGGCCCCATGGCGCAGCGCCGGGAGAGCCCATTAATTACAGAGCAGTGACACTGGGACGGCTGGGGTTTGTAATTGATGCCTCCTGTGCAGCAGGAGAGGCGCTCAGTCACGCAGCGAAAGGAAAGGGTCACCCTGCAGACAAGCCGGGGTGGGTGGTGGCAGGAGGGACGGGGTAAGGGATGATGGTGGAGAAAAATGGGCCATCAGCATTTCTACTCACCCTTACTGATTATAACACTGTCATTTACTGTATAAGTTGCTGCAGTTTTGGTGCATTGATTTAATAGTTCTCTTAATCACATAATGACTTCCACCATCTTTAATTACAGCAAAGCAGGATAGTTGATAATATGAAAATTCATTTTTAAACTTGCAGAAGTAGTTTCCATGTTTTATTTCAAATCTGCTGGAGAAAAGTTTTGAAGAATTTAAAATCAGGTATGAAAATGAAAAGTATCACTATGAAGGGATTTAATGTCATATTCTGTTGTGAACTGAATTGTGAGTTATATATTGATTCATTAGGCTGTCCTTTGTTCTTCTTTGTGATCAGTGTGTTTTTGGATTCTAGTACCAGGGGCAGTATATTTAGCAGGTAGAGTGGCCGTCTGGCAACCAGAAGATTACCAGTTTGATCCCAGCTCCATCTGGGTTATTTTGTCGTTGTGTCCTTGGTCAAGACACTTCACCCACCTTGCCTCCTGGTGGTGGTCAGGAGGGCCCAGTGGTGCTGATAGTTCAGCAGCTCCAGCTTTGGAGAGTCTGACCCAGAGCAGCTGTGTCTACAACATAGCTCACTGTTAGTGTGTGAATGTGTGTGTGAGTGGGTGAAGGACTGGATGTAGTGTAGAGTACTTTGAGAGTCTTTGGACTTAGGAAAGCACTTAAGTACAGGGCATTTACTATTTCTTGCATCATAAAATTAGTTGTGTATTCTTTTAAGATTCAGCAAAGTCACAACATGGATATTTTGATATGGGCTGCTGACTTGGATGGCATTGAATTGGGGTTCAGTACTCGCCAGTACTTGACACTGTGACATGTGGCCCGGACTGGGGTTTGAACCCTGGTCTCCTGCTCAGTGGGCAGCAGCTCTTCCCCCTGTCTGAACCACAGTCCCCACAATGAATGAATACCTTTATCTCCAAGTAGATATATAACTGTGGTTTTTTTTTAGGCATTTTGTGTAAAATATGCATTTAAAATGGCAAGAAAAATAAAAAAAAGGGAAAGCAAACATAGCAATGCAGGAAAAAACAAATGCAGCAAAGGGTCCAGAGGAGTGCAATATTAGTTTTGTTACTGTTGGTGAAGTCTGGATTCAACTTTAACCCCGACCCTGCAGCAGTCAGCTGGAGAGAGTCATCTGTCAGCTGAGGAAGAGCGATGGCCCGCCAGCCAGATGGACCCCTCTATGTCAGGGTCCTTTCACTTCCTGCCGTCATCCTTTGATATGTCTGATGACTAATGACTGCCCAGGCAGGCAGACATGGGATACCTATCTGTGTGTGTGTGTGTGTGTGTGTGTGTGTGTGTGTGTGTGTGTGTACAGAGAGCCTTGACATGCTGTGACAGGGTCCTTTCAGGAGAACAGACCCCCCTCCACTCAGTTTGCTCACTTGTTGCAACAGAAGAGAAGCAGGAAGGAGGAGGGACGGTGTCTGAGGAGACAGGGGTGATTGAGAGAAGACAGAGAGGGAGGTCAGGCCCCGGGCATCAGGACACACACCCACACACTGAGGCCAGACCTCTTCAGGACACACTGATACCCTCCATGACCTTTCTGAGTGGACTATCTTCATCCCACCAAAGACCAAACGGGGTCATGAGGCGTAATCTCAGTTCTGATGGTCCTCATGTCAACTCAACCATTACAAACAGAACATTTAGTATCAACACTTAAATCAGTCTCTGGGTTCATGTTACAGACAGAGGGACAGACAGAGGGTGAGATAGAAACAGAGGGACATACAGAGGGACAGACAAAGAGACAGACAGAGGGACAGACAGAGGGTGAGATAGAAACAGAGGGACAGACAAAGAGACAGAGAGAGGGATAAACAGAGGGACAGACAGAGACAGACAGAGTGAGATAGAAACAGAGGGACATACAGAGGGACAGACAAAGAGACAGAGAGAGGGACAGAGAGAGGAATAGAAAGCGGGACAAACAGAGGGATAGATAGAACAACAGAGACAGAGACAGACAGAGGGACAGAGAGATAGATAGAGAGACAGACAGAAGGATAAAAGGACAGAGGGACAGGCAGAGGTCATTTCTGGATGGAAAGTGAAACTTGAGAAATTAGAAGCAGGTGTGTAAGACTGAGACCATAAAGGTGTGTGTGTGTGTGTGTGTGTGTGTGTGTGTGTGTGTGTGTGTGTGTGTGTGTGTGTGTGTGTGTGTCTTGGGGGTGGGGTTCTAAGCCGACCTGAGCAAAGGGCCATCAGGTCAGCCAGGGGTCAGGGCAGGGGGAGAGTGGAGGTGAGGAGGTGAATGAGAGCGAGCTGTGGTGTGTTAGTTTAAACAGGTCACCTCTCAGCTAGTCGCCAGGGGAAGTGACCTCGAGCTGGCCCTGTGATTAGTTACCAGTTAGCTGACATGCTCTCCCTTTGGTTAACTGCTGTGGCGCGTTTCATGTTGATTCTCCGATCTGCAACCACATGAGTGACAGTGCCGCTTTGGCGGGATGTCTTTGTCTTGCCAATTACTGTAGCCGGGCCTTTTGTTGCCTTCCTGCCAGCCCCTGGGAGAGATCACACGGGCCGTCAGTCAGAGCCGGCTTCCTGCAGAGACGAGTGGTGATTGACAAGCTCACGGATTGACAGATTGCTGCGGTGGCTGTGTGTGTAGTGTAAATGACTGCTGCTGTTTCAGCATGGGGCTAATGAACAAAGATATTTCTGTTGTCACTCTTTTATGGGATGTGACTGATGAGAATAGCTCAGGTGGGATCAAAGGAAGCTAGGATCTGATTTGCAGTTTAAGCTTTTAAATTGAGGCTGTGATAGAAGTGACTCATGCACGACAGACGCAAAAGGCAGGAGCTGAGGTGTGCTCTATGAGGCACCTCGTCTACAGGTGTATAAAGGATCAAACAGAGGCTGTGTTCCAAATGTCCACTCCTTCACTATATAGTGAGTCAGCCATCTTGTAGTGGTGTTTAAATTGTGACAGAATAATCCAATACTCAAAGAATCAGAATCAAAATAAAATGAGTCATTACTGGCAGCCCTATCAACACAATGTAGTGAGTTAATATTTGGAATGCAGCCAGATTCTATTTTGTCAATAAATGATCAAACTGCACCAACAGGGTCCCAGTCCCATTCCAATGCCACATCTTTTGACATTCAAATCAATACGCGGAGCTGCCATTTGTCCTGAGGACTCCAGTGAACTTTTAACAGCAGATCAAAGGGAGGAAATAATATCCACCCTTCTTGAAACATTTACAGGAAAATCAGCAGAATCTAAACAATCACAGATGATTTATCGCTGCACACGTCACATCGGCCCAGGCTAAAAAGAGACGAGGAGCAAAACCAGTCAGGAAGTAAAGATAAACAGAAAAGAATCAGAGGAGCTGGAAATGAGAGGGGGGGGGTAAAAGGGGAGGTGGGCAGTTGATTTATGCTCCTTTTGGTATTAATGTCACCCATAAAAAGCATTTGTGAGATCGCGTGGCTCTTTCTCACCTTCTCATATCCCGTTTAACCCGTGGGTGGTGACTCTGACACTCTGCTGACGGGCCTGCACCTTTTAACTCAAGCTGACCAGTATGGCTGCATCGACTCTACATCGTCCTCCTCGGCAAAAGTCAAAAAGTCTCACTTCCTTCAGAACTTATTGTGTGTGAGAAAACTTTTTATATTGACAGAGCAGTGGATTAAAAAAGCATTATAAAGTGTGTGTTGTGCTGCCGGGTGTCAAAGTGATGTAATGATGGTCACCTCGGCATGAAAGGACGCCTGTTTCATTTTTCAAGCAGCAAGAAAGACGAGGAGGAAGGAAAAGAGAGGCGTCTGGAGAGGGGGGAGGTGAAGAGGGAGGAGGTGAATGAGCAATATATGAGTGTTGAGAGAGCAGAGGGGAAAAAAAGACGGAACGCCAAGGCTTCAGGTTTGATGTGGGCGTTTTTCTGACAGCTATAATTCTCCAGCCTACAGAATTTCATCAACACAAGTTGTGTTAAAGCTGTGCCGCAGGGCTGCGGCCCTTTCAAGTCCCGAGCTCTGACAGGTAGATTTATTAGTCCTGAAATTTGTACAGATCAGACGTCACTCATGGCAAACTGTCAAAGTGTCAGCGCTGCAATGTTCCTGCAGGGGCCCTTTGCTGTTTTTCTAGGCGTTTCTGCAGGGACAGAAGATTTCTCTCTGCCGCTTCAGCTCCAAACATTATGAATGTGTTGAGCCAGAACACAGACGAGCTGAATTTATATCCCACTTAAGTCTCTTGATCCAAACATTTTTGACATCAGGCGGAAATAAAGAGTGACATAAATCATAAAAATGTACATTTGTCTAAGAATAGCTGTGAAAAAGACAGCAATACGTTAAAAAAAGTAATGCTGGGATTTTTTTCTGACAGTCTGCAAGCATTAATTTCCCAACTTGGAGTCTGGTTACACTTTCTGGGCAATAGCTCAATACCTCACTAAACCTGAATATTTGAAGGCTGAGTGAGAAAATAGAGCCAGTTGGTCAGGAGAGGGGTGAGGGAGGGAGGGAGGGAGGGAGGGAGGAGAATAAATTAGATGGAGGTGCTGAGTGTCACAGAGGGGTAAAGGAGGAGGAGGTAAACACAGGGCATGTGCAGGTTAACTTCACACTGCCAGATTTATGACCTGGTGCAACATGCTGGTCTTCAACATGACTGTTCCAGCCTGAGAAGAGGAGGATTCAAAAAGTGGTTTAAGGAAGGGGAGGAAGCAAGGGAAGGAGGGGGAAATGAAAGAGGGCTGTGAGTGGAGGAGGAAGGCAGAAGGTGAGTCCTTTGGCTGCCTGTTAAAAACTTCCTTCAACTCGACATCTGGTTCTGATATTTCAAAGTTAATTAGTCATATTGGGCTTGTCTGAAGATAAATTTATCATCCGGCAAAGAACACAAACATGTTGAAAAATGAAAGGAAGTGAGGTGACACATTGCCTGACATTTAAATAAATCATTTCAGCATGATTAAAAACGTATGACCTGTTGATGGGTGTGAGCAGCTCCAGAGGGAGGGGGAGCAGGCAGCGAGCCCGTCACACAGGGAGAGCCTTGTCTCAGTTTTCTAATTACTGTTCCTGCTGTGTGCATGGCTCTTCTATGTGACAGTGAACAGTTATTCATTTATGGAGAAAGAACATCTGTGACACCTCATACAGCAGATATGTGTCATGAATTTATGTCAACAAAAACAAAAATTGTTGCTGTCCAGCTCTTTGGATCACTGCGTTTAAAGGACAGACTCATCTCTAATCTCTCTGTTGGCTCAGGTCACAATGCATTATGGTCTATTTCTTCCAAAATGGCCGACTCACTGTATAGTGAACTATAGTGAACAGGTGAACATTTTGAACTCAGCCGTGTCCGACCATGATCTGAACAGAGCATCTTCTTCCTGTATTTAATTCTGGTTGCTCCGCCCCCAGACAATCTGACCAATCAGCAGAACGAACGTACTCACCTGGTTTGGTGATGCACGGTTTCCCTGTGTGAAAAGAAATCCAATGAAATTAAAAACCTACAAATCAAAAATATATAAACTGATTCAAACCAAGAAACTAAACTACAGGTGTGAAAACGGCCTAAATCAGCTAAAAGACCCTGATTAAAGAAGCCTGTAATGTCACGTAAACACAGGCAGTAAACTTAAAGACCTTCTGAAGCTCACCATGTTCATGTGATCATCAGGAAGTCCTATGGATGCTTCTTTTACTCAGAATGAAGACAAACTAATAATTCAGGGTTAGCTCAGGTTCAGCTTGACCCATCTGGGAAACTGCTGGGGTAGAAGACGGCGTTATTTTTATTTTTTATTGTTGCTCTAACATGAGGACTTCACAGAACGCTTCAGGTTGTTCTGCTGATTTAATCAAAAACAGCTTCAAGCGGAACAACAAGCAAACGACCTCCTCAAAGTTTAGTTTTAAACTCAAGGAATGCAACTTAAATGACTTTTAATGATGTTTTGCGTGCGTGCGTGTGTGTGTGTGTGTGTGTGTGTGTGTGTGTGTTGTCCATAATGTTGACAATATAACCCCTGAACCAAAAGATGAGTATTAATGAAACTTTCAGAAAGTAATCACTGGGTGTTGAACAACAACTGAATAATTTCTGGAAGCGACCCAACCCAGACTCTATGAATCAACCAGTAAACACAAAAATGATGATAACTTATTAAATTTGACAGATATTTAGCTGTAATTTGATGTATTATAACTGAGTCATTCAGCTTTGAGCACTAATAGATCGTTTGAGAATCTTGCCAGCAGACATAATATTCACAAGAATTTGACAAAACTGGTTATAATTCCATCATTTATCAACATGAGTTGATCTTAGTTAAAAATTGCATCAAAGGGCATCAGACTGTAGATGTAGAGTACCCAAAAAATGTACTTAAGTAAGAGTAGCACTATGTCAATATATTTTTACTCAAGTAGAAGTAAAAAGTTGCTGTCCAAAAAAATACTTAAGAGTAAAAAAGTATTTGGTTAAAAGTCTACTACTGAGTAACATCCATCTGATTATTTTTTTATGTCATTAGACAGACAAATATATAAAGTTGTGGGGAAATTCTAGTATCTTAAAGGCTAAAATGAAAAAGACTGATGCAAATAAATAACATCATTACAAATTAGCTCATTTTAAGCAGAAGAAACACTTTTCAAAGTCTTTTTTAAAATATTTTATTTTTCAAATATTTGCAGAACACCTAGCTAGCTAGCTATGTGGCTATAAATCTAGCAAGGTAGCTATCTATTTAGCTAGCTAGCTATACCTAGCTTTCTAGCTAGAAAATGACAGTAGGAAACAAAGCTTGTGCAGAAACACCCTTTAATAAACTGTAGGTGTGTGTCTGTGTCCGGTGTATTTTTGTTAAAACGTGTTTTTTCTTCTGTAAATTTGCTCACAGTAGGTAGAGGATTCAGAAGCTTTACTCAAGTAGGAGTAGCGATACTTAACAAAAATATTACTCAAGTAAAAGTAAAAAGTACAGTCAAGTAAAACTACTCATAAAGTACTTTTTTCAAAAAGTTACTCAAGTAAATGTAACTTGTTACTACCCGCCTCGGCATCCAATTCACTTTATTTATAAAGAATATTTTAAATTAAAATCTAATCAAATCAAAGATGATTAATCAAATCTTGTCCCAATTTCCTCCTCTTATGCAGGACTGGGTCACGGGGGCAGCATCCCAACTATAAATAAGTATAAATCCTGACATCAGCATAATAAACAAACATAAAACAGAGAAATATAAAATAACCACAGCTGGTAAATAAAATAAAACATAATCACTCAAAGTATTAAAACCAACCTTCAAACAGATTAAATGAACATTTAAATCCTTGATGGAAGAAGCCTATGGTGATTCATTCTAGCGCTGCTGCTACACAGACACAGTGTCCTCTGAGCTTCAGCCCTGTTTTAGCCAGGCACCACAAAGTCAGCTGATCAGCTGACTTTAGGGACTGAGGCAGCTCAGATAGCTGTGTGTGAGCTGAGAGACAGCAGGTTTTTAAGGGAACACCTTTAAGGGCTGCAGTGGAGCAGCACAGGTAACCATAACATTTAGTTTAAACAGGTGGTGTAACATTGTGAAACATTAAAGTGGTTGAAAATGTGTGAATTATTCTTTAAAATCCCAAAGTTTGCATTGCCTTTGATTATATGCTTTGACTGGAAGAGCATCGAGTCGCCGCTGAACACATTACAATGGATTAAGTCAGCCTGAGCAGAAAGAAATAACCAAATAGTGTCTGTCAAGAAGGAAAAAAGACTAGATGAAAGAACATGTCAAGGGAAAGATGATATCTCTTCTGAGCCTGAGGCAGATGCACGTGCACACACACACACATAACCACACTGACGCACAAAAATACACACACACCCTGACAGAGTTTTAATAAAACCTGTCCGACGCCCTCTCCTACGGTAAAGTGTGAGTGATGGTTTGGATTGACTCCAGACTGAGCTCCAAACAGCCAGACTCTCACACACACACACACACACACACACACACACACACACACACACACACACACACACACACACACACACACACACACACACACACACAGTCACACACAGGTGAACAGTCAAGCTGATTGTGTGCAACCTATACCTGATAGTGCAGCCTAATAAACCTACCATTTCTTTCACGGTCAGATAAATGGCTGCAGGGTAAATAAGGCGATGGTGCTGACAGGAAAGGGATGAGTATGCTGGCCAGTTCCAGTGCCACAGCCGGAGGAGAGAGGACCCAGAATAACCAGCGCTGAGCGTCTGGGACACAAACAGGAGTGATCCATCAGGTGAAACTCAGTTTGACTTTGTCCAGTTACTTTGACGTATTTGTCTTGACTTCATAAAACTCAGACATGTGCAAATTTTTCCTAAATCAAACATATTTTCTGGCAAACTACATTACTGACATTCCAGAGCTTGTTCATAAAATTTAATTCAAAAGTTGATTGTCTCGAAGTGAGCTGGATTCCTCAAAAGCAGTGGTATTAGTGTTTTTGTTGATTTGCATGTTTACAGGATGCGTGCTCATTGCAGCAGAACCCTCAGTGTTCCTCCAGAGAGAGAGGAGAGATGAGAGGGTTCACTGAGAGGACCTGAACGTGTCCGCTGACGCTCTTATCTGTTGTTGATGCTGAACGCAGCTGTGTTTGCTACCAGTCTGCTGCAACTCTCTGTGCACTGAAGGGTGAAATGCACCAAAATAAGGCAAAAATAAACACCAAAAACTTTGTAGATGTTAGGTGTGAATGAGAATGATGGCAGCAGCTTAAAAAAATAAAATGTAGGTTATACATAAGTGAGACAGGAGTGGTAATGACATTCATTTTAAATGTTAAAATGTGTCTATGTATTTGCACATGCTGGTTCTTGTTGGTAAGTAGAAAATAAAATATATCAACCAAACAAAAGGTACAAACTTAAATTTAACCCTTTACAGGATAAACGACCATATTTGATCACCTGTGCTGTCTCGGCCTCCAACTTTCACTGGGGTCTTTTCAAAAACAAAACAAAAAACAAAAAAAAAGCCAGGCCGTAGGTGGTAACAGGTGTGGCTACTTAATTGTATGCACTTCTGGCTTCACATGTTAAAATCATTGTTTTTTAAAGAAGTTACATCTCAAAAGTTAACAGAAATATAATGTAAACCTGAACAAAAGTTAGCTAAAATGCTTTGATTAGCTTCAAACATGGTAAAAAAAATGGTTAACAGCCTCTCCCTGTCCCACCTGACATTGTTTCCAACAACAAAAAGGAAAACCCACAGCCCATCACCTGGTGCGTCTTTTGACTCTGATTAAAGGGAGAGCTAAAGGGTTAGCAAAGTAGACAAAAACATGTCAAAACGTTTAGGTGCAAAAGTACTAAACAAGCATTAGGAAAACGTAGGAAACTTAAAGGGAAAAACCTGTCATAAAATGCTTCTTTACATCAGTTAACTGAAATTAACCACATCTGCTTTAGATTTGGATTTTCAGCCTCAACATGAAACTTTCACCAAAAAGTTTTAAAAAGTAAATTTAAAGAATCATATTTTTCAGTTTTTATTTATAATTATGTCACCTTTTTTTTATTGTACTTTTAAAAATATTGTTATTATTGTCTTATTTCTTTTCGTTTAACCTTTAAAGCTTTTTTTTTTGTAAAAGTTTCAACTGCAAATCAAAATTTAAAGCAGGTGATCAGATAGGGTCACTAACCTTTTAAAGGACAAGTGACCATATGGAGCATAAAGTCATTTATTTACACAGACTAGATGGGTTTCATACTGTAGGTCTTTGTGTCACTGCTGCTTTAGGTTTTTTTAATTCTCCTTTAATATCAAAATAGCAACATTAATGTTGTTCTTTCTACATTACTGCTGGTGTTTTAAGTCTGAAAGTGGCCTGAGGGCCATCAGTTTGATTAAGGAGCAGAGAGCCAAATAAATGAACAAAAGTTTTTAGTAACATGTTCTGTTTTTTAAATTTTACAAATGTTTAAATGTTTTATTTTAAGAATCAGTACTTGTTCTGCATTTCCAGCAAACAGGACTCAGTCAGCAGGCTTTATCACCTTAAAAAAATAAATCTTTTATTTTTTTTGTCTTTTTAACTAAATGTTCTGGTAAGCATTTCAATAAATGAACAGGCTAGATAGAAGTTTAATTGAACCACAGCAGCACCTGGACATCGTTAGGTTTCAGAATTCCCAGAGAAAGGCAAGAAAAAAAACCCAGTCAGAAATGTCAGAACTCTTTTCCTCAGCAAAGGGAATTTATTGGTCACATTCTCATATTTCCTTCATAAACATGTGATTTAGCCCTTTGACTTCCAGCCAGCTAAACCTCACTGTGTGCCTTGAAGCGGCCCAGGACAAAATCCTCCCCTCTTAGACCTAATCTTGTGACATGCCCAAAAAGACGTGGATACATTGTTTTCCTGCAACACGATTTGTGTGAGGCAGGTTTAGATCCCCGCCTCCAGTGGTCCTTCCTCCAGCAGCCTCCTATCAGCTCCCTGGAAATGAGGAAGTACACTAATCTAATGGTATGTGTTTCAGCCTTTTTTATACTGGTTACATCCAAAGTTTTAGTTAAATAATGAGTTTTGCTGTGAAAGACCCATGTTGTAAATACTCAAACATGATGCACACTGATTTGTTTTGAAGGTTGATAATCTTCTTTAGTCATTTAAATGACTTGTAAATAGAGTTTTGGTTGTTGGGTTTCCCCTCCACCTCCTCGCCGTGGTCCCGTCTGTTTGGACTCAGACCAGCATGCACTGGTACGCTTCATCAGTGTTACAGCTGGGCTGCCCGTCACTCAAAGAGGGCAGCGATGAAAAGACTTCCATTCTTCTTCATTCCTCCTCCTCCACCCACTCCTGTCACCTTTTGGCCCTGAGAGCATGGCTGACCCATTTCCCCCCTGTCAGCACCCGTTTCACCTCAGGTGGGACTCAGCTGCTGCTTGCCCCATCAGGTGAGTCTAAGGGGGGAGAGAAGGGTTACTTGGTTAGGTAGATTTGATGTACATCAGATGTTTTGTGGTTAAATCTGATCCAGTTGAGAACAGGAAGGATCTTCTGTGTTTCAGCAGATCTGAAGAAACCTCTGAAGACACTCTGTTGTTGAATTAAAACATCAGTTCATTATCTGGGCTGCAGAGATTATATATCACAGTAGTGTGTCCTGGATTACATCATCTTGACAAGCACTGCTAATCCACCTCAAGTAGAAAATTTGCAGCAAAATCCTCGAAGCAGCACAGGATTCAGACCAGAACAAAAACATCACTCAAGCATACCATCCATCCATTTTCATAATCACTTCATCCAGTGAGGGTCACAGGGAGCTGGTGTCTATCTCCAGCAGTCATGGGGCAAGAGGAGGAGGACACCCTGGAAATGTCACCGGTCCATCTCAGGGCATAGCATGCATGTTTTGAAATATTGGAGGAATAAAACTCAATGCATGCTCAGGGAGAACATACAAACGCTACGTAGGAAGGCTGCAGCTGGGAATCAAACCTGTGATCATCAACAGTGCCACAAACTGCAACAACATGTTTTTTTGCAGTCAAAAGTGACATCAGTCTTCAATAACAGCAAACGAATAGTAAAAGACAATTAATCTTCTTTAAAGCAGCTGAGCGAGAAGTCTTGATACTGTTATCATGCACTTACAAAAATATCATCTAACATTAAAAAGTGCAATAAACTCAAAAACGGTCAACTTTTTAAAACGTAACTTGACAATAATGTTCTCTGGTGTCTCTGAGCAGTCTGGAAAGCAGCAGTAGAGTTAAACATGTAGGTAGAACGTCATGAGAACGAAGGCAGAAAGTGGTTACAGTTGGAAGATTTATCCTCTGGGGATTTTGTAGCACAACTGCCAAAAGTGAGGACATAGATGTGTGGGTGCTGCAGGGTGAGACTGGGAGGGAACTGTCGCACAAGAAGAACAAGCTCTACCTAGTGAGAAAAACGTTGCCTGACATTTTGCTATTTGAATGTAATGATTTACGCGCAAACGCTTAGCATTTCACCGTGCCACGGGGCAAAGTCTCTGCCTATTTGATGGTTTACCAGCTGCCAACAACACTTGTGTCATGTGAACTGAATTTGACCTGACATAGTGCTGATGTTTCTACAGTTACACCCTCCAGCTTCACATCATTAGACCTGTCAGCGTGCAGCCCGTCACACATTTATTGTTCTGTAAGGCAGCAGAGGTCTGTTGTGCCCAGTCACGACAGAGCAGCCGTTCTGCTATTTATTACAGTGAATGTCTTTGTTCAATCTGACTGATTCAGATGATGAGTTCAAGGACTTATCCTCAGGTGCTTGATTCAACAAGCCTGCTCTGTTTTTGAAGCACACACACATGCAGTATATACACACAGGTGACAGTGTGTGTTTGGATATGGGGTGTGTGATTCAGTGTTTTGCAAGCTGTGGACGGGCCAACCCCATTAAAAGTGAGGGGTGGGGGGGCTGTTGGCTCGATTGTGGCCTGTGCTGAGCGCTCACAGGATAATTTACAGCCCCTTCATCCTGGCGGAATGTGTTTGTAGCCAGGCGTAATGGAGGCCATCCATTCTCCCTGTCAGCGTTGGGAAACACTTTTTTAGCCGGCTATGGGAGGAAATGTTTGACGGAGAGAAGGCAAAGCTGTTTCTGTGCATGTTAGCCTGCATGCGAGGGTGACTTGTGGGCTTCAGTGTTTGTGGGAAGAAGGGATGTGTGAGATGCTGTTTGTCTTATGTACTTCTCACCTTATAAATGTGTCCAATTATGGCTGCATAATTGCGTAAGCTGCACAGTTTACTGTAGGTTGTGGTTCAGAGCCCCTCTAAAGCATTTACATGTGCAGTAGGTTCTGTTTAGCTGTTTGTTAGAGGAACATTTACAGCCTGTTTATAGCATTTTGCTTTAAGGGCATGCTATTTCTGCAGAAGCTATACCATCTTTGCTGCATTTTACAAGGTGTCACATTGTTTCAGGAGAATTTCAAGAAACGCTCCAACAGAATAATGAAAATTTGACAGGCTTTCCATAGCAACAAAGGTTTGTTGTGTGAACACAAATGTGGTGAGGATCAAACAGCTGTGGTCTGACAAGATCTTGGAACAAATGTGACACAAAACAGCTGCATGAGGAGCAAGACACAGGAAGGACACTTCCAGTAAACACCATGAAAAGAAACGACGACGACAAAGAGCAGTCCACCAGGGCTAAACTGACACTAAATCATTTGTCTTTAGCTCAGCCTTGAATCATTCACAGGCAGCTGTGGGAGGTTTAGAACTGATGGAAGTTTCTGTCTGACATTATTCACAGACCTCAGTGTTGAATTTGTCAGCCTCTTGAGGATCTACAGGCATCAAACAGACACACAAAGAGCTCAGCGTCCAAATGGCCGAGCAGCATCACCTTTAATCTATAATGCAACCATTGCATCAACCTTCACTAAAATCTAATGGAGAGGGAGGTCAGATGAGCTCACATACCCTACCTGCTTGTCTGGTTCTGTGTGTGAAGGTTTATATGTTTGTGTGAAGTGTAGGTGGGTTGCTATCCTAATTAATCGCCCTGTCCCTTTCAACCAGGTGATCCTCCTCTCCATGTTGAGTTTTGGCAGCTGACTCTTGTTAGCTGCACAGTGGGAAAGGAAGGGGCCGTGCCTACGAATATAAATTACATAATGTGTGAAGAGTGATGCGAACAACGCAGATGGAATCACACAATTTACCAAACAAAAGTAAATCCAGCACAAAAAGTAGAATCTCGTGGAATTCACTCATATCGACGAGTAAGAAAATTATACATAGTCTTTTTCTGATGTGTTTTAACCACTGCAGCCACCGTACCTGTCGTTGCCTGCAGGGCTCAACTATCCACACACAGAAAACGCTGGTCATCAGTGACGGAAAGGATCGCTCAAGCACGTCCTTCAAAATATTGAAATAAAGTAAAGCTTAGTTCAGAGTTTAGAGCAGAACAATAATCCATTGATTTTTATGAATCTCAAGTACAACTTCTGATGCATACTGTAAATACATACATACATACATACATACGTACATACGTACATACATACATACATACATACATACATACATACATACATACATACATACATACATACATACATGTGATGACACTTGGTCAAAGACTCACATCAGCAACAAGGAGAAGCATCAAGCTTGCAGGGGTTGCAGCAGTAAGTTGCAGTTTAACTGCTGCAGGATTTGACTAAGTTCTTAGTAAACTAGACCTTCAGTTCTGCTCTGCAGACTTTGGTCTAGCCAAGCTCCATTGGAACCTCCGAAGCCCACTGATTGGTCCGGTAAGTCTCGTATTGGGCCAATCACAACACTCTAATGATTTGGTGGCCGGGATTAGCTGATGACAGCAGAGCTTCAACTTTGAAATTAAACATGGCGGCAGCTTGGGAACGGCGTTTGTTTGAAACAGCTTTGTCATCAACTTTGGACGATTTAGATTTGGGGTTTTCTTTTAGATGTGAACAGATAGAGGAAATTAAGTATTTTATTTTGAAAAAGGATTTATTAGCTG
Organism: Callopanchax toddi; assembly: GCA_006937965.1. NCBI lineage: Eukaryota > Metazoa > Chordata > Actinopteri > Cyprinodontiformes > Nothobranchiidae > Callopanchax > Callopanchax toddi. The sequence goes on along the minus strand of SSNR01000408.1, from coordinate 148,524 downwards.
CTTTGCCAATGGGATATGGTAAAAGTTTAATTTACCAGCTGGCTTTGGTTGTTGATAAACGGCTCTGATTGGTCCTAGCGCTATCCAATAGCATGTGAAGACGATTTGATTGACAACTGTTCATCCAGCCCTATGAATGAGTCATTTCAATGGATCGTGACCAGACTATATGTTCACATATTCTGTCTGGCCAGGCTATAGGTTCTGATAGTTCTGAGCCAGTATATTCTGAAGTAAGGCTGTTGCTTCAGTAAGCTGTCCTGCAGGTTGATGAGTGAACATTGGTGTTTTGAGTTGGGAAAAAGCTGCTGTTGGACGGTACTGTAGAGTGTGTTTAACACACTATCTTCTGTTTCCTGTGTGTCCTCCTTCCCTACGTTTCAAATGAAAATCCATCTATGTGTAGATTTCCAGTAGATGATTTGTCTTCAGATGTGTTTGAGAGGATTTTTTTTACATAAATATGAAAGGTTTTGTTTTTACTTTTGAAAATTCTTAGATTCTTATTTTTGCAGATAAATAAGTGGTTTTGTTATTTACAATAAGAGGGCTCAATACTTTTCAATACCTTGTAAAAACACTCCATGTTCTGCTAAACCACAGCACTTTGTTATGTTTGTAAAAGTTAAATAACAGTCTTCAGATAGTCGATGTGTTGAATTAGTCTTCAGATAGTCGATGTGTTGAATTATTTGTCGTTCACTTTTAAATATTCACCTTTTAGGTGTTAGAATGCTGGAATAAAAACAGAATTCAGTAAAACATAAAATGGATTTCATAAGGCCCTATTGGAACATGGCAGCCTTATTTATGCCACATTGGGGGATTTCCCTTTGACGCAGCCTCCAAGTTCAATCCATCAGATGGCGGTTTTCCAACGATACTTTACTGAAATGTGCCCTTGAGAGAGTGCTGAATAGCCGGAGTGTGTTTGCCTGTGTGCGCACTGGGGCTGTGTGGGTCTGTATTAAGGTGCACAAGCATCAGTTGTGTTTCTGTGAGGAGTCTGGGTGCTTACCCCAGCATGTCGATTCACTTGCCTGCATCGTCAGACAAATGGACTCCATTCTACAATAGACCAAATTACAGCAATAACTAACAGAGGGAGAACAATGATTACTTGCCCATTGTCATAACACTACCTGCACAGCAGAAAAGTGGCTGTTTTCCTGCTAGGCCAGGGCGTTCTCTGCAGCATGCATACTGAATAATGCTGAAAAGCCTTTACTTCTATGGCTGTCAGATGTTCCTCTATAGACACGTCTCCCTTTGTAATGTCCCAATTTACAGCCAAGTTGTTCTTTCGTCATGCATTTCTCTAGATGGCTGTCTTGATAAGTGAATTTGATGCAAATTGACGTGGACACCCACACGGGGTACAAGCATGACACAAGGCTTAGTGAACAGGATTATGCATGGGAGAGTTCTGGTTGTGGAACACTGTAATGAATGACACAGAGGAGCACATTTTTTACAGAGGATACAAAATGTTGGGGCCGGAAAAGATATGTTGGAGCTGCGAGGCGGCAACACATGCAGCTCCAAGTGCTGCTCATTAATCATAAGCCTGGGAGTGGTGGCGAGGGGACCCATATCCATGTGTAGTGTACTTATGAGAGCATTATAAATGTGCTGCGCAGCTGCTCGACTCAGAGAGTAAACAACCATGCAGTGTACTCCACGGTGTGTCCTTACAAGGGCATTGAGCCTGAAGCACCTGTTAGGACATGCCGGGGGCACACTGGTCACCTGGTTAGTGATAGTACCAAATCACAAAACTATTTTATGCTGAAAATTAAAAGCAAAGGGCTAACAATGCACAATTTGTTTTAAATTAGGCAAAGCCTACTCCAAACTGCTGCTGTGAAAGGCTTTTGAATCTAAGTCCTAGCCCTCACAAAATTATTCAGCTGGCATTCAAACACCTTAACCTCTTCCCCCCCTCCCTAATCCAGTCAGCCCTGGCTTGCCCCACTGTATATCCTCAGGGCACAGAGCAATTTAGCCTTTAATTAATTGATGCTGCTTTCTTGCTGTAAAAAGACAATAGATGAGAATAGCCTGTTGGCCATGGTGCAGAATCAGTGTGCACAACTAATGACTGTGCAGGGCTTTTGAGGGCGGTTGATAAATTAGACAGAAGTGAACTTTACAACCCACCCTTACTACTGGGAGGGGAGAGCAGGAAGAGAGAGAGAGTGCAGGAGTCAGAAAGAGAAGAAGAAGAAGAAGAAAGAGATGACAAGGCCTATCACAGTGATGGAGTGGCTGTGCTACTCTTGGCTGCACACTGCTGTTTGCTCTCATTCTCATTCTTTCCCTGTTCATACACAGACGGGGACAGAGGCGTGCTTCTCTACAGATGCATGTTACAGAATGCTGCACCACCGGATAATAAGGAATCATGTCTGGAAAAAGAAGGGGGAAAAAAACAGAATAGATGGTAACAAAAACATGACTGCTCTATACACAGACAGCACAGAGTGACCACGGCACTCCCTATTAGGTCAGGAAGGTCAGCTGTGGTGCCTAATGTTTTATGACATCTATCTACAGCACAGAAGCTGTGTCTACATGTGTAAACAGCTGTCAGAAGTTTATATAAATTCATCATGGGCATAATACATTTTGGGCTTTTAATGTTTGTCAAGGTGGAATGATTAAATAGCATATTTCTGTAATGGCCATGCTTTTTTCTCTTCCACACAGGGTTAGAATAATACAGTCAGACTTATAAACATGCAGGACATCCACCCAGACCAGTTTGGTTTAATGAAAAATAGTTTTTAATCCATCAACAAGTTTCTGGTATATTCACGGCTGAACTACACAACTATTCTTGGCAGAAATTGTCAAGTTTATTTAAATTGGTTTGTTTCCTGCACAGACCCAACTTTTTAGCATAATTTTCATCAAAGTTAATGTTAAGACATTGGGAAGGCCATTCCAGAAGCTTAATGTTACCTTGCTTTATTCATTAGGAAATCATATGATGTATGTTTAGGATTGTTTTCCTGCCCAACTATGTCCAAGATTCAATCATCTAGGTCTTTGTGCAATGGGCTGCTGCATCCATGCTTGAGTTGGTTAAGTTAGAAAGCCTTACCTTGGTCCTCCAAACCTTTTCCCAGAAATCGTTTGGCTTGTGTCTGTGGGCAGCTACAAAAAAAAGTTGTCATTAAAGGTGCTGCCATTGGAGTAGAGGTAGTGTAAAAAAAAGTCTAGACAATGGTCCAGTTATCATGAACTAATGATAAACTAACTATAATGAAGACTTAAATTATAGGGGACTGATGAATAGGTAATGGTTAATTAATTATTAAAGTGATGATTAACTAATGTTAGGAAATGGTTAATTAATTATTAAAGTGATGATTAACTAATGTTAGGTAATGGTTAATTAATTATTAAAGTAATGATGAACTAATGTTAGGTAATGGTTAATTAATTATTAAAGTAATGATGAACTAATGTTAGGTAATAATGAAATAATGTTAGGTAATGATTAATTAATTAATTATTAAAGTAATGATTAACTAATGTTAGGTTATGATTAACTAATGTTAGGTTATGATTAACTAATGTTAGGTAATGATGAACCAATATTAGGTTATGATTAACTAATGTTAGGTAATGATGAACTAATGTTAGGTAATAAAGAACTAATGTTAGGTAATAATGAACTAATGTTAGGTAATAATGAACTAATGTTAGGTATTAATGAACTAATGTTAGGTAATGATTAATTAATTAATTATTAAAGTAATGATTAACTAATGTTAGGTAATGGTTAATTAATTATTAAAGTAATGATGAACTAATGTTAGGTAATAATGAACTAATGTTAGGTAATGATTAATTAATTAATTATTAAAGTAATGATTAACTAATGTTAGGTAATGATTAACTAATGTTAGGTAATGATGAACTAATGTTAGGTAATAAAGAACTAATGTTAGGTAATAATGAACTAATGTTAGGTAATAATGAACTAATGTTAGGTAATGATTAATTAATTAATTATTAAAGTAATGATTAACTAATGTTAGGTAATGATTAACTAATGTTAGGTAATGATGAACTAATGTTAGGTAATAAAGAACTAATGTTAGGTAATAATGAACTAATGTTAGGTAATAATGAACTAATGTTAGGTAATGATTAATTAATTAATTATTAAAGTAATGATTAACTAATGTTAGGTAATGATTAACTAATGTTAGGTAATGATGAACTAATGTTAGGTAATAAAGAACTAATGTTAGGTAATAATGAACTAATGTTAGGTAATAATGAACTAATGTTAGGTAATGATTAATTAATTAATTATTAAAGTAATGATTAACTAATGTTAGGTAATGATTAACTAATGTTAGGTAATGATGAACTAATGTTAGGTAATAAAGAACTAATGTTAGGTAATAATGAACTAATGTTAGGTAATAATGAACTAATGTTAGGTAATGATTAATTAATTAATTATTAAAGTAATGATTAACTAATGTTAGGTAATGATTAACTAATGTTAGGTAATGATGAACTAATGTTAGGTAATAAAGAACTAATGTTAGGTAATAATGAACTAATGTTAGGTAATGATTAACTGATGTTAGGTAATGATGAACTAATGTTAGGTAATGATTAACTAATGTTAGGTAATGATTAACTAATGTTAGGTAATAATGAACTAATGTTAGGTAATAAAGAACTAATGTTAGGTAATAATGAACTAATGTTAGGTAATGATTAATTATTAATTATTAAAGTAATAATGAACTAATGTTAGGTAATAATGAACTAATGTTAGGTAATGATTAACTGATGTTAGGTAATGATGAACTAATGTAAGGTAATAAAGAACTAATGTTAGGTAATAATGAACTAATGTTAGGTAATGATTAACTAATGTTAGGTGATGATGAACTACGGTAATAGTTGTTTATTTGTACATTAAATTGTGAAGTAATGATGGTAGCTAATGGTTACCTAAGCATGACCTAAACATCCCTAAATATATTAGTTTGTGATTAATACCATGTAAGCATAAACTTTCCAATGGTTAATTCTAAAAGTGACCATGTGTAGATACTCAGGTGCTCCATGTAGGAGAAGGTCCATATTCTTTGAGACATGAGTCATTATTATTGGTTTTAGGATTTTCAAAGTAATATTTTATGTTTGTTTTCAAATTCAAGTATGCTTTTATTGTTACCCCAAATGAAATTGCATGCTTACAGCGCTCTGGAAGACATATGAAAGTAAAAATTAAATGAGGTGAAAATAAAGAGAGTTTTACTATGTCAAGAGGTATTACACATTTTATGTACAACATTATTATGACTCATTCACTCACAGTTAGTGTGTAGGTCAAACAAGGCACAGCCAAAAGGAGAACACAAACCCTCTCAGTCCTACATTCTGATCCCCGTTCCTTCTCCCTCTGAGGTTAGGAGTACCCAACAAGTGTAAACCAGTTTATTTTCAACAAACTGAAAAAAGAAACATTGCTTTGATAAATTATCAGCAGATATTAAAATTAATGAGCGTCATACTATGTTCTAAATAAAATGGCCCTGACCTATTATTTTAAAGGGCAAAGTAAGATCTCTGTGCTTCTGGCTACCCTCCTTCAAAACACACACACGCACAGATGCGCCCCTATGGAGTTCATGGAGGAACAGTTGTCACAGCAGTTAATTTAGTGGGACAGAGATGTGGGTTGTTCCAAACTTTCATGGAGGCACTGGTGGTTGTAGGGGAGCTCTGGGGAGCACCTGTGGAGAAAAGGGCACACAAAGCAGGAAGGTGTGTGTACATATGTGTGTGTGAAGAGTACAAGTGTCCATATAAATACATCTGACTGTAGTGCATGTGTGTGTGTGTGTGTGTGTGTGTGTGTGTGTGTGTGTGTGTGTGTGTGTGTGTGTGTGTGTGTGTGTGTGTGTGTTTCTTGTGGTTAACCCACTACTGAAGGTTTCACTGTAGTATATTTCCAGCATCTTGTTAACGGCTAAGTGTTGGTTCTGTGCAGGTGTGTTGCCGCGTATCTTATGTGTTACATGTTATTTAGGGCTTCCAACAGGAAATAGTGTCAACAAGAAACAAAAAGAGAGTTGAAAACATTTTCAAACTCCAACTGTGGTTAAACTGTAGGTACCAGATGGTTAATGGTTGGTCTCGCAGGAATCAAACCTGACTTGTTGATGGGTTGAATTTATAGAAACCACTGTAGATAAAAAGGAGGCTTCAGGCTGACCTGAGTAGATTCCAAAGTTTGTTTCACTTTTAGATATTGACCAAAACCTGCTGCCCTAAAAAACACAATATATAGATAATAATAATTAAATTAACAGAGATTATTAGCATTAACGTCTGGAATTCTTCTTGTTTCTGTCAGTCGTTCAGACAAGTCTTAAACAGGTTCCTGAGGTTTCTTCCATGTGACCCTTACATGTGGGGCACACTTGCAGTTCCAGAACAACATTTGTAATGACAGGAAATGTATGTGTAACTCTGTTTGACATGATTTATGACTAGATTCCTTCTAATAAGCAATCTAATTACAGGAGCTATTAAAATTACATGCAGCCAAAGCGATTAAGTTGTCTGGCTCTTGGAGGATGTTTCCTGTGGGGATATTTAAGGTTCATCGCCAGTTAAGGAACACACTGATTTTATTGAGGTATACAGAAAATTAAACAGCTGAGTTATTACAGCATGTACAGCTACATAAATGTCTCTGTATGGCTCTTTCATGAGGATACATACAGCTGGAATGGCACTAGTGTGTTTACCATTTACCTCACTGTGCGTTGGTGCTCAAACGACTGCCAAGGAGCAATATGGAGGAAAATTAACCAGCTTTCAAAAAATGCACTGGAGAGATGCTGTGAATACTTAGAGCAACCTCAAGAGCAATCCTCTCAAAATTCTACACACAACATCCCATAATGACAACATGAAAAAGGTTTTCAGATTTTTGCAAATGTATTGAATGGGATTCAGGTCTGGACTCTGGCTGGGACACTTAAGGACATTCAGAGTTGTCCTGAAGACACTCCTTTGATATCCTGGCTGTGTGCTTAGGGTTGTTGTCCTGCTGAAAGATGACGCGTGGCCACAGTCTGAGGTCCAGAGCGCTCTGGAGCAGGTCCTCCTCCAGGATGTCTCTGTTCATTGCTGCATTCATCTTTCCCAGTATCCTGACTAGTCTCCCAGTTCCTGCTGCTGTAAAACATCCCCACAGCATGATGCTGCCACCACCATGCTTCACTGTAGGGATGCTGTTGACCTGGTGGTGAGCGCTGCCTGGTTTCCTCCAAGCATGAAGCCTGGTGTTAACACCAAAGAGTTCAATCTGTGTCTCACCAGACCAGAGAGTTTAGTTCCTCATGGCCCGAGAGTCCTTCAGGATTTTGGTCAACTCCAGGTGAGCTGCCATGTGTCTTTTACTAAGGAGTGGCTTCAGTCTGAACACTCTACCATACAGGCCTAATTGGTGGATTGCTGCAGAGGTGATGGTAAATATGACACAGAGTAGGGAGCTGACATTGTACATTTATATCCTGTAACTCATTATTCAATACTAGATTACTAAACTAGCTGCAGCTCAAAGAGATGATCTCTTTTTAATCATCTTGTGAACAACCTTATCAAGAGAATTACAAAGAATCATTCAAAAAAGATTTTAAATTACTAGAAGTCAGTTCCTGTTGTGATCCAAAGTAACAAAAACATGTTTTGTGTCCTAAATCCTTTGATGGCTCATGCAAAAGTTGTTGAAAGTTTCCAGTGCATAATAGCTCTGCATCGTGACCCAGAATCCTAACAGAACAGACGTCCATACAGGGTTTAATCACACTCTGTTGGTCTGTCTATCTAACTTGTTCATCTAACTCTATAAGATATTTAGGATGTACAACTAGAATGCTGCTCTTTTGCATTTCTGACTGCAATTCACTCTCTCCTTTTTCACTCTTTTGTTTTCCTTTTATCCTCTCTTCTGTGCTGTCCATCTTGAGGCTTTACTCTAGAGTCTGTGCTCTTTGTCTCCTCTCGGTGAGAAGGACAGAGGGGGCGTGAAAAAGCTGCCAAGTGACGATAAAGCTATTTGGTACTGTCACAAGTCTCCCATTGAGGAAAGATGGGGGGAGCTGAACAAGCGAGGGGAGCGACAGAGGAGTGGATCGGTCCATCCATCACAACCACGCAGGACTGACACAACAAAAGATGGAGTGCTGGGAGAGGCCTCTCAGCTGCGAGGGGCCGGGGAACTCGAAACAATATTTTTTGGCGCCTGTCAGGCTGTCCAATAAAGGAGGCCGATATATGAACTATCTAGCACTGATGTAATGCGCCTCATAAATCTGCTTTAATTACTCTGCTTGGGGACAGCCAGTGGGAGCCCACGTCTGGATTTATGGCGTCTCTGCTTGGCATCTTAACGACTCTGTGCTTTTAATATCATTACCCTGTAATTTATTATGCTGCCAGGGTGCACACCCAAACCTTCAGCATAACTCTTGTTTATTTATGCCCGTTTAAAGGCCACTTCAGTGACACAGGCATTTAGCACATTTCAGTTGGGCTTTAATCATTTGTCCTAATGAGGCCATTATACAGTGGTGTCCTCTGGCTGGCTCTGGCTGTGGCTTGATGGTTGGGCCGAGTCCTGGGAAGCCAAGGTGGCAATAAAGAGTTTGCTGGGTCATGGTCCCATGGGTGTGGATTGGTCCAACCCCAAATCCAGTGATACAGTACTTTCTGAGAGGCTACGGTCTGAACGGCAACATTAGTTCTGGGTGTTCTCTTCCATCAAATCCCACAGCAGTCTTGTTGGATGAAAACATCTTTTCCTTTATTTTCTTTGTTCTGAATTGATGAGGAAAAGCTCTCTTTGTTGTCCTTTCCATTTCCTACTGTTCACCTTTCATTAGCCCTCCACATTTCCCTTTCTCTGTTTATTCAGTTTGCACTCTTCTTCTTCTAATTTATCCTCCTTGCCTCTTCACTTGTCTGATGGATGAAGAGAATGAACAGGGTGAGAAAAATGAGGGTGGGGTGAATAAAAAATGACTTTGGGGTGAGGACAGACTTTGCATTTCTGCTGCCGCGTTATGCTAATGGCTTCCAGATCAGTCCTTCTATTACACCCGGGTGATAGCGCCTCCGTAATGCTAGCTGCTAAATGCCTATGCAACTGCCAGTGACAGTGACATATTAGTTTTGCGCCCTTCTGCAATCTGATACCTCTAAGTTTGCCACCATACTAAAGATTTGATTAATGTTGTTCCATTTGGAGCCTGTAATTGGCCGCGACTGGAGCACAGAATAATCAGGCGTTTCTATTCAGAGCAGCGAGTAGGGAGGGAGGGAGAGAAAAGGGGGCAGCAACGCTAACGAGCAAGCTAGTTAATTAAGCCTGCAGCACAGTGGCGACAGTTACTGATGACTCCGATGACAAACCGCCCCTTCTTTTCGTCCTCCACGCCCCCTCCTGCTGCTCCTCTCATTTCCTCCTCCTAACACCTACATTCAATGCGGATGTTGTGGTGAATTAGGATTCAGACTCCTGGGCAGTTTTTTCCAAACCAGGAAGAGGTCAGTGATAAAGAGTTCAATACTGCACCACGGGCGCCTGATTATGTTATAAAAAGGGAGCAAAGTTGGAATGATACAAATCTAATGGGAAACACACAAATCAGTCTTACAGTGAAACAGCTCCAAAACAGTTGGATAGATCAGTAGAAAAGTGAGAGGGATTTCCTGGCTGGGAAACTTTTTTCTTCTTTATAATTATGAATTTCAGTTTAGTTCTTTCAACTTCACAGTTCCTCTGTCCTGTTCATTAATTTTTTGAGTTGAGTTGAGCTTTTATGTCATTTTATAACATATAAAACATACAGTGAAACAAGATGTCGTTTCTTCGCAGGCCTCACAGTGCTACATAATTAAACAAACAATGAAGACATAGTAAAAAACGAGAAGAAACAAAGATATAACCTATGTAAGTTAAAAGATAAACTGCATCTATATTCTGGTGGTTTGGTTTTCTTTCGCTCAGGGAAAACTGCAAATGAAACATATGCTTCACAACAAACCAAGTCAGAATGTTCAGTCTGCTGATTGGTCAGGTTGTCTGGGGGCGGGGCTACCAGGAGGTGGTGAGCCTGACCTAGTCCACAACGCCCACTCTCTAGTCTGAGCTGTTTATCAACTACTTATCCACATGACTCCTCAGCTCATTTTTGGCTAGCTTATAGCTACTTGGTATCTACTGAGTGAGTGTGCTCTTCCACATCCCAGAATGCAACAAAAACCTGTCTATGGGAGGCAGCTTGGCTCAAACTAGCAGTGTACACGTTGTGTCGGTCGGATGTGGGTAGGATCACATTTGCGTTGTAAAAAGAACAAGTCCTCCAACAGGTCTCAGTACGGTTCTTTAGCTACATCCGACGATTACTCACACCAAACAAACAAACTAAACCAAGGAGGAAAACTATGCAAACTGGAGTCAGTGAGCATATCTGACTCACTTGTACCTTGTACCTGCTTTACAGAATTTGCTCTCCTTTTTAGTTAGTGATCACAATGATGTCAACACAATTTTACAGGTGTGCTGCTGCTTTTTGTGTAGATTAACACACATCAAACACAGACTGGCTGTGACTTATGGGCTGAGTTGGATTGATGCATTATGTCCAAGTTAAGAAAGGATGGATCAACAATTTAGTGATTATTATCAATATTAGATACAATTACAAGATTTTGTAGTGATGTTTTATTTTTAAATAAATGATGGAAGCCAAACTTTAAGTTTGCACCCCCACTCTTAAATATTGGGTGCAGTTGCTCCACATTTTCCATAAATCAAATACCAATGTACTCCACAACCACAAACACAACTACTTAAAGCGGCCCTCTGTACTTTTCTTCTTCTTTTTTTTTAACTGTAACTTTAAAACAAGCTAGCTACTTAGCTATTTTACACAAACACGTCTCAGAGCTCTCACCCCTCCCATTGGGTATATGATCCAATGGGAGGGGATGCCACCTTAACAAAAGAGTGCAAAACACCAGTCATTGAAACATTATGCTAATGTTCACTCTGATTTTTCATCTTTCTACGTCTAAATGTTTCATGTTTTCTGCTAGCTAAAAAGGTGTTTTCTTTGGAATTTCTACTGGTATGTTTTGCTAAAATTGAAGCAGTAGCAAGCTGGCTGTTTCTGTCCTTCTCTCACTAGGATGTTCTGCTGATAAATGCACCAGCACGCATTATGTTATGTTATGTTGTGTTTAGTGATTTAGCAGATGCTTTTATCTAAAGCGACTTACATTTAGTGACCTATCAAGCATGTTGTGATCTGTGGGAGAAACCAGAATTCCGGAGGAAACCCATGCATGCATGGGGAGAACATGCTAACTCCATGCTGATTCAAACCTGTTACCTTCTTGCTGCAGGGTTAGGGATAGTTGCTTACAACTGCGCCACCATGCAGCCACATTAATGGAGGATCCAAGCAGTGCGGAAGTGCTGTATGTATTTATGTACTGTAATGTCGCTGTGGAGCTCTATGCTCACTTAAAATAATCAGTGGAAAAGAAAACCTCATTTTAGAGAAATATTGTACAAAAACCCATTCTGTTACCAAGAAGACTCTGTAAACTTTTTTATATTTAGGTCTTTGCCAGAATACTGACAAGCTCAGCAGGTTAAATCCTCTCGATATTAGGGAGGTTGGGGCTGGCCCGTTCAAGCTTTGTTTAAATAATCAGTATCTTAAAATGACAGTGCACATGTGCAGCACGCTCTCAGTGGGCAGGTTTGGGGCACAAATTTCTCAACCTTAAACTCAGATCATTAAATTAAATAATTGGAATACAATAGCACACATGACGTTACATTTACAGTCTGTGGGACAGCAGTCTAGTGTTGGTTAGCTTGTTAGCTACCAACTAAAAAGTAAAAAGAAAGTGAAGTAGATTTTTTGGTGATTTGCAACTTTTCTTTTCAACACAATGAACAACACTGGTGAGTTCCCCTATATTTGTAAGACCATGTGTAAAAAGGTTGTGTTCTGTATTAAATTGCCTTTCTAGTGTGAATGTTTGTGCTATTTTATGGGTTTAAATTTTAAATATTCATTTTACATTGATCAAAGTCAGGTTGAATGCGTTATAGAAGAATTAGCAGAAACACCTAGATGACACACTGTGCTGCTGTCTTTAGGGGGCAGTCTCAAGAGTGTGAAGCAGTCGTGTGTGTGCGTGTGCATGTGTGTGTGTCGCGGGCTGTCACAGAACTCTAACACAGCCATTAAATAAGGCTTTGATTCATCATGTTCGTGTCACAGTTGTGTGTTTTGGCTCTCAGACACAGAAGAACTTTCCTGACAGCCAATCAGTCAGCAGATGTCAGAAAGTAAAACTAGCACTTCCTTATTAAACAGTAACATGATAAGATCAGAGCATTAGTTACGTTCAGTGTTTCATTATTGTGAGTCACTTGATTTGGAGTCTGACAGGCTGTTTGGTGGTGTTGTGTATTAGACAAGTATTGAAAGATGAGAAGACTGTTTTCTCTGTATTATGATGACTGTGATAATGTTTTATACAACCGTGGGAAATAAATCTGAGCAGCGTTGGACTAAAATAAATGTATCTTGTTGCATGATAATATTTAAGTAGATATTGGACTCTGCATTTTGTTTCCTGCTTTAAATCTCCTGGAGCCAACATGTCTGCCCTGTAAAACAAGATGAAGCATCATAACTGCACTAACCAATCCCTCAAATGTCCTAAATAATTTATCCCCCCAAAGTTTTCATGATGTCCTTAACCCTTTAAAGGACATCCTCTGAAATACTAGGAATGTTTCACTTTCAACCACTGAGTGTTAGAGGGCACTATTAAAAATGCATCTTTGCTTGTTTAGTTATTAATTTATTTGACAGTTTAGTTTTTTGTGAACTTGTTAAAAACCTTGTTACTCTATTTTTCGCTTTTATAACAACAGATTTTCTTCAGGTTTACACTGCAGAATGATATTAAAAGCATGCTGTCAGATGAGGTTTTTTATCCAAGAAAGGCTCAAAGCAACTTTTCTCAAAGTTAACAAAATTTAACTACTGAACAAGTCAAATCAATCAGGAGGTCTGCTGGAAAACTGGCACCATGTTTGGGAGACAGGCTCACATTTTACTACCCCACAATGCACACATGATCAAATATGGTCACTTATCCTTTAAAGGGTTAAATGACCTTCTGTGTTTTAGGGTGTTTCTGCAGCTTTTGTTAACCTGCTATGTTTTAAACGCCTAAACTTTCCAACTCAACTCAACCTTTTCTGTCCCAATCATCAGTTAGTCTGAAGGGGTTCTTCTAATTATGGCCAAGAAGGTCACAAATCCGTGCTGTTATTTTTTTACAATATGTGCATGGAATTTCTGCAGCTGAATGATCTAGGCCAGGGATCTGAAACCTCAGGTTCTGGAGCCACATGTGGCTCTTCAGCCTCTCTGAAGTGTTTCTTTGACCAATAATGATTAAAGCCTGAGGAATGTTTGCATTAAACTGATAACAGGATGAGGAATAAGGGATCATGTACAATTTCTTTTTGCAAAAACTGCATGGACTTTCTGCAGCAGAACGACAAAAATAAAAGAGTAGTTTGGCTGCATGTGTGGATTAATAGAAAATAGCCATATCCATTTTTACAACTTCCCTCCATTTCAGTACCAGAATTAGCTAAGTTTTACTAAAAAGTGTTTTCTTTTAGGTACTTTTCTAATGCAAATTGTTTTCTGATTTTAAAGGGTCCAGTCATGCAATTATGTGGCTTTAAACACATTTTATTTTGTAGGAGAGATGGTAAAAATGACTTTTTAGATTATAAAGGTTGTATGCCCCTGTCCTAAACCAAGCTGAGCCCAGTGGGTCATGCCCAGCTGCTAGCCAGCTTTTTTAAGCTGTAAAGTCAGGGGCCTGATTTCTGTGGAACAAAGAAAATGAACCACAGGATTAGATGTTTTGAATTTACTGTAAAACACAAAAAGTCATGAAAATTCCATGTAGACACAATGTGTTAGACCTGGGGTTTATTATGTAGCGTTTTGAAATAACTATTGGTTATTTTAACTACACCCTCTTCAGATAACATTAGCTTATTTTTGGTTTATAATGAAAAGTGATAAACTGTCATTTAACCCTGATAATAGCTAATATTTATTGAAGGTATCTAGGTTCTTTGAAAGAGTACAGTGAATTGAAATACCTTATTAATAACGTGAACTGAGACCAGATAAGATTGAACAATCATTTAATTTGAAAAACCTAAGAACACAGACAGATAAGACATTTAGAAAGTTTGATGTAAACACAATTAATATTCTTAAACATGTTGAGGATGTTAAAGATAGGTTAATTGTGAGTTTTAATGGACCGTAGCATATGTTTTAATGACTAGGGAAGTTAGTTAATTTAGTTAACGTAGTTGTGACTTTAAGAGTCAATTTAGGCTAATTTGAGTTTGGATTTTGGTTTTTAGTTTTGCTTACCGTAATTTAGAGTGGAAGAATTAAGCTTTATCAAAGCAAACCTCTCGATCAGAAAGTGGTGTTCGCTCACTGAAAGGTGGACGCTCCTAGATCTGGCAGGCGTTGGTTTCTCCACGAGCTGAGGCTGGAGTCCCCAGACTCGGAGTGGTGATCCTGGAAGGCGTGGCCGCCGAGGACCTCGCCGGAAAGTCCGTGGATACGTCCCGGTCAGCAAGGGAGGCATTTCAGCAGGCATGCTGAACTCATTTCTGATCTCTCCCGTGGTGAGGGAGAGACTGAGAGGGAGAGACGGAGAGGCAGGTCTCTCAAGGCCTTGTTCAAAGCTGATGAAGGTTCAGCTAAGATAGCAGCATAGCAGCTCCAACTGCTTTCAGGCTGTAGCTCAGACCAAGACTGAGACTGTATGAGGACTGGACAAGACCAGACAAGACAAGACTGACTCGTACCGGAACTGAGTATTAGTTTTGACACGAGTTATCTTAAATTTAACCAATCAGAAGATATTAAGTGTACTAATCAGAACTGAGTTAGTGGAGTTGTGAATGGTTCTGATTGGACAAGGGACTGTGAGGGAGTTACCAAGTCACATGACTTCCGCCCGTTAAGACACTCACATTATAATGTAGAAAATGCATGAAAATAGCAGAAAAGCATTATAACACTTTGAGTGTGAGTGTGTAGGTGACCCTGAGCAGAAACACTACAAGAGAATGTTCTGTAAACAAGAGATTACAGTTGGAACACCAGTCTGTGGTGTTACAGAAGAGACTTCTTTACAGAGAGTGTTTTATTAGACCAGTTAGTGTCCAGTTAAGGTCATCTGGGAGATGGACACCTGAAAGTGGACAGTTGGACACCTGTAGGGATCTTGATTCAGGTTAAAACATAATCCAAGAGTGATTGTATTCCAAGTTATTGGGAAAAAGATGGATTATTGTTGTGATGGTCAACAGAGGTCAAAGGTCAGAGGATGTAGCCTATTTGGTGAGGCTACAATTACAACAATGTATTTGTATTTTACACATTCATAGTGAATGGAAGATCACTGTAGCTCCTGCAAAACGTTGTGGTGCACTGAGGAAACGAGGTCTGCTGCAGGCATCAATTACATATTTAGCACTAAGCATATAGTTCATAACAATGCCTCAGGTTTGGAAAAACAATGTTTTGTTGGCGCACAATTGACTGAGATGGCAGGAAAATACATCAACCTGAACAGATAATGAGTCCCATCAAACTCCGTGTTAGAGCAGCTACTTTACAAAAATCCTGGGAGGTTTTTGACCCACTGATGTACAGGAGAGGAGCATGAAGGCTGTCTGATTTAACCGATTTTACCAGGTGGAGAACCAGGAAAACGAAATCTCTCTGTTGTCCTGTTCCAAAAAAATTCCAGTTTTAAAATATGTTTAGAAATGTTGGAATTTGGACTACACTTCATGTTCCTTTAAACAGGATGTATAAGTATTTATTACTGAAGTGACTCAGCTTAGTGGGGGATTTTTGATCTCAGTATAAAATAGATTTCAGAAGCAGCTGCTGTTGTCTGTCTGCCTATTGAGGATCTGTAGACTGAATATGGCCCTCAAAAATATGTGTGTGTGCGTGCATTTGCATGCATGTGTGTGTGTGTGCGTGTGTGTGTGTGTGTGTGTGTGTGTATGCATGCTTGGTCTTGAACGCAGAGGTGTGAGAGAGTGAGCGATGACAGCAGATGAGTGTTGTGTAGAAAAAACTTTGGCCTCCTAGATTTAAGAGATCACTGGCAGACAGTTGTTTCCTTTCCTCTGTGTGTGTGTGTGTGTGTGTGTGTGTGTGTGTGTGTGTGTGTGTGTGTGTGTGTGTGTGTGTGTGTGTGTGTGCGTGCGTGCGTGCGCGTGTGTGTTTGCATGAAATGACAGCAAACAGAGAAAAACAGCTTGTGCTCTCTGAAACAGCCCATGTGAGGAAGACAGCGTTGGGTGGGGGAGTGGGGGTAGGAGAATGAAGAAGGAGGGTGGACTCAGTGGGTTCTTGAACTGACGCTGACCCTGGAATAACCCTGGGTCTCTCTGACCCTGAACCCCTCACCGAGGTCACTGCTGTGTGCCGGTTGAGAAGTGATCTAGAGAAAACCTAAAGGATGAAAGAGTTTCCTTTGATATTCAGATTCTATCTGGTAGTTTGTCATCAGTGAACAGGAGTCCAATAAAATCTAAGGGGTTAGAATGTGTTCTACTAGACCTGCCAGTTAAAGGAAGTACGATACACACAGCTTTGTGAAGGTTTTTTAAATTCAGTTCAGGGTAAAACAACTACTGAATAAAACAGAAAGTAGTCTTGAAAGCTTCACTGTCCGTTTTTACCTGATCTCTCAGTTGTTGCTGGACTTAAATTTCTAAAAACAATTCATTGTTTCAACATTTAAACTTTCAGACTCAGTCGCTCATGTAGTGCATTTATCTTCTTTATTTGCTAAATAGTAAAATGTTTGTCCCTTGCTTAAACTATATACTGAATTACTATGATTATTTCTTCATTCATAGGTTCCATTCAGAGGACAGTAATATGAGCTCCTTTACTCCACAGTTACAAACCCTGGAGGTCCTAAACCTTAAAACAAAAACAAAACTAAAAAACAAGGTAAATAAATAAATAAAGCTCAAATGGAATGTATAAAACCTTTATTTAACAGATTATTATAAATCTCACTGAGAAACTTCAGTGTGTTCAGATATTAAATATCTGAAGTTTCATGGCAGCAATAAGAGAGAGAAGGGCAGAGATGACAGAAAGGCTCATCATCAGGAGAATGAGTGAATGGGTTAGTGACTTGTGTCAGGTTGAATTATAAAGATAGTTTTCATCAAGCAGTGATAGCTCAGGGGCTAATTCAATTTGTAGCATATTTTATCAAATTTTATTTCATATTGTTGTTCATTTATGGAAGGTTGTGCATTTTTGAGGGTTCAACATTTTTCATGTTTTCCATTTTTTAAATCCTTTTTGGCCTCTTGTGAACTACGTATGTGGTCTAAAACACAAACATGTGCCCATAGAAACTCATTCAAATCACTAAATGTGATCCTTTGTGTATAAAAAGTATAAAACCTGCTTTTTCTCCTCCATTTCATTTAGTTCCTGTGGCTTTCAGTTTGAGCTCTGAGGGATTTTCAACCTGATGATGTCATTTAACCATAAATGGCAGATGGAAAAATGTCTTCAATAGGGTACACATGTGACTTTTTTTTATTTAATCTGATGCTGCCCCTCAAAAAGTTGAAAATTAATAAATGTTGCAGCCAATCCTTCACATGTACAGGCTGCAATAATTAAACCATAAATAATAAATACCTTTTCATGAAGTATTTTAAAACATATATATGTTTTTAGAACATAAAACAAAGTTGCATCGGAACAAAAACTTGGCAACTTAGGGGTTGGAATTTTTACAATTTCATTATTTGAAATGTATGATTAGGACTTATTCTGTTTAAAGGATAAAAAATAAATAAATAATATATAATTGCTAACCCTAACCCTATACTGATAAATAATTCTGTGAGCACATAAACGTTCAAAGGGACTTCAGTGGAATTCAGAGGTGCATCAAAGGTCAAATTTTTATAAAACGGTTTACAAAGACAGCCTCCAAAGTAAAGCATTGCTATCAGTGCATAAATCACTATTAACTAAAGTAGAGGGACATGTGATCAATCATTTTCTGTATCTAAATGTAATATAGCTAAGAACAAGATGAAGTTTTTTGGTCTCTAATTGATCATTGTGGATCAATCTGCTGATAGCAGGTCTCAATCAGATGCTTCCATTCTTTTGTTTTATTCACAGCAGACTTGGAGACAACGACATAAATATCATGAGTTGCATGTGTTTGTGGCTCTGTCGCCATTCATAATACCTTAAAAGAAAATGGTTGCACATTGAACTGCTCTAAGATTTTATTTTCAGGAGTTTTTACAGGACATCTATCAAACATCAAGGACCCATTAGGTTATGTTTGTCTCCTCTAAAACTCTCAATACAGTTAGGAAGGTTCCTATTTGTAACGTTAAACGTCCTTTTCATTGTTTTTAATTATTTAAAGTCTGTACATTTAAAATGTCTGTAGTCTAGTCTAATCAAATATTTATAATCTTGATGCTGCTCCATTTGGTTTTCATTGCCTTTGAAGATCAGCGATATCCTTATAGCCATGACTTTAGCTTGTGTGCCATAAAGTCTTATGATTACTTTACAGCTCCTGGTTCACGTGTTCATAAAAATAAATGCCTTGATCCAGACTTCAATCCAACACTCAGCAGAACATCCTGAATCGTACCTACTCAGTAGTTTTAGTTCTTAAAAGTTTAGTAAAAAGTATAAAATCAGAGCTAAGTTCCTGTTTTTATGGTCCTAACTCACACCAACGGGTTCGAAACCAGGCAGCACATTTCATTTACACTTGATAAAATATTTACTTTAAACACAGAAACTCAAATGCAAACTTTAAAAAACATAAACATTAAATTCATTGTTCAATTATTAAACAAATTAATTACAGAAACTTATAAACACTTTTTACAAATATTTTATTAATATTTTTAATTGATGAGATGAATAAAATGGAACAATTACTATAAGAAGTTTTCTGCCCCTCGGACAATTACCCTGAAATTAAATAACATTTATGTCATACTGTAGACAATTAGTTTCTAATTTTACAACCAAATTTGACCTCCTATGATTTGTGAATAAAAGTAGATCCTCCACCAGAGGGCAGTAGTCCTAACTGGATATGACAGGTTTCTGATGAAGGTACTAATCCTGATACTCCATCAGGCTGGTTTGAGGACAGAAGTGGTTTGAAGTCAATTTGCAAAACTATTCAAAAGGTTCAGAACATAATATGTGTTGAAGCAGCTTTTCTGGTAAATAATGAAATCTTATAATTTTCCAAACAAGTGTAGGATAGTTTTTGTTGTATGAAGCTATTTCTGACTTTATAATTGAACTGTACAGAAGCTTAGATGCGATATTGTTGCTCATCCAGCTCATAGCAAGGGAAATTAAATTTCTGCTGATTCAGCATTTTCATTTTCAATAAAGGCAGCTCTGGCCTTCCAAACCAGGCAAATGGATCAGTTGATCTGGGAGTTCCTTTACAAACCAGACGTTTTATTTTAGGGAAGGAGGCAGGTTTAATGTCTGCAGCAAAGCCAGTGCACTGCATTGAGGCACATCCTCTAGGTCTCTCTGACATATCTCTACTCTCTTTGAAAGCTTCCAGGCAAATTAGAGCCAGTTCAAAAGGTTCTAAACGTCCCATCCATTTCTACTGGGATGATTTATTGTTGCAGCGGTCCCTCTTTGAGCAGAGGGATGGCGGAGGAATGGTAAACACTGACATAAATCTCAGGGGGGGGGGGGGGGGGGGGGGGGGTCCTAACAGCAAGTTGCAGCTCAGTCTCTTTGGCTGCTTCTTATACAATCTCTCCACATTTCATTTTCCCTGACAGTGAACACTAAATGCCTTGAAAACAAACCCACTTGTTCAACACAGAGGCAGACATGCAAAGAGAAAAGCACCCAAACTCTCCTCTCCCTCTCTGGGGCTTAAAAGAGACGTGATGACATTTGTGATGACAGTGTGATTTGAGTCTCTGTGACAGGACTGGAGTTTCCTTTAGTATTTATGAAGTTGTCAGTTGATCTTTCAGGACATCGAAACCAAATCAAGATGTTTTAGGGAACGGGAACTTGTGTGAACTAGAGAAATGAGTTTCACAACAGTTAGGAAGTTGCTTATTGTTGAGCTACCAGTCAACAGTCCTCCACCCATACATGTTTTTCCATGAAGCTCTTCATGCCAGAAGGCACAGCTGTTGTCACACTGGAGCTTGGACTTGTTGCAGCTGATTTATGGGTCATGAGCTGCTGAGAGAGGCAGACAGAGGAAGAAAGGAAGGGAGACAAATGGAGAGACAGAGTGGATGAATAAGGCTTGATCACTTGTCTCCATCCTGCCAGTCTGCCTGCTGGGCTGTGGCTCTATGGTGAGCAGACCCCCTCCTTGTAATTACACTTTACGACTTGCTCCAGAGTAAATGCTACATAAATCTTGTGATTCCCTCCGATTACAACCCCCCTACAGACACATACCCCTTATCATGCAAACATTGTAATCCTTGCCCGCAATTTCCTCTCTTTATTGGCAGTCACTTCTGATTTAATGGTGCTTTGATGATTGCTCAGTAAAATTCTACATGGGGTGAGATCTGTCCTGATTGCTCAGTGTCTGTGTGTATGCATGTGTGTGTGTGTGTGTGTGTGTGTGTGTGTGTGTGTGTGCATGTGTGTGTTTATGTCAGATCTAACTGTCAGTGTGTTTGCTGACAGAATCCAGGCCTTGCTAGTTTTAAGTTGGCATCTGTCAACAGAGGCCTGTGGACCCGAGACAGGCTGAGTAGCCACGCTGTTTTCTATTTTAAATCTCTGTAAACAAGCCTTCCCTGTTGTCTCTCTGGCACCAAGCACCATAAAGCAATCCTGACTCTCAAAGGCAAATAGTTCTATAACCCATAATTTACCAACAGGTCTTTCTATGAGGTTGCACAAAGTGACTGCATAACAATCCCAATCCAATCTATGGCCCTTTACACGAATGTTGTAATTAAAAAATAGCTGAGCAAACCAAAGCTAGTCACTAAAAATAATAAGACTACTAATGAGTTACAGATGTGTTTGCAGTTGAAAAGTTGCACTTAGTGTATGTAGTTAATGAGAGTCCGAGCAGATTTACTCCATAACAGGAGGAGTAGATACTCCAACCCCATGGGGCAGTGGTCCCCATGCAGCCTGGGATGAGACTGACCCCCAAGGCCAGACAGCCCAGTTTAGGACTGTCAGTTGCCCATTTCTTTGGTTTCTGTGTTGAAATGTGAGCCTGCCTACTGGACAGAGTGACACGTTTCCCACAGGGCCCTGGTTGATTCAGGATTTTTCCTATATTTGCTTCAGTTCAGTTGATTAAATTTCCTAACTTTGAGAGAAGTTTTGTGCCTTTTCAGATAAAAAAGAACACGTCTCTCAAATAACAGTCTCTCTCCATGCCCCCACATGACCTCCGGCAGTGTTTTAAATAAGTCATCTGCTTTTGTGACTAAAGGACACTTCCTATAAGAAATGAGACCATGCAGTTACATTATTTCTTACACATTATCTTTAACTGCAGCAACACTGACACCTTCAACAATGAGCGAAGGGACTTGTTGGACTAGAACAGACAAAGTGGCAGCAAGTATTGAGCTGTGGTGTGTAAAGCTGCTCTAAACCTAAAGGTCAACTAAAATTTAAAGTGTCATGGAGTGATTGGAGGTGCTATAGAAGTTGTCACTTAGACAGTTTCCACTCTTACTAGAACTGTTGCAAGACCTTGCAAATGCAAAAGAGACTTAATAATAAGGTGCCACCCACCACTTTTTTCCTTTCAATCAAGCTGTATACAACCATCCTTAACATGTCAGAGGGGGGAGTTACAATCTGCCCTGCTGTCTGCCCGTGATCATTTACTGAGCTCCGTTAATGTGCAACAACAACACATCAATGGCAACAAACTGAATACAGGCGGCACTTAGAAGGAAATAATAGTGGGAATATTACTCAGCCAGCAGAGCACACAAGAGGCAAAAGAGTGGGCAGAACCATCTGTCAGTGTGTGTGTGTGTGTGTGTGTGTGTGTGTGTGTGTGTGTGTGTGTGTGTGTGTGTGTGTGTGTGTGTGTGTGTGTGTGTGTGTGTGTGTGTGTGTGTGTGTAAGAGGTGCTCCCTTCAGTGGGTTGTACATCACTCTTTAGCCTGACTTCTTCTGTCACACCTCCGTCATCATTCATCACCGACAGCTGGGGCGCAGGGTCACAGAAAGGAGTGTGTGTGTCTGTTCTGGAGGGGGGGTGAGAACTCTGTTTTCATGACAATAAGCGCCTACTGAAGTAATCTGGTAAGGAATAAATATCCTGAACATATTTACAGTAATGTCAATTTAGGCACAAAAAAAAATAGAGGAGATGTGAAGCTAAATTTAACTCTTGTACGTGATCAATACTTGTTAACGTCCATGGAAGACCATACCCCATCCCTACTATAGATAGAATACTTTATGGAGCGCTTCAATTCCACCACACATTCTGATGAGGAACCAGAGCTAAGAGACCTGGGGATGGCCCGTGCAATCACTGGGGCAGAAGTAGCTGAGGTAGTTAATCAGCTACACAGCAGCAGGGCTGGATGAGGTCCTACTGGGTATCTAGGCTATGGATGTTGTGGCGTCTTTGTTGGCGTGGTCATCGGGGATGTTCCTGTATAGTGGCAGACTTGGGTGGTGGTCCCCATTTTTAAGAAAGAAGGCATGAGGATGTGTTCCAAATATAGAGGAATCATACACTCCAGCACTTCCTGTAAAGGTCTACTCCAGGGTACTTTAGAGGAGAGTCTTGTCCAGGGGTCACATTAACTTAATGTTTCTGTGACCATTATTTCTAAGTGTTGATGGAAAACTCTGAAGGCCAGCTCTTATTTTGATGGATTACAGTTCATACACCTGTGTGTGTGCATGGCCAAGGTGCACCAAGATATCTAACAGAGGGTTTGGTAAATGAAGCAAGTTGACCAAAAGAATCCCTGACTTTAGAAACAAGCTTGTCCAGAGCACAGCTGAGGATTTCAGTTTTTTTTTCATTCACTTGTAGAAAGTTCTCAGCCATCTACTTTTTAATTGAGTCTAAACATGCCTGCAACATGCAGTTTAGACATCTCATGAGGCTTACAGGAGATATATAGTTGGTGCAGATAAAACTTTGGGCTAGAAATTGTGTGAAAAATATGTATATATTTCAAGCAAGTGAAAAAAAGGTTGATCGAGACAGAAGGCCATCCATTCTATATTAAACAAACAGTTTCATGTATGAAATAGTTTTTTCACTATTTTGCAGCAGTCGAACTAGCCATGCTTCGGTCAAATTCACTCAAGCATTTGAGATAAAAAACAGGCTTCTCTGAAGCTGCACTCCTGTGTCAGTGTGTAATATGTGTGTGTTGTAAACACCAGTGTGCCACCATATTGTCTGGCAGCAGATCATATTTTACCATGTTAACACACCATCTGTCTACCCTCATAAGCATTCATTACACATAAATGAGAACACACGGCGTGCTGACTAAGATCTATATGTGTTAACATGCAGTTTAATCATCCCACTACGAAACTTGACTTTACCACTGGACTTGTTTTTTTATTATTTTAAATTGATAAAACACAATCAAAATATTAAAAGTGCAAGTAACACATGGTGTGATAAAGCAGGACATGTCACTGAACTCTCTGTTTTATGTCCAGTCTGGGTATGATGAGTAAGGGTTGTGAAAAAACTTTCTGTTGATAAAGTAAAATAAGTTCTGGGTGGGTAAAATGGATGTTAAAAGTACCAAATGTCTCTTTAAACAACAACCAAGTTTCTAACTGAGATCTGAATCAGTGTGATGTAGTTGTTCACTGTATTAATAGTGAACATTTGGAGGAATAGGAAAATGTACAAGCTAACAATAAGAAACAGTGGTGTTGACAGGTCCTCTGCTGTGTTCTCACATGTCTCTAGTATTGCCACAGAAAACGGCTTTACTGTGCCCAACTCGTCCACTGTTCAACACAAGAGCTTTGGGATGCTAGGACTAGGACTGGAGTAGGGGTATATTGGCTGGGGCAACCCAACTGAGGGGGAAGAGGTCTGTTGAGAATTGGTGGGACTCATCTTAGTCATATACTGTATATATATAACATTCCTTGCCATTTTCCATGCGTACACACCTACACCACTGATACTCCAGGGATGGGTACATGGCAGTGACAAGCCTTGTTACCTCTGTCCTCTGTTTTGGTGGGGCTGGAGGTCTGGGGGGGTTCTGGGGGTCCTGAGGGATGCCACTGAGGACCCTCGTGGACTGTGGCTCCGCTTGGTGGGGTGTGGTCTGGGGGGCCTAGGTCCATGTGGTGGCGGGTGCCTGTTGGTGGAAGGGGCCATTGAAAACCCTGCCCAGCCTACTCTCCTAGGGACTGATACTGGAATGCATGGGTCACCCGCCACTCTGTCTTTTAAGTGGTTGGGCCCTAGCGACCACATTGCTCCTCCTCTGGCCCTTCTAATTGGTTTTGAGGGGGCGCCTTTGGGCTCGGGCTAGACCTGCTGCAGAGCTGGGGGCTGCCAGTCTAGGCTTGCACCCTGCAACTAGCGGACCCTTCCTATAGGGCAGGGTGGTCCAAGCCCAGTCCTCGAGAGCTTCCATCCTGGAACTCTTAGATGCAGCTCTTCTCCAACACACCTGAATCAAATGAATGGCTCGTTAGGCCTCTGCAGAGCTGAATGATTTGCTGATGAGGGAATTCAGGTGTGTTTGAGCAGAGATGCATCTAAAGGTTCCAGGAGAGTAACCCTCGAGGACTGGACTTGGGCACGCCTGCTATAGGGCATGGGCCCCTGGGTCCTGTGCATGGCTCTGCCCCAGGATGGTGGCAGGGAGGGTGTACTGGCTCATGGGCTCGCTTCACTCAAGCTGGGGCCCCCTTGTTCTCTCGTTGGCCCCCCTTCTTCTCTGGTAACCTGGTATTCCCTGGGGCTCCCTGGATGTTGCTCATCTTCAGGGATGTCCGGGTCCATAGTGGGCATGGTTGCCTTAGTTTGCACAGTATTACAATTATTATCATCATTTTCATTAATATCCATTCGTTTGTCTCTGTTTTCTCTGGATGACGTTCAACGTTGTCTTGCTAGTGGTTTGTCCATTACACACTCCACCCACCTATTTTGTTCTTCTTTTTTTTTTTTTTGTTTCTCTTTGTCTCCCAATTGTTTTCTGTGTGTTTGTTTGTATGGTTGTTTGTTTGCTTGACTTATATTTGCTTGTTGTTCATCACTTTTATTCCTGCCTGTCCACTCTGTTGCCTAAGAGAATGTGGTCTGTTATGCCACAGACTCAATAAACCTGATTACAACAGGAAAAGTATTCCATATTCAAGGACACCATGCTCAAGTATATCATACTTTCCCTGTCGTAGAAGAACATCTGCTCTTCTAACTGCCTAAACTATCAGAACAAGTGAGGAAAAAAAGATAAAGGCTTAAAAACACCACTGGTCATGTTGACAGCTGTCAGAACGATCATTTATAGAAACAAGTAAACAGTTCCTCTAAGTATGTTTGTGGCAAATTTCATAATGGAGGGGAGGGGTGAGTGAGATGATGGTGGTGGTGGGGGGGGGGGGGGGGGGGGGGGGGGGGGGGGGGGGGGGGGGGGGGGGGGTCAGAGGAGGACTGAGGTAGCTGAGGGGTGGTGTCTTGTGGTCAGGCTGACAGAGGTCCATTCATCCTCCATGCTAGAGCAGACAGAGTTCTGGCACCGAGGGACACAGCCTATAAATCAAAGACCGTCGCGCCCTTCTGTTATACACCAACACACACACAAACACAGACAAACATTTAGGCACGGGAGGCAGATGAGCACCCATAAAAACTGTAAAGTATGTGACATGCACATATTTCATAACCAAACATATGCGTGGGTATGCCTGCATGCATATCAAGAGCGAGACTCTCATACCCTATTTTACTGTACTTGCACAAACATTTCCTTCCCCGTTCCCTCATCCTGCCCTATATGCTGTCGTTTCAAGTCTCCCTGGTTTATGTGAAAAAATAGATTAAATAGTCTAATCTCTTACACACTCTCTCGTACAGATTTCTATAAAACCCTGCTTCCTTTCATCATCATCCATTCTTTGTGTACCACATCTTCTCTCACTCTTTTGTTTGGGTTTTGGGGACTGATGCACTCTAGCAGGCTAATGATTGCTTTGGTTGGGGGATATTGATCACAGCCATGATTGATCTGAGGATGCCTCTGATTATTGGGTCATTAATCAGTCCTGGATTACCCTATCAATGGAGCCACCACTAACTGACCCAGTCTGGAGATGGATGACTTCTGGTAGAGTGGGGGCAGAGATGCAGAGGATGAAGAAGGCACAGTAAGAGAGAGGTGTGGGGGGGGGGGGGGGGGGGGGGGGGGACATTGGATATAAGGAGGTAGGTATTGAATAAAGTAAAAAAAAATGTGTTTGTCGTAACTTCTACAGCTGTGACACTCTCCATGAACAAACATAATGATTAGAAAAATCAGTCATTCTTTTCTTTCATCTCTAAGTATTTGTAATAGGAAAAGACAACTAGTTTATGAAGTGAAAGATGAGTCCCAAATTAAGGTTGATCAAAACTCAGAGCTCATTTTCAGTTTCTTCAGCATCAAATTCGTGTATCTGTAGATGAACAAACAGAACCAACATTTGCAACAAAGATGAAAAGATGGTTTTTTCCCTTTGCTGTTGCTCATCTTGACTTAATCTGCAAATCCAGATCCAAGTCACAGGCATCTACCCCCACAGGGTGCCTCTGAGGACATTGTCAAAACCTTTTCCAAATCCACAAAACTCATGTGGACTTGTTAGGCATACTCCCATGCAGTGTCGGCTGTGCAATGCAGTACCTGCCTCATCCATCTAGTGAGGGTGCCAATGTAGAAACAACTGACAGAGAAGACCACAAGTCAAACAAGGAGTAGAAGAACAACATACTCTTGTTTTAAAGAAATACTGAGTGAGGAGACTCGTTGTTAACATTGGGATAATTAATTAACCAGGGAGAACAAGGACTGTCAAAATCCTGATAAGAAATCCTGCAAACTTTTCTTTTCTTATCTTATATTGCCTTTTAGAAAAGAGTTTTAAAATCAGCTCATCATCACCTCCTATTGGGCTGTTCATAAACTGTGGAGGCTGCTGTGGCATCCTGCTGTTTATTCAACTATAAACACAAGAGCATCAGCACACAAACAGTTTGCCTATGCACACAGGCAAAGTAGGACCAAGTCTGTTTGCAGCTTTAAAACCGGGAACTACCACTCCATACTGCCACCCTACAGGCACTGCTCCTGATGACCATGCAATGTTGCAAATACATGTCAGCCAAAACAGCCCCACAATATCCAGAGCCTTGAGATACCCAAAAGCTATCTTGTCTACCCCTGGCTCTAATGCAACTACTTATTAACTGCCTACTTTTGCATTGAAGTCCCCTGCAGGACTATGGCGTCTCCAGATGAAGCACCATCCAATTAAACTCTTATCATAAAGCTTCCGAAAAGTGTGGGTACTCTGAACTGCTGTTTAACACATAAGTGCATATGTCAAGACCCATTACCCAACACAATGGTTCAGGGAGGCTACCCTATGTCCACCTCAGTAAACTTCAACATACAGGCAGATAATGTGGGCTTTATTGGAACTCCTACCCTCAGCCTCCTCATACTCAGAGCAATTTCACCAAAAAAGAGAATCCACCCTCTCACAAGTGCTTAGGTTCCAGGCCCAACACTTTGGGTCAAGGTGAGCCAGGCTGTATTTATGTGGTAATGTCCTACCTTTTCCATGAGCTTCAACTCCTTCCTTCCCAGATAAGTGACTTTCTGTTACTTAATTACTAGTTTTTGTAACAAAAGAAGGTCCACCACCTTCTTTTTTTTTTTGAGACAATAAATAATTGTTTTATAACCAAAACTTCTGGGGTCTCATTTATAAAACTTGCATATGCAAAAAACGGGCCTGAAATGTGCATAAGTCACTTTTTACACAAACTTTATACACAACCCTGCTCTAGAGCAGTCATTCTTAACCAATGGGCCCCGGCCCAACCATGGGCCGCAAGCGCCACCTTGTGGGCCGCAAAATCATTTCTATTTTGCACTTATGGGCCCAGAGGGCCGTAGTAGGAACACAGGTAAGAATGACCGCAATACATAATCTGACCACATAGGGCACTACCTAGTTGTTTATGAAGCTCAAACAACCAAAAGAAGACATTTAAATCTCCGGAGTTGGACTTCAGCCATTCGTACTCGGCGTGTTAACAATGGAGACTAAAAGCAACTCTGGAGGCTACCATGAGAATGAGTCTTTCAGCCATTCAGCCCAGGTTAGATCTGATTATGTCAAAGAAGCAGGCTCAAGTGTCTCATTAAAGTGCCTGTGACTCCATATTTAAATCACTTTATATTAAACAGGTGTAATCTTTGATGCCTGTAGATTAGCGTTGCACCATTATAACTCAAAATACGCTGTAATTATTTCCTAACGAGCAACTCAGAGATCAGAAGAAAGCGCCGCCTTCCGGTTCTGCTGGGTTTCTCCTTATTTGGCAGCCTGACACTTCTGCTGCAGCAGGGGGCAGTGTTGTCACGTGAAAGAGAAACGAAACTGAAACTAAACACTACACGGTCTATGGGCAATGGCGGCGGCACTGCCTTTCTCCAGGTGTCGTGAACGTGCATGTGGGAGGAGAATTTACCATATAAGCAAGTCCGGATCACTATGACCTCATAGCGGGCTGGAGTGAAAAAAACGGTTTGAAACCTGGGTCTGAAATCTGGAAGAGCTTCTCACTGGCTGTACTAGGAGACAGATGGACGCCGTTTTTTGCTCTTTCTGGCAGGTTTAAGGTGAGAACTCAACGTTGCAACATGATAGATAAGTCAGAAAACATGGAAACCGATGTCATGGGCACTTTAAGAGCTTTTAGAAATAAAAATATAGCTGCTATTGTTCAAATGCTGCTGTTAATTTGCCACAGAAGCAAAGGTAATATTTTCAATTTTATTTACTGTGGCTTTATTTGAAAATGATTGACTTTTGATTATAGTCAGTTTTAGTTTAACAATTTTTTTTAATAAAATTTGCAGTTTGCTTTTTTGAGAATTATATTTAAATATTTTTAGCGTGAATGAATATTTTGTTGATGACTTACTTGAGCCCTAACTGCTTGATTGTTCCAATGACTGGTTCAGTTTGTATTATTTTATGTGCAGGTTTACAAACGCATGACAAAAATAAGTTGCTTTTTGATGAGCATATTATTTCACGTGATTTATTTACACTATGAAACTAATAGATTTGGACTAGTAATACAAATCATGTGAGATTAAATAATATTTAATAATAATAAATACAGTTTAATTTGATGGGCCCTGGGTAACTTCGTTCTAGAAATGTTGGGCCTCAAGTTTAAAAAAGTTAAGAACCCCTGCTCTAGAGCATCCACTGGATCTATGTGCTGAACTGGGCCCAGTATTAGATCAACCAAACCACTGGAACCGTGCATTCCCAGTGTCACCGGTGCTCCTGCGCAGCTTCTCTCAGGTTCCTTGAAACTTGTGCGTTCCAGTAGGAATTATCCAACAGGTCGGCTGATATTTGTTTGATGGGATGAACAACGTGACATTTCCTGCCTGATGCCTCTTTGAATTAAATTAAATGTTTTCATTAAATGTTACCCTTAGATCTGGACTATCTCAGTCATCACTGAGCTCTGTCACACTGACAGCGTTCATCTGCAGTAACCGGTGCCACTCAGAGCACTTTCATGTATTTGTGATGCATGTAAATAAAATATGTTTCTGTTCTTTTAACTTGCTCAAAAGCACCTCAATTTCAGTCTCTGTGGAATTATTTTTTCTAAACCTCTTTGTTGTCATGATTTACTTTGAAATACCTGAAACTTACCGGCTTTTGTACATGTTAATTATTCATGAGGTACTTTGCATTGACTATATATGGGGTGTGTATGAGGTGGGGTCTGACCCAAAGACAGAGCACAATTCTACGTATGAGAGTGATTTAAAGCAGAATTGCATGGATTTGTGCGTATGCAGAGTTTTCTAGATCCCAAAATGACTTTGCGTAAGTACAATTGTTTGCTGAGCTTAAGTACTCTTTTAGTAAGGATTCTACGCAAAGTTTTATAAATGAGGCCTCGGTCCATAATTTCAAGGAACAGTGAAAACACCTTCCTGTGGCTCATTAGCCTAAATTCCAGAAATACCATAACTGACACTCTATCTATGATTGGCACTACTTTTCAAGTGAGAAGCATGTCCATTAGCTAGAATAAACACCCTTTGTTGTATTAACATTAAAGCAAGCAGGCTTGGCATATTTTTAAATGCTATACAAATATTCTCTCATTTCAGATGATGACAGACATCAGAGCCCAGCCACCTGAAACCTTTTTAAAATGTGGTCCACTGGCAAGGGAGAGGGATTAGTGAAGTCAGATAAACACTTGTAAGTTTTATTAAAAGACAAATCACATAAATGAAGCCAAGGGCCGTTCTAAATAATACCAAACAACCACAGATGGAGATGATCATGTTAAAGGATGCACAGCAAGACAGAAAACAGCCTAGAAGGGTGACTACTTTACAAAGTATCTAAAACAACTTAGTGCAATGATGAACAAGTTACTGTATTTTTTGACACGCCCTGGTAAGTTTTCCTTCATTCACTTATTTCATTTAGTTTCCCTGTAAAGATAAATATACAATTCTAATCCGTTTTACAGTAAAGGCGCTTTCTTGACATTCTTTCTACATAATGAAAACGACAGTTTGCTTTATTCAGGGTGTGATAGAGGTGATTGATATTGCTGAACACTGTGTAGATTTCATCACAGCAGAGTGCATCATGGGAAAGTGTGTCTGAATCTAATTGTGGTGAACCAGCTGAATGTGAGATCATGCAAATATGTGCAACCCTGATATCTGTGGTTGCCTGCAGTCTGATCACCATCTCATTTGGTTTGTCCTCACAGAAACTGACACACAACAAGACATACCTTTGTGTCCCATATTAAGAATACTCAAATAATTTTGGTTTAAAAACATAAACTCTCAAATGATCAATGTGTCCCACTATGAGTCGCGTTACTAATTACAGAAAGGTTTGAGAGAAAATAACACCGACTATCTCTTGATTTGTTCCCCAAATATTTCATTGATCATGATCTTGAGTTCACCATTACATGTTATTTAAATGCTACAAGTCTTCTTCAGCCCAATATGATGCTTATTTCTTACATCACGGCCTAATTTAGAGTAAAAAATATATTAAAGCAGTTTTTTTATTATTATTCAAATTCTAATTACAAGTCTTTCAGTCATTATTTCTCCAAAACTAGAGTCAGTGTTTTTTCCCTTCTTCCTTTCCTGATTACTTGTGTTCTTCTCTGTCAGTTGTTTCTATGGTGCCACCGTTTTAGATGGGCACTGCCATGGGCACAGTCGATGTGGTCATCAAAATCTGTGCACCTGTCCACGAAGGATGCTGTGACCCTATTGGACAATTACAATGACAACATTTTTTTTTTTTTTTAACCCCGTGTCCTGTCCGGCTGTGGAGCAAACAGAATAATGTCTGAGTGCCAAAAACAAGCCCAACAGTGTTGCTGTTTCAGGTGAGAGGTTACAGCCACTGCTGTAAAACTCCTCCTGATTTTTGTTTAAATATAACCCCCAAAATCTTTATTAGAATGTTGTTATGGTTGATTGGACACGGAGCCTGAAAGTGAAGGGAAGGGTACAGAAAGAGGGATGGGGGAGAAAGTAAACAGAAAAAGAAGAGAACAAGAGACGTGAAGAGTCCACTTCTAGACCTGCAAATAAAGCACAAACAAACAAAACAGGAAGAAAAGATACAACAGCAACAAACAGCATATGAATACACAACAGTTGTGATATTCTTCAAATGTATACGTATACACCAGTTCAAGAGAGTTCAGTGTCAACCACAGCCCCAGTCAATGTGTCTGAAAACACCTGAGTCCGTCTTTATGTGAACACCTTGTGATCACCTGTGTGTATATATGCGCGCTTGTTTATGTAAGGTTTCTCTATTGAAACATTCAATAATAAGTTCGAGGAGCCACAGACCCGTCCCCAAGGCCCATGGAGGACGCGGAGGAGGTCCAGGCCCCAGACATCCAGAGGCCACCCAGGGCACGGACACCCCAGGGAGACCGCCATCAGGGCAGTCGCTAAACTCTCCCCCAGAGGGCGCAGAGGCTCACCCCACGTGGGTCCCCCGGCAGTCGCCGCGCTAGAGCCCCTGGGGGGTCGCGGCTAGGAGCTCACAGGCACCGCCTGCAGCCGGCCATCCAGGGTAGATCTAGCCGGAACCAGAGACCCGAGACCCAGGAGCGAACCAGCCCCAGCAGAGGCCCGACCACCCCCGGGAGCCCAGATCCCACCAGGCAGCCACAGGAAGAAGAGCAGGCAGATGCCCCCAGCACCCAGCCCCAGACCCCGAGACACCCCAGCTCGCCACTGGAGAAAGGCACCACCAATGCCGAGGCGCAGCCAGGGAGGATAGTCTCTGCTGAGGAGGGTCTAGCATGTCACAGAAAGAGGGGGGGGGGGGACGAAACCTGACAGAAAAACAGTCACACACAGACACAATCACTCTCCCTCCCTCATGCGTGCACACACACATTCCTGCAAACATACCAAGACACACAATAGACGCTGTACACCCACTCTCGCTCCCCATGCACTCTCTATGTTCAGGACCAGGGACCAGCACCCTAAGGGTGAAGCCGGCCCTGAGATCCAGAAGATGGTCCCTCCCTTACTGAAGTGGGGATAAGCAGACCACCGCGCACCCCGCTGCAGCCGAGCAGCCCCCCACTGCAGACCCCGACCAGACGGCCCGCTCCACTCCAGGCCCCAGGCAGCAAGCAAAGAACAGGGGTGTGTGAAGACCCCAAGTCTCCCCCCACCTGCTCCAATGTGGCTGCTCCAATGACAACATTTTCAATGATGGACCAGCATGAACTACCGGTAGTCTTTTTCCAGCTTTAGATTTTCCTCTGCACTTATTTAACATTTAATCAAGTTATTTATGTAAACAACTTGAAATAAAGTACCAAAAACTAGCTTTTTAAATTACTTTTATGAAACTTTGCATGTGGCATGTGCATGTATGTGTGAGATTTTCCTTGTAGTGCTCTCAGAGATTAGATTTCAAAAGGATCAACAATACACCATACGGTCCTGCGTAGATAATCAATCACCACCCTCAAGATGTGTGTGTGCGTGTGTGTGTGTGTGTGCATGGTTGTAAGAGGGAAAGAGACAGAGAAAGGAAGCAAAACAGAGAAACTGATGGAGACAGACAAAAAGAGGGAGCGGGAAGTGAAGCCAAGGCTATGCTGTGGGTTGGTGGTAGGGAGCTAAAATACATACATATAGTTTGGGAGTGTGGCCTGCGTCTATGTGTCTTCACTCGGGAATTGGAGTCATAAATCAAACAGCCTGTCAGAAGTGGTAGTGGGGTTTGTTGGAGAACGTGAAGAGGGGGTGGAGGGATGGAAGGAGAGCGCAAGAGGGGTAGAGCCTCAGAGTCATTCGCACAGTGCATCACACTTTCAGCCCGAATGCAATTTCCCCTGAATGTCAGGCAGAGATGCGAGGTGGGGCAGATAAGAAAACTGAATATATGCTTGTGTGTGCGTGTGGGTGTGTGTGTGTGTGTCTGTCCTCGTCTCTGTCCTCAACCCCAGGACACAAGACACAGGCCCAATTCTCATTATGTCGACATGATTGAAGTTGCTCTCTGTGTAACCTCATTATCGGCACTGTTAGATAAGGTGCTGTAATTGCTCACAGCAACAACAGCCCAACTGAAATGCCTGTTTTAGTGTGTTTGTCTCCCCTGTGTGATTGTATGGATTCAGAGGCACATGTTGGATTGTTTTACACCTAGCAGCCATCTACAGGAACAATGATGTCATTATTTCAACATTTTCATCAAGGAAACTACGAATACTGTTCAGTTTTCACTGAAGTTTAAGACTTTACAGTACAGGGCCAAAAACTTTACTGTAAGAGCTAAGGAACAATAAATAAAGAATGGTTTGTAGTCAACTAACTAATCCATCTTTTCTTTGTTTCAATGTAAGGTTCTTTCACACTCTGATGCTTTGCTTAGACAACGTTTCATCTGGGAACTCCATGCACCAAAAATCTGTTTGCTGACGTTTGTCATGCAGCCAATAGACACCCAAAACCACCCCTCAAATGAAAGTAGCTGATTAGTTTGAACACGGAGCTCTGTCACAGCCTGAATCCTCCACACATGCTGCCTTTTGGTAGGGGTAGGCAGATCTATACCATGGTATGGATACCTAGATACCACCTGTCGATATTTTGGTATCATGCTTTTTAAAATGCTTTTTCTTTTTGAAAGAAAATGTGCAATTTGTGTTCAGATAGGCAATGTAAAAACCTGCCCAGACATATTTCAAATGGTCTTCTGTGTCACACGGTTATAGCAGTCTGTGACAGTCAAAGGCTCACTGTGACAGTTCAGAAGCATGTTGTCATAATGTAAGTGTTGTAAAGTAATACAA
Organism: Callopanchax toddi; assembly: GCA_006937965.1. NCBI lineage: Eukaryota > Metazoa > Chordata > Actinopteri > Cyprinodontiformes > Nothobranchiidae > Callopanchax > Callopanchax toddi. Next base: position 113,652 of record SSNR01000408.1, on the reverse strand, counting down.
TGTCGTCACACAGCTGCGAGTTGTGACCGAACACTAAATTAGACAGCGCTGTGGCGTGGACATGATGGTCTTATAGGACCACTCTCTGGTTTTCTTTTTCATCATAGCTCATTATTTATTTTCATTATATTTTGTTTTGTTTGGTCATTGATCTATTTTATAATTTTCTTTAAAATACTTTTTAAAAACATTTCTTTAAAGAATTTCTGTTCATGAATTTTATTCATCTTTCATATTGCAATAACTTGTTAATGAACACTGTTTAGTCAAATGATTTTCTTTGAAAGCGGCAAAATATCAGTATCGGTATTGATATTGGTATTGGTTTTGGTATCATATTGGTATCAGTATCGGTATTGGTATCGATGAAAAAGTTCCAGAAAGTAATGGTATCATGTTAAAAAGAAAAATGTTGGTATCACCCATCCCTACTTTTTGGATTATATGATGCATTGTAACCATGGTCACACTCTGACACACACACACACACTCGTTGCTACCTCATTTTCCTCACAACCTTGGATGAAGCTGTGTTTTATTTTTTAAGCAGCCATTTGCCATATTAAAGCTGACAGCACCACTGAGCCTAAAACCCTGGTGCTTTTCCTGCTCAAATAAGAAGTTTTGGAATCTCTGCATATTTTTGCTGAAGCCTCCAGTAATCTGTTGTGGAACAGAGGGCTCTCACTGAAGGGTTTAGCAGCGAGCTCTGAGCGTGTTGTTTTTGGTGTGGGAGAGGCGTAACTGGCCCAGGGACACTCTAGCTGAGGGCGGTTCAATCCTGGTCCTAGAGGGCCACTACCTGCATGGTTGTTAAAGTTTCACCAAACCAACACACCTGGTTTGAATCAATGAGTGATTAACAGATGTGTTGGGAAACAGCTAAACCATGTAGGGAAGTGTCCCTCCAGGACCAGAATTAAGTAGCTCAAGTAGCTCCCAAGTCATTCCCAGGCCAGAGAAGATGTATAATCTATCTAGCGAGAAAAATGATCAATCAGTATGACCAAGAAACTAGAGTCCTCAACAGGCCCCAAAATTCAACCCAAACCCAAAATGACCTGAAGGACTTGAGCCCAGCCGACATCATCACACACAACACTCGGCCTGATCATGACCAAACCCGAGTTGTTTTGTTTAAATGGAGGTTGAAAAAAACATCAACTTCAATGAAAACACTTTATTATGAACTAAAATAATTAATTTAATTATTCAACCTGTCCAGACCCAAGAACAAGATCACACACACACATATATATACAGTATATATACTCAAAAATCTTCAGGATAAAAAAGTTCAATTATAACATTTCAATCTTATACCTTAGTGCAGCTCTCAGTATTTGATCATAACGTAGCTGAATTACACAAGTCCATTAGCTCATGACAGAGACTGAGTGAAATGTGCAGGACAAGCACAAACATTTTCCACTGACTCCTGAAGCAGAGGGACGGCTCATGGGAACTACAGACATCCCAGATGAGTGTTTTCTTTCCTCAGCATTTATTCAGCTGAAATCAAAAGCTCAAAATGTCTAATCCTGGTAAGAATAGCAGTTTTGTGGCAGACACTGTTGAAACTAGATAGTGTGTGGTTTTATGTGTGTGTGTCACCATGCGTTGGTTCGACCACCCACAACACACCTCTCTAGATGTCTCTCTCATTCTCTGAGCCAAAAGCAGCATGGAAACGCTAGCTTTATGAGCATGTGGGCAGTAGAGAAGGACAGGGGAAATGTAGATGATTTGTAGGGAGACCATAATGAAGACAGATGATCCAGCTGGGTCTGTCTGCTGTTGAATCAGCCATGCCACCCAGTAAGGGAGTGATCATCCTCTGGTCTAGCTCTCCCAGTATTTTCTATTTTCATGCTGCTCCTACACTTCTCTAAATCATCTCTGAAGATACTCAACATACTCTGTGTGCAGAAAGAGTGAAGAAAGAATGGCAGTTGGCAGTGCCACAACCCACTCTCTCTATATGGAAAATGGGAAAAAGAAAAAAGGTTAATGTACATCCCCAGTCTTCTTTGGAGGGATTCTGCCTGGCCAGATGTACATTTTACTGTAAGGTTGTCTTTACAAAGTTACAGTCAGAGACCATTGTAATAAAAGGTTATTTGTCTGATTTTTAAAACTTTGATCAAACAGAATTTCAGATCTAACTGATTAAAACTTGTCGAACTTCAGAATGAATCAGTATTTCTTTCTTCCTTCCGCCTGGTTCTACAAACACTGACCTCACAAACCTGGAAAATTAAATGTTTTTCATTTGAAAAGCTTTAGATTGAGACATCCAAGCAGTTTATTCTGTTAAAATGTTCTGAGTAACAAGAAAAAACATCAGATGCTTGTAAAGTCCTCAAATGAAAAGCAGAGAGAAAGACACAGTCAGGTAGGAGGACAGTATTTGGACACAGCTGAGTAGATTCATCAGTGTGACTGACAGACCAACAGGCCAGCTGCTGTCCCACCGCATGAAGGAAGGAGGACAGGAAGAGAGTGGAAGGATGTGTGTGTCCGTCTGTGTGTGTGTGTGTCTTTTTGTGCTTGCCTGCATGTCTGAGATTTGAAGTCACCGTGTCGCCTTCATCTCTTTGTGAGAGCCCCACATTCTGCAGCTCTTTGTCGACGCCTCATGCTGCAGGGCGGCTTGACAGGCCGTGAATGGACGTCCTCACTGTGCAATGGCGGCCTGCGGCGCGGAGTCAAACCCTCAGCAGCCCCTATTAGTGTGAGCAACACACCAACATGACAGGCCTCCGGTGTGTGCATATAAGCTTGTGAGTGTTTATTCTTTTAGTTGTTTCTCTTCTTTTTATCATTAGTCATTCAGTCCTATTTTGACATTTTGGGAAGAACGGTCTGTCATGTGGACTAATTGAAGTGAACTGAGAGATGGGGATGCAGGAGGTCCGTATAAGAGTGTGTGAAGCTGAGAGTGTGTAGGTGAAAGAGCATAGGTTTGTGCGTGTGTGTGTCTGTGTGTGTGTGTTGCCACATCAAATGCCACCCCCACCTCCTCTGCTCCGTCCTCCCTCCTTTCCCTTCCAGTCTGACAGTGATTAATGATCCTCAGCTGTCAGGTACATTACTCACGATGCTCCATCTCTCTTTTTTCCCACTCCTTCAACCTTGTCTTCCACTTCTACATTTTCTAATCCTGCAGAACCTCACAAGCGGATATGTGGATAAATGTGAGAGGATCAGAACCAGTCAACACTCACTGTAAACCTCTCTGACCCCCCATCAGGAGGGAAGGTCAGCCAGGAACAGCTTTCACAACTGACCAAACACTGAAAGGAATAATACCACTAATTAAAGGCAAGTAACAGGAACGTGAGCCAGAATACATTTGCTGGTCTGTGAGTGTGTGGGCTGTGTATGGGTGTGAGCATCCCTCTCTATGGGTGTGGGTGTGTTTTACATGTGATTGTGAGCCCTAAATGTGCCATGCAAGGCGTTTGAAAGAGGCCAGACGCCGGGTGTCAGGCATTACTCTGTCTTTCCTCCGCGCTCCCCTCCATCCCACTGCCTGCCCCGATGATGGATGACAGCGAATGAGAAGTTTCCTCTCTTGGACTGCTGACTGCAGCCGGCTGCCGTCAGAGGAGCAGCCATCTGCTTTCCATTGCGGGGCCTAGTGGGGGCCCTCGGTTTGGACCTGGATTTTGGCTGCACTGGTAGCGCAGGCTGCCAGACATCGAGTAAGAGTGAGCTGCTCAGGAGTGAACCAACCCATCTGTGAAACCGACAAATTAAGCGAATAAAATGTTTATTTTCAACTAAACTGGAAATGTGATTAATACGTCTGGCTCTCTGTTAGAGTGGAAGCTGCAGTCATTTCAGGTCTGGAAGTGGTGTTTTCATGTTAGCGTAGGTTTACTGCATCCCAAAGTTTGAGCTGAAAATGATTTTGATTGGAAAACAACCCACCAAGAATGTGCTGGTAGGATATTAAAACATATTATGTAAAGGATGCAGCCAGACATTCTTTTTCAGGAACAGAATAACTCGGTTTGGTTTATGTTATTGACTTTAGTCACATAATACTTTGAGTCTGGTAAGGAGGGCTTTCATTCTAGGCACCAGAACATCTTTTGTTTAAACAGTTTCACCATTCAACAAGAATCTGACCCACAAAAACCTGAAACATTCAAACTGAGGGAGTAATTGACCAACAGGGCTGTGTAAGAAAATGTAATCTGGAGTGAACTGAGAACAAAGATTACAATCAGAAAACAGAATAAAGCCAGTTCCTCAAGAGGCTGTTGGTTATGAGTTACAGAAGGCTTTCACAAAACAACTGGCTGGGATCAGGATCAGCACCTCCAGATCTGAGGCCATGACTCTCAGTGGAAAACGGGTGGATTTCCAACTGCATGTTTGGGGTCTTGTTCATGATGAGTGAGGGAAGGAGTGAAGGAGGGAGGGAGCGGGAGATCAACAGGCGGATTGGGGCAGCGTCTGTGGTGTGGACGCTAAACTGAGTCTAAATTAAAAACTGAGCCAAAAGGCGAGGCTCTTGATTTACCATTGGGTTCCAGTCCTCACCTTTGATCATGAGCTTTGGGTAATGACTGAAAGAGCTTCATCCTGTAGGGTCACAGGGAGCTGGAGAATATCTGCAGCAGTCACAGGGCGAGAGGCGGGGGAAACCCTGGACAGGTCATCAGTCCATCACAGGACTCAAAAGAGTCACAGAGACAAAACCCTGTCCTCAGCCTTCACAATTTAGCTTCTGAGTCAGAAGAAACTTTGGGTACTTTGACTTATATTGAGGGTACCACACACTCCAAACAGTGTGAGATCATCTGTCGTTGTTCAGTGTCACAGCCTTTGAGCGTTTCATGCCTTCTGACCATGGCCTTTGGTCTGCTCCTCATTGGACCTCGTTCTGCTACCACTAGCTCAGATTTCTCTTCTGCACCCTGGACCCTGCTCTCTAACACATTCTAGATTCTGCTCTACTCGCCACATGACCAAACCAGATCACGCAGCAGGCTCTGCCTCCTGGATCACAGACTCCGTCATCATCACCTGTGGTGAGATTAAACCTAAAGACTTGTGTGAATCTCACTCACCCTGTTGTTGGAGTTTCTCCTCTCCTAGAAGTCCTCTCCTGTTGGACAGAGACAGAGAGCACCCACATCAACCAGCTGCTTTCCCAATTACTCAATAAAGATTGTTTTAAACTATCTCCTGATGTGTTGGTCTTTTTTTGGGTCCAAATTGTACCAAGCCAATAAAGTGATTCTAGGTGAAAATATGTACGTTTACTCACAATTCTGTCTCCTCCAGTCAAGGCCCAGTGACAAACTGGCCTAATTAAACAAGACAACAGTGAAACAAAGACAACACAATCCAGATTGTCTTATGGAGGTAAATAATGACACTAATAGCTGTGAATTCTTCTCAAGAGACGACTTTAATGAAGTCAACATGAACAATTTGTTTTAGCTCTGAAAATAAAACCCCTTAAATAGATATGAAACTGGACCAGGTGAGTCTTTTATTTTAATTGAAGACCTGCTGAAAAACGTTCATCTTATTATTGTTTATAGAAGTATTGTCTATATATTGTGTTTTTTGTGCACAGTTTGCTTCACCACCTCCCAAAATCATGAGAATTTCCTCAGATTTGAGGAGGAATGTCCAGCTCTCTGAAATCCATCCATCACTGCCTCCACCCTTCCTCCTACTTACATCCTCTTCTTCATCTCCAGTCTCTTTGTTTCTGATATTTGCATCATGCATTATATCCTCCCGTGTTCTGTCTTTATAAAGAAGTGATTTTGTAGATGTACAAGTTGTTTGGGTTGTTAGCCAAAGAAACAGAAGGAGCAGTAATTAAAAAGTTAAACTGCTGCATAATCTAAACATATAAATCAGATCTGTGAAGGGAGGCTGAACTCTTGTTTGATGACTAAGGTGAGTGTTAGGTCATTTGTTGTGCTCTTAACGAGGTCTGACAGCAGAGATCTCAGTGTGGATCGGTAGGTGTGTGGGGTCAGTTTGTGTCACTGAGTCACGACTGAAGGGTTTTCATTCTGTTCTTAACCACCTGACAACTTTGTGACATGTCCAGTTTTTCTCTGCTCTCCTTCACTCTCGTCCTTCTCTGACACCTTGTTGTTACCAAGAAAAACAACCTGTTTTCCAGGTGTGTGCTCATGTGTGCAAGTGTTTTGCAGATCTAACTTGAGTTTTCTCGTGTTCGTGTTTTTTAAGGTAAAATTACAGTCAAACACAGATCAATGGTTTTTTGGACTAACAAGAGAAGAGGTGAGAGCCCCAGTTGATAAGACAGCAAATGGAGTGATGGGCAGGATCAATGAAAACCTGGAGGGACAAAGTATTTGTATTTAAACTGATGTGTTTGCTGTTTATCCTGGTGAGGTGCATCAGTTGGTGTCTTGCTAATTGATGTCATCCATGTAGAGGAGGTAGCTGATGACTGCTCCACTCTGGACCCAGTATTCATAGCCAGTCCTGTGCAGAACAGTAGACAGACCATCACCTTGCTGTATTGCTGCACTTGATGCTAACTTGTGCAGCCGGCTTTGAATTGGCATCCAGAGTTGTCCTCCACATCCCATTGAGTTCTAGGTGTTATGATGCCTCCTTCTCCCATATGCCTCTCCAGTATTGTTCACTCTCAGCTCTTAGTGGATACTCTCTGCCACTGAGAGTACACTTTGGATAGTGTGGTGGAGAACATCCTGTTTATTCTCCTGGCCTCTCTCTAGCTCTTCAGGCGGGAAACCAGAGTGTGAGATGTTTGACAGTTTCAATAACCTCAGGTGGACAAGTTGCGGTATTTTTTTTTAAATCTATTTCTTTGTTATTAATTTTCTGGTTTTCTGACAGCTGATTTCTTTCCATCTTGCCTTGATCTTAGCTTTAAGCTAAGATCTATACACCAGCTGTTAGTCAGATGTAGTATATTAGCTCATTCTGATCATGCCAGTAGGGGTAGGTTGTAGTGCTGCATTCACATCTTCTAATAAACGTTCTGGTGGTTTATTGCTAAGCCTTGGTAAGAGGTGCAGGCTGTAGGTGTGTATATTGGTGATGATCTTAAATCTCAGGTCAGCTGCCCTCCTGTTCAGTTCATCAGGGCTTCTCAATGGGGTTTAATCCCCCCTGACCTGTTGTCCCAGCTCCCTGTTTTTGTCACATCTTTGTTTTATCTCATCATTCTCTAGGAGTGATAGCAGATTGCTCATCCAAATGCTGGAACACTGAGTCTGCTGTTGCTTTTTAGTCCAAGACAACGATGGGTGCTAAAGTTTCCACAGTTCCACATCCTTTTATTCCAGCAGTGTCAGGTTCTCTGCCCTCATTGACTGGTAAAACTCCTCCCGTTGTGTCTGCTAAATCCAATATCCTCAAGTTCTCTTCAGTCAAAACAGTTGTTGTTTATCCCAGAAGATTCTGATGGATCAGATAAAACTTTACAGCAAATCTCTGGTATCATCTTACGGAGCAGCTATTATATGAATATGTATTGTATGTATACCTAAAGGATTAAGATCTCTCCTCCAGTTCCTCTCCACGTACTCCTCTTCCTCACCCACTCTGTCTCCCCTCTCAGCTGTTCAAATATTGTCTTTCTATTTATACTGAGCTTGGGGAAATATTTACCCTGGGCCATTCAAGCAGGGTGGATATGAATGGGCATCATCTCAGCTTGTCAAATTAGCTGCTGCTCGCTGCTTGCTAATGTCTCTGTAATTGGAATGGCTGGCAGTGCGTCCTGCCTGGCTGCTGCTTTGGCATGGATGTCATGTGTTGCTGCCCATCTCAGAGGGTCAGGATGCTCCTCAGCATCCGCTGAGGGCACCTTACTATGTACATATTAAAAGCATTTAAATGGCACTCCTGTCCCTGGTGATTTTTATATCAGCTGTCCGTCAAACCTTTGAAACCATGCATAAATATAAATAGCTAGCATGTCGTATAAATAAGCCTTAAGCTACAGAAGTGCTTCAATCTTGAAAAAAATGTCCAAAAATGAAGGATAAATAAATGTTTCTTCTAACAGGGACGGAGGGCTCAAAAAATATAGGAATGTTTCAATAAAAAGTTAAACATTATTTACATTCCCTGGCCTTATAATGAATAATCATATTTCATATTATTATTAATTTATAACGGACACTGTTGATCAACCCACCACCTTTGCTTTGAGGAGACTCGTGTTGTGAACTGGAGCTTTAGAAATAAACTATAATGAACTGGATTCATTGTCCCAAATAAATAAAGATCATGAAAAAACATGATTTTTATTACTTTTGTTTGTATAGAAGTTACAGGGTTGTAATGTATGAATGTCAGGGGAAAAACGTGTTTTGATGTTAGATGTAAGGACAGGGACTAAAGTTTCAAATGTATAACTAGGTTGTAATAGAATTTATTGATGATGCTTTCTCTGTTAAAGACATGCTATCTTATAAATAAAGGTTTTATTGTCTGATTTAAACAGTTTTTATTTGCAGCAAAATAAGCGCTAACAATAAGAACTGAGAATGGGAAACCTGAGGGATGTTGGATAAAGAGTCAGAATGTGAGTTTGAAGCTTTCTACATTTATTTTTGTGTTTCTATTCACCAGAACAGGGAATGTATTTGGCTGGAATCAGAAAAACATTTTAAAGTCCCAGCATTCCCTGGGGGAATGGATTTTGTCAAATCTTGAGAATAACTTAGTTCACTCTCACACAATGTATCATCACAGGATCTCAGGCAATCATGGTGTTACTGCCAGTGACTCTCAGCTACAAACACATCAATATTGACTCAATATTTGTAAAACTGTCATGGCCGTCCTCGTAGGTTAGGCAGAGATCAGCTGTGGTGGCTTTCTTCAACTGGACTGACTTCAAAAGTTAAGGAGTTGCAAAATTACACTGAATGATTTATTAAAATCCATTCTGCTCTTCATGAGATAATTTGCTAATAAACACATGCACACACACACACACACACACACACAGAGAGAGGAGAGAGGAGAGCTGCATGTTTGCTCAGTTAAACCCTCTGTACCTGTTATTTTGGTAAACTAATGTAGCTATGTGGATCTTAAAAATAAAACACTGAGTTCAAAACTATGAATTGTGCAGAATAAATGTCTGCAAGTGAACGCTTTGTTAACATCTTACCATTAATTTGAACTTCAAAGCAACTGAATTATTATAAGGTAATGTAGGGCAATGCAGATAGTAAAAGAGAGAAAGAGACACATATGAAGGAAAGCACAAGCTGTGTTTACTCTTTGATAACAGCTGAAGGAAAGCAGGCAGTAAAACTGTGATGGAAGCAGTCGGTCAACTAAACAGGATCCTTCTGCAGAGCAGCTCGAAAGGGAGAGGGGGGAAGAAAAGCAGCCGCAGAGCTGATATTGATCTTCTGCCAGAGAGATTGATAGAGCAATAAGAAGCTGAGGGGTTGAGAAACGAGGAGTAGCTGAGGAGGAGGTGAAGGAGGAGGAGGACAGGAAGGTGAGGGAAGGAGGGGATTGGAGTGCGGGATGAATGATGAAGGTATACAGGACGAGAAGCTGAATAGAAGATAGAATAGGGGTCTGAGAGAGTGACAGAGTAAAAAGAGGAAAGGAGGGAGTTGACGTTCATGAAGTGGTTCCGTTTGAGAGGTAAAAGATCAGATGTCTCTTCTTTAATTAGGTCAAGGAGAGCAGAGCGACCATCGGAGGGGAGAAGCAGGTGGATGGAGAGGCAGAAAAAGAGGGATGATAACATTTTATGTGTGAAAATAAAAGGAATCATGTGAGTTAGACCAGTCGAGACACTAAAGGTGACCCCCAGGTGCTAATGGCTCCATACATATTATTTAATGAAGTCACCAGGAAAGTGGAGTCTCATCTAACCAGCCCAGCTCTACTCCTGTGACTGAACACATCACAGTGTGTGTCAGAGGGCTGAGACAGACTGTGTGAACATGGGCGCTATTCATCTGCAGCCCCCAGGTGTGTGTGTGTGTGTGTGTGTGTGTGTGTGTATGTGATGTATGGACATGTGGCACTGTGAGTGGAAGACCAGCACAACCATCACTCAGGTCCAAGGCCTAATGGAGAGTTCTGGCAGACAGCTAGCTGATAGATGGTCTGACCACCGCACGCACACACACACACACACACACACACCTACACACACACACACACACACACACACACACACTCATCAGATAACACCACTAATGCCTGACCTCACTCACTACATGTCCTTCAGCTGCAACAGAAAGGAGAGAAAGGAGAAGAAGGAATGGAACAGAAACAACACAATGTGTGTGTGTGTGTGTGTGTGTGTGTGTGTGTGTGTGTGTGTGTGTGTGTGTGTGTGTGTGTGTGTGTGTGTGTGTGTGTGTGTGTGTGTGTGTGTGTGTTGTGAGTTTCTGGCATGCCTACATGTCTGCTGATACAATCTCAATTTCCTTGTTAGTTCCTTTCCTCAGTTTGTCAAGAGCCATTAACATCACCATGGCTTCCAGCTTCCTGACACACATATACCAGTTTACACACACACACACACACACACACACATTTGCACTAACGCCTTCTTTCATGCAGAGCTATGATCAAGAGTGATGCATGCTAGTCCTGTCCACACACAAACCCACATGCATGTGCCACTGAAGCCACATGTGTTTTGTGTTGGGTCGGCCTGCAACCTTCACTCTTCATTAGACTCTGTTTGAATGAGATGCTTGGAGACATTAAGGTAATGTTACAAGCTTATAAACTATTTAAAGCCCCCTGGGTGTCAGTGTGGGGGCAAGAAGAGCAGGGAGAAGACGTTAGGGGGTCCAGTAGGAGAAGGTGGGAGAAATGCACCGATGACAGGACATTTTACTCCTTCTAACAGAACTGTAAGTCACAGGTTTCACTTAACCTTCATGCATCATTATGAACATAATGATTCATCTCTGGAAATGTCCCCTCTTCTACTGGTCATCATATGTTTTTGCTTATGACACATGTTTTGTGACATGAATTTATTTTAAACAAGCCACTGGAACTCTGAGAAAACCTCTTGAATCAAATTTCCACTGCTATAAAAACATTTCTGGTGAATGTTTTTCTACTTTATGGGGTTGAATCATTTGATTAACTTCAGTTCTGATCAAAACAATCAAATAAGTATTCATCAGTAGGACTTGAACCCTTTAAATGCCAATTTGATTACATGATGCTACTTTTTTCTTTTTTCTTTTATTTGCCTTTAAGAAATGTTGGGTGGTTGTGAGTGTTTTATAAATCAGTTTGATTTGTTAATTATCCAAAATATTATCTGTGATGCATTATTAGTTTTTGTGTAACACCAGTTTTAAAGTGTACTTCCTTCAGAATGGCATTAAAGGGTTAAATCCTCTAAATGATGGAATGTTTGGTAGTTTTGAGCAGGACTGGAGTTGTTTAACAGATTTATGTAAAACAATGAAATAAAACAATCCTAAATGTTTTATAGTGGTTACTAGAAGTGAACATTCTGGCCCTCTAACGACTCAAGAGGGTGGTAAATTAAAGGGACACCTGATGGTTAAACACCGGATTTTTATTGGATACAAAAACCTATCAGGTTGTTTCCCTTTCGCTCACAGTATTTATCCTAAATGTTTACCATGTGGATTCTAGGGCTCCTCTCTCTGAAGTTTAGTCCCACTAGTGGAGGAATGACGGCTCTCTGAGACCCACAGCTAAACATTCATACTCTTATTAAACCGTGTTGTTTTCCAAGACCTCATAAAGTTTATTCCTCTGAGTCACACAAGATGTTGTGTAACAAATATGCAAAAACACCAAGGAGCCACGCATTGCAAAATGTTTTTTCATCCCAATAACGATCAAACCCTCACACGCTGCAGGAACTCACTGAAACATGAAGTTCATATTAATCAGCAGATGAAAACACTTATCTCAGAATCAGAGACAGATCCAGATCAGCGTGACAATAAAGCACTTTAGTTATTTTGGTTGATGTCTGATATTAGCAGTGATCTTAAGTGATTTACAGAAAGACTTCTTCATTTCTGAGACCTTAAAAAAGTGTTTAAATAACTTAATTTAATAAAAATCACTACCTGACGCTAAAAAATGTAAATACAAAACATTTTATTATAACTTTAAAAACATGAAATATTTCAACATGAATAAACAAACAAATGCATAAATAGTTTTTTGTCAAGAGCCTCCAGTGTATCCTGTGCTACATCAGTTACAGGATAAATGCTGACTGAATTTCTTTTGGTTTTCCAGAGTTTCTCCTGAGTCAGCAGCTTTAACGACATCATCATTAGACACCGTGACTAGCAGCAGAGGCAGTGAGACGACCAGCCTCAGCCTCACTGGACAGGCTGGATTTGATGACAGCTTTTACTGAAGTTTCAACCCAACAGTCAACAACAACCTCACAGACAGTTTGACACTTCAACAGCTCTGGTTTTTTCTAGAGTTTTCACATGGGCAACATTTGAGGAGACAAATGTTGGCATAAGTAACGCCTGAATTTATGTAGTCAGCAGCCTAATAATAGAGTAAAACACACGTATGAGCTCATGTGTGAATACAGTCGAGACTGTTCTAGAGGATTTATGCTGAGTGAGCATAACAGATGCTGTATTCTGCACTTTTTTGTTTTACTTGCATATTACTTCCTACTTGCTGCATGTTATCTATGTAGCATGAGATTTAACACCAAAAAATCATCATAACAAATATTTGGAGGCTGTTTCTTTAAAAAAAAAAAAAAAGCCTTATTATGTTTCTGCAGCTTTTAAATAATAGTTTCGATCTTTTGAAGAGGTTTCTAAAATGTTTTGATCAATTACCATCGCAGTTTGAAGACATAAAGATTAGTTCTGATCATATTAATCTTTATTTCTCCAAGCTGAGTTGAGATGAAAGGTATAATAGGGAATCTTCAAACAAGCTAGGTTTAGCTAGCTATTTTACACAAACACGTTTCAGAGCTCTCACCCCTCCCGTCGGGTATAATCCTTATGCTGCGCCTCCTCCGGACATGTGGCCGTGCATTGTCACAGTAACAATAGAGAGCAAAACACCAGCTGTTGAAACGTTCCCTCTGGTTTTTCCTCTTTGTACGTCCAAACGTTTTTTTGTTTTCTGCTAGCTGAAATTGTATTTTTCTGGTGTTTTTTCCTAAAATTGAAGCGCTAACAGCTGGCCATTTCTGTCCTTCTCTCACTTCTGGGATGTTCTGCTTTAAAATGCTCCAGCACACATTAATGGAGGATCCAAGCAGTGAGGAAGTGAGGCGCTTTGGTGAGACAGACAGCTGAATTGTCCGAACTGTGAGACAACCACTTTATTGATTGATTTCGGGGGGGGGGAGGGGTTTAATTGCCACAATATATTTATAGCTATACTATGTTAGAACGTTGTTAAGAGGCATGAAAAAAAATGTTTTAAGCTACATTGTTTAGCAAATTCTCTATGGTACCTTTAAATTACCAGCTCATCTCTGAGCTGTTTTAAGGTGGTACAATCCACTTTGAATTGTACCACCTTAAAACTGTTCTAGTCTCAAAAACTGTAGGCAGATACTTCGTTATAGATCTTCACACTGCTGTTGGGCTGCAACCATCAAATATTTTAATAATGTTCAACTAGCTGTTCCCTACTTTATCTGTTAGAAGCTGCTCTGCTCTCTGTCCTTAGATCAGTGCAGTCTTGTGTACAATTATATCTGCGTCACATCAAATGTATTGTTGAAGAATTTCAAACTCCCTCAAATCAGGAGTCCCTTCAGCGCCTCACCTTTTCTCAGCTGCTGTCTGAGTTTGATACACACAACAGCTTCGATGTCCTCCTAACAGACATGGCGTATGACATCATGGAAGCTGAAGGAATCTTCTCTGAATCAAATAAGGAACAAAACCGTCCTAAAAAGACCTCCAGAAGGAGAAAGAGACAGTCAGAAGAAACGGAATCAATCCAAGAAGCCGTTCATCAAGACGATGTGACAGAACAAAACCTTAATTCTGTAACAGAAGTTGTTTTGGATTCTGAAACTGTCCAAAGTCAACCTGCTCCAGAGGACAATGTTGTTTCAGGTCCACAAACATCTGTAGAGTCTGACACTGTCCAAAGTCAACCTGCTCTAGAGGACAATGTTGTTTCAGATTCACAAACATCTGTAGAGTCTGAAACTGTCCAAAGTCAACCTGCTCTAGAGGACAATGTTGTTTCAGGTCCACAAACATCTGTAGAGTCTGACACTGTCCAAAGTCAACCTGCTGTAGAGGACAATGTTGTTTCAGATCCACAAACATCTGTAGAGTCTGACACTGTCCAAAGTCAACCTGCTCTAGAGGACAATGTTGTTTCAGATTCACAAACATCTGTAGAGTCTCAAACTGTCCAAAGTCAACCTGCTCTAGAGGACAATGTTGTTTCAGATTCACAAACATCTGTAGAGTCTCAAACTGTCCAAAGTCAACCTGCTCTAGAGGACAATGTTGTTTCAGAACCACAAACATCTGTAGAGTCTGACACTGTCCAAAGTCAACCTGCTGTAGAGGACAATGTTGTTTCAGAACCACAAACATCTGTAGAGTCTGAAACTGTCCAAAGTCCAATCACTGTTGAGGATAATAATGTTTCACCTCTGAAGACACAAATCACAGAAGAAACTAATTAAATCATGGAAAAAAGTTCCATGTAAAAAAACTTTCCCACAGAATTTAGAAGATCTAACTTCAGTCTACAAGTGATCATGTCACATCAAATGTAATGTTGAAGAATTTCAAACTTCTTCAGATCAGGAGACACTTCAGCACCTCACCTTTTCTCAGCTGCTGTCTGAGTTTGAAACACACAACAGCTTTGATGTCCTCCTAACAAAAACGCATTTGAAATCGTGGAATCTGACAGAAACATCTCTGAATCAAAAGAGGTACAAGACCGTCCTAAAAAGAAAGAGCTGCATGGTGGTGCAGTTGTTAGCTCTGTTGTCTCACAGCAAGAAGGTTGCAGATTCAAATCCTGGCTGCGTCCTTTTTGTGTAGAGTTAACATCTTATCCTCATGCATGCGTGGGTTTTCTCCGGGTTCTCCGGTCTCCCCCACATATCACAACATGCCCTATAGGTGTATGTAAGATGTAGGTCGTTTTGTACAAAAATGTCAGCTAAATGAATAAATATAGCTAAAAAAACAGACAGTCAGAAATTCATTTCAGAAGTAAGTCACCTGTTTTGTTTATTTATACGACCAAATGAAGACAGAGTTCTGCAATCAAATAGAGGTCTGTTAGCAAAAACATGAGCCAAGATTTCCAGTTATGGCTGCCATGTGAGTAGACATGCATTCTACTGCTCCTTCACCAATTTCTTCAAAAATTCAGAAAATTGCTCCATCTGGACAAGATTAACTAAGGTTGGACTTCTTTATTATGGCTAAACCCTGCAAGACAGATAAAGTTATAAAGCCGACATCAAATCCACCTAAATTGACAGATCTGCGGAGAAACATCGAAAGTTAGCGAGGACATGGCTGCGAGTGAGAGTGGCGCAACAGGTGTAATAAATGAAGATAAAGCAAACAAAATCCTGGCATCATTTAGTTAACTGAAATACGAAAATTTGATAAGATTGGACAATATTATGGAGAGAGTTGAAAAGACTCGGAAATAAATAAATGACTGCACCGAACAGGTGACACAGGCTGAGCAACATATACCGGGAGCCGAGGCCGGATGTAGGCATGGGCAAGAACCCTGGAGAAGAACCAAGCAAGAACCCTAACCCTGGAACTCTCTCACGGCTGACCTTCAAAACATCACAACTCTCCAACTTTTTAAAACCAGGCTGAAAACTCATCTGTTTAAATTAGCCTACTCACTGTAACCGGGATTCATGGAGGACTTTTCACTTGTTGTATATTAAAGCCGCACTCTGGATTATTTCATCAAGAGAGCAGTTTTTGAATCTAGCGTCCAAAGGCTCCTCCTCAAAACATCTCGACACGCGCGTCCGGTCGCGTGTGCGCGCGTGCACACGACACGGCGCATATACTTCGGGCATAAAGTGTACAGCTCAATGTGTAGGGTTTAATCACTCACAGTTCACAATCTTATTCCAACAACACTACGAGGGTCTGAAGAGCCCTCTCTGTTCCTGCTGCTTCTGATATTAGCTCTGTTAGCAGAGAGCTGCTGCTGGACTCTGAAGCTGAACTTGACTCGGCCCTGGATGAACTTTCTGACCAAAATAAACGCGTAATCCTGTCAAACCTTGCCATTCTGTGAGGTGAAAGGTTTAAAAATAAAAATAAATCCATCTTTAGCTGGAGAATGGGTAGGTTTTTAGTAGAAATGAGCCGTGAATCCTCAGTGAACGAGACGGCAAACAGAGAAACACACGGAGCGTCCTGTACGAGAGCGCCCCCTACTGGTACAGGTTTGGTCGATGCGCGTGCATGTTGAGAGAATGCAGACATTTGAATTTCATTGGCTGAAAAATGTCGGCGGCAAGAAAAAATGCAAAGGGGTCTCTAGGAGGAAGGAGGGTCTTCATCAGAATGACAGATGTTGTGGAACTCAACCCATAGATCATAGTTTAGACCTGAAATATCATTTAGAACATTTAGAAAACTTTGATACAGAGAAAAATGCTCCAGAGAGCCACTTTAAGTTGATGGTTTGATTGTTTTATTGCTCTACTGTGTGCTTTTATACTTTGTTTTTTAGCTTGATAATTTGACTGTGTTTTATTATGATTTGATGTGCTTTTATGCTATTGTGTTTTAACTTGTTACTTGTATTGTGTTTATTGTGATTTCCTATTGTACGGCGACCTTGAGTGTCAGAAAGGCACCAAAAATAAATTTTTTTTTTTTTAATTAAAACAAAAACAAAACAAAAAAAACAAATAAAATAAAAATTAATGCAGCCTCAACAGGGCATAAGCCAGTGTCCTACTTGTGCCGGTCCCAAGCCCGGGTAAATGCAGAGGGTATGGATCAAATATGAAAATAAATATATGGATAGAGGAACTGATATGATGATGGCTAGTTTTCGATGCATTTAAGGGATTGGGGGGATGTAATGACCATGTCCAGACTCACCCCCCCTGATATTCTACCTGCCCCCCTTAGTGGGGCTGGCTAGATCCGGCTCTGGGCCCTTTATTGTGGCTTTTCTGCTGCTGTCCTTCTACCTACTGTATAATTATGTAACTGCAGCATCAGAAAAAGAGCCATCAACCAACAGCGCAGCAGATAAAAAGCTTTTTACTCAAACGGCAGCAGACACATTAGAAATGGATCTTGCTTTGTGGACAATAGGTATAGTCTCGCTCCATTGATTTCGCACCAGCTTTTATTGCACTCCATCGACGGCTAATGCCCCTAAGATCCTGCCGCAGTCTGAATTATTCAGCAGGAGTGTTTTGTTTTTGTGTCAGGGCCACAGGGGTAATTCTAGATCGGCGATACTTGATGATCTGCTGCAGGAGTAAAATGTCTATTGACTTTTTTTCTGTGGGTTCTGATGTATGCGTATCAACTCAGGCTGAGCATCCATATCAGGTTGAGAGAGGGCCCATGACAGTGATATTTAGTGTCTGGCTGCATTCCAACATCATCCCAAGCTGCATCAAGGCTTTTCATTTCAAAATAGGAAAGACAGGTGGAATGAGACGGAACAGGAGACGACCGACTCCTCAGTATCGCAAGGGGATTAAAAGAGGCATTGATGGAATGGATCAGAAGTGGAAGCAATAGCTGAAGACAGAAAGACACAAAGACAAGAGGCACAAAAACGGGAGCGTTTAGCACCGCAGAGACAATGAAGCAGAGCCACTGAGGAGAACAAAAACAGCCCTGAAGAGATATGCACTCAAAGAGAGGAAGACGGATCCAGAGAGAAGGGAAGAGACGAGGAGAGAGGACAAAAGTGCGTTGGTTAAGATTCAGGGCAGGCAGTGGCGCGGGGCTATCATTACCATACATCAGGACAATAAATGAGGCTTTCAGCAGGCCGTAATAAGAGTTTGATAAATCATCGGGGCCAGAATTAACTAGATGTCAAAACAATGTGAGGGTTCTGACGGATGGCAGAGGAGGGGCCGATGGCACAGATTAGTCTAGCTGGAAGTGCTGGAGTGCTGAAGGGATGGGGAGGGAGGGGGAGGGGAGGTGGGAGGGGGGGTGAGGAGAGGTGAGGAGCACAAGGACAGAGGCAGACTGACTGTTAAACAGACAAACGAGACAGGCTCTGCTCTGCTTTGCATGAAGACGACAAGAAACGAGTGGCTGGTTACTTGTGTTGTGTGTGTCCCGCTGACCTTTGACCTCAGGAGTGTGTCCTTGTAAAAAAGTTCCCCTGGTAACTTTATCATTTCCCAGCGCGTGACAGCGCTGCTCTCCATCAGCGTGCACGCAGGTGCTGGTGTCAGGCCCTCAGCAGCACACGGCTAATCTTGTTGGTTATCACGATGAGAGGTTAGAGTGGCGCTGCTCCTGTCCTCATGCTCCCCCTCCCCTGCCACCACGCCCTCCCCACATCCACACCCCCACCCCAGTGGGTAGCTTTAATTGCCAGGCTCTGACCTTTGCCGAGCGGCAGTGACAAGGCCTGTCTGCAGCGGTGGGAGGTGGTGGAGGCTCGATTAGCTCTGACAGCAGAGCCAGGCGATGGGAGGGGGGTGGGGGGAGTGGTGAGCGGAGAGCCAGTGCCGACTAATTGGAGCTACTCGACCTCGGAGCAGTAAGCTACAGAGTAGTTGCATGGGTCCAGGGCATGGTGACACGTGTGTGTGTGCGTGTGTGTGTGTGTGTGTGTGTGTGTGTGTGTGTGTGTGTATGTGAGAGAGAGAGAGAGAGAGAGAGAGAGAGATGAGGTCATGAAGATAGACTCTAAAGTCATCTCTACTCCTGTCTGAGCTACCTGTGTGTTTTATGTATAATTTTATCCTGTGTGTTTCTGACCCAAACCCATTATGTGTCTGTGTTTGTATGGGAGTGTGTGAAACTGCACCATCAGACATGCTGTATTTGTTAAATCTGTTGTGTGTGTGCGTGCGTGCGTGCGTGTGTGTGCATGTGTGTGGATAGAAAGTCACTAAGTGGAATGGACAGATAGATTGAACAGAATGAGACACAATTACCAGGTGACACTAAGAAGATAATGTTGTCCCAATCTATTTCACCCCTCAGTCCATTCTGTTTCAGACTCACACACACACAGACAGACACACACACACACACACAGACTTCCAACCCCCTCTTTTCTCCTCCTCTGTGTCCTACAGGATAGATGTGAACATAGATGAAGAGTCACAGGATGAGCAGCCCACAGGTGGTGACCGTCCAGCCAGTATCAGATGTCTTCCTCCTGCTGCATCCTGGGAGATGTGAGCTTTCAGGCCTGATGGCTACACAGACAGGGTTTGATCCCTGCTAGTCTGCCTGCCAACAGCTTGTTTAATATTTTATGTGTCCTGTTCAGGAGACCTTGAAAAGGCATGTCAAGGCTGTGTTTATCCTGGCCTAAGACGTGTGTGCGGGGGCGGAGCCATGTGGAGGCCACCGCCTCCATGGAGTTAAAAACATAATTATTTATACACAGTAAGGGCCACACCCTACTGGTGACATCATCTAAAGCAGGCAGTCTTTAGAAGTAGGAAGTAGTCCTCAGACCAGAGCAATACTCATGGCTAGTCAGATCAGGAGAGACACTGCTGCAGATCAACAAACTAGTGGCTAATTTTCAGGTATTTAAAACAACTCCTCAAAATCATATGCATTAGAACTCTGTAGTACCTATTTCTAAGCCACTTTTGCATGAGACTAGTTGTTCAGTTTATGATGTTTATGCTGTTGAAGCAGTTTGTACGGTAGCATAGCAATTTAGATGTTTGGTTGAAACAAACCAATACCAATAATGAAAAATACCATCAATACGACACCACAGCTCCACAGTCCATACAGAATCACACAAGTCAAGGGGACATAACTCATCTTAATGTTTGCCATACTTTTAAAGGTTTTCATAGTTCCGCACTCCCATCACTATGTCTAAAAACATAGCGAAATACACAGCAACCATCGCTTCTTCGTCCATTGTTGATCTATTTATTATTCTCCTCTTCCTTGTCTGTTGGCGCCTTTACGCTTGTCAGTGACGTTGATGCTGACGTCTTACAAAAGTTCCGGAAAGGTGGAGCTGTAATGAAAACACGACCGCTGAGCGGAATGAGCCAGCTGATTGTCTCAGTCAGTTTCGCCCTCTAGGATTTACCCTGAAGTTCCGATAGTGGGAACGCGCCTATAAGGGTAGGATTTTGTTGCCACTTATAACCACTTATATGCAGAATACAACTACAACTAAAGAGACATGTTTTATAGTTTTTAGAAGATGTATATTTATAGTTTTTGCTAATGGGCAAATGAAACAAATCTGCATTATAATCTGTTTTCTATTTTTCTGGACATTTTCTAGACATCACAATAAACTTGGGGGGGTGGGGGTGGGGGTGGGGGATTGTGTTTAATAAATGTTGAGATCCTCAAACCTGGCTGCAGAGCAGTCCAACAGAAAACTACGCCTCAGATTCATGTGTGCTTTTTGTATTGTTTTCTTAATTTTTACACAATATTTTTGCAGATGATAATAACACAGGTGACAGACAGGATAGGAGATGGAATCAGGCAGAAAATGTCACAATCATGAGTCACAAGCAAACTGAACATGAGCTGAACTTGGAACCAAATCTCATCAAATTAAAAAGAAATGAGTCTTGTTCACATTTGTACCTCCACCCTGTGCTTCTACTCTAATGTTTAAGTTAAGTACAACCACATGCTAAATCTTGAAGCCACAAAGTGTCTACTTCTTGACAGAGAGCAAGGTTGGGTTTGAAACGCTGCCTAAGCAAAGCTGACTGGTTCACAGTATAGCTCTGTTTGGATTGGGTCGACGCTGTTTTCTGTCTACTCCCTGTTAAATGTGATACTCTTGCTACTAAATTTACAAGTTGATTTGAAAATAGACAGGAGAGAAAGGTCTAAATTGGCTTAGGTCAACCAAGGTGATTTTGTGGGTTCACAGTGTGGACAAAAAATGTTTAAAGACTGTAAAATGAAAAGGCTGAGAGATCGGTATAAATAGTTTTGTATTGTTGCTGTCAGGCAAAAACCTTATATCTCTGAAAATGCAACTTTTCAGGAATTAACAAACCCTGGCTCGTCACAACTTTACAAGTTCCTTTTGACACTTTGAACAGTTGCCTATAAAACCACTGATATGAAAGATGACCAACAGAGCTGATTTATATAAAATTATGTAAGAGATGAAAAATTGAGATACAAGGTTTAGCTAGAAAGTAACAATATACAAGATGCATGCAAGTAATGGACCCATAATAGAACCAAACTCTGCTTCACCTCACCGACTTCTCCTCCCCAGTGGGAAGCCGACTGTCCTCTCCCAGCCCCCTCCACCAGCTCAACCCCAAGGTGTTCCCAGGCCAGCCTGGAGATATACGTCCTCCAGCCTGTCCGGAGTCAACCCGGGGACTATACCTGCCAGCAGGACGTTACCAAAACATCCCAAGGGAGGTGTCCAGAAGGCATCCTCACCAAATGTCTGAACCACCTCAAATGGATCTTCTCAATGTGGAAGAGCAGCAGTTCCACTCCTGGTCCCTTCCAGATGTCCAAGTTAGGTTGGATTGAGGAGCTCCTCAAACTATTCATTCAACTACACAGTAAAAACACCAGAGTGTTCTCTTCTAGAGTTGATTTTACTCTGGTGTTTTTACTGTGTACCTGACTATATGCCCAGTTGACAGCAGCTCCCACTGATCTATTGTCTTTCACCATTTTCTCACCAAACTCCTCCCACACCTGAGATTTTGCGTCAGCAACTACCACTGCTGCACCCCGGTTGGTCCTCTGGTACCTGTCTGCTGCTTCTGGAGATCTAGCCATACCCAGCAAGACTATGGCTTGCCAGTTGGATCACCATCTAGCATCTGTCCCAGAGCCTCCATAAACGGTGGGTGCCCTGTGCTATTTGGTGCATAAGCACAAACAACAGTTAGGACCTGTTCTCTAACCCAAAGGTGAAGAAAAGCTAGCATTGTGTCCCCTGGGCCACCCTGGCCCTCCACCTCTCACTCAGAGCAACTCAAGCAAAGACGAGAGTCCAAACCTTCTCAAGGACTTCCAGAGTCAACGCTATGCAAAAAGAGTGAGTCCAGCCAGTCCAGTCTAGCCGCGACCCCCCAGGGGCTCTAGCGCGGCGACTGCCGGGGGGCCCACGTGGGGTGAGCCTCTGCGCCCTCTGGGGGAGAGTTTAGCGACTGCCCTGACGGCGATCTCCCTGGGGTGTCCGTGCCCTGGGTGACCTCTGGACGTCTGGGGCCTGGACCTCCTCTGCGTCCTCCGTGGGCCTTGGGGGCGGGTCTGTGGCTCCTCGAACTTATTATTGAATGTTTCAATAGAGAAACCTTACATAAACAAGCGCGCATATATACACACAGGTGATCACAAGGTGTTCACATAAAGACGGACTCAGGTGTTTTCAGACACATTGACTGGGGCTGTGGTTGACACTGAACTCTCTTGAACTGGTGTATACGTATACATTTGAAGAATATCACAACTGTTGTGTATTCATATGCTGTTTGTTGCTGTTGTATCTTTTCTCCCTGTTTTGTTTGTTTGTGCTTTATTTACAGGTCTAGAAGTGGACTCTTCACATCTCTTGTTCTCTTCTTTTTCTGTTTACTTTCTCCCCCATCCCTCTTTCTGTACCTTCCCTTCACTTTCAGGCTCCGTGTCCAATCAACCATAAAAACATTCTAAATAAAGATTTTGGGGGTTATATTTAAACAAAAATCAGGAGGAGTTTTATAGCAGTGGCTGTAACCTCTCACCTGAAACAGCAACACTGTTGGGCTTGTTTTTGGCACTCAGACATTATTCTGTTTGCTCCACAGCCGGACAGAACACGGGGTTAAAAAAAAAAAAAAAAAAAGAGTGAGTCCAACTATATCTTGCTGGCACTGCTCAACCTCTTCCACAAGCTCAGCCCCTTCCTCAGAGGTGGCTCTTGATGTCCCAATAGCCAGTTTTTGTGTCTGGGGATCAGACCACCAAAGCTCCCACCCTGGTCTGCTACAAAATCCACATTGCCCTGGATCCTTCATGCTCCTCCTGCAGATGTTGGGTCCACAGTTGGATGAGCTCATGTAGCCGATTCGAGCTGGGCCTGGCCAGGCCCCATGGCCACCAGGCCCCAGCCCCAGGCCTGGCTCCAGGGCAGACCCCCAGTAACCCTCCGGACCATGTAATCTGGTTCTCTGATTTTTTTTACTTTTGAAAGGTCTTCTGAACTCCTCTTTGTCTCACCCTTCACTTTGGACAAATTTTCTATGTGACCCTACCAGGGGAAAAGTGGACAGTTCCTCAGACAACATAGCTCCTAGGATCATTTGGGCACTAGAACCTCCACCACTGTAAGGTGGTGGTTCAAAGAGGAGACCTAAAATCTGTTTATACACAACAAGTGTTCTGAGTCATCTTACAAATTTGACAGTTGGTTGGATGTAGCTTTGCTGCAGGGTGATGTCTCAAGTCTATTTCACACATGTACCACTGCCTCCTGCTCTGTAAGTGATGTTAACAAGCCCTGTATGGTGTGATGTTGAGTCTTTGACTGACAAACAGCAGTGTAATGACAACCATCTGGTGCAGTAATGAAGGCTGCTGTGGGAATGAGATGTTTTAATTAATGAAAGCAACTCCATTAGCTCTGATGAGCAGCTTATCAGCTCTGACTCATTATGCAAATGGAATTAGGATCAGTGAGAGCGCTGGATTGGTTATAACGGAGATGTTGAGGTGTTTTGTTTAATGTTATTTTCATTGACAATGACTGGCAAAGTTATCTACTGTTTCAGTCTAATGTGGGTTCATACAGTGTTCAACAATTGTTTAGCAATTAACTCCATATCTGCTTTTAAAGGATTTGAGTTAGAAAATTCCTCCCATCTTAATTCATGATTCAAGATATCGCTGGTGTAAATCAGGGTTTTTGTAATTACAGTCAGTCTGTTATTAAAGAGGTGAATCCATCAGGACAATGCTGCTTGCTTTAGATTCAAAGACTTGTTTCATTGTTTGAATACATAGACAGAAATATATACATTGTTTAAAAAATTATCAACATTCAAAATAATTTTTTTTAAATCCTTCTGATTATGATTGCTCCATAAAATGTTCCAGGAATTTTTGCTGTTTTCTAGAGATGTATTTCTGTATTATTTCTCTTTGATTCCTTTCTCTATTTATTACCCTAATGTTATGTAATATTGTGTAACCCCTACTTATAGAGGGATGACCAAAAATCAAATGTTACCAAGATTACACCAGCATTCTAGGATCTAAAAGGAGGATATCAAGCAGACGAGTAGTGCAATGAACACAGGTTTAATTCACTTCAACCTCAACCATAATAAAAATTGGTAATGCACCATCAACATACAAAATATAAAATAAAAGAAAAATAAATTGTCCACTCTTATAACCTTTATGAAAAGAATCAGTTCAAATTCCAGGGTAGTTTCTCATTTTTTCATATAATCGTATTTTAACAGTTCCCTTTTTCTTTCCAAACACTTGTTCCTTGTTTTTTTCCTTCTTTTCGGTTCAGTCAGGTAAGTCATATATCACAGTCAGTCATTAAAGTCAGTAGGAGCCCCTTTTTGTCTTTTATAAGCTTATCTGGAATCCAAAGGATAAATCCAAGTTGCTGGCTCCAGCACATCCAGCTTGTCCAACAAGCTTCTGGATCACAGTGATGGCGGCCAGATCCTCCTCTTCTGGAAACTTCACCTCAGTGGTCTCTTGGGAAATCACCAATAAAAAAAAACAACCTGCATATATATACACACAATATTAACTCTAGTTAATCAATACAACATATCTAGCAGGTTATTAGAATCAGCAAAGCTTTGCAATGATTTCAATCATTTTTTCCAACAGTTACTTGTGCATTTATATTTTTTACAAAATATAAACTGTAACCAGAATTAAACTCAACATTAAAGGCAGAAACATATTCTTAAATGATAACATGTCACATTCAGTAAGTCTTTAGTTACAGAACCACATGTCTCCGATTGGTTTTTTTCTTCTGTTCTCATTAGCATCAGCTAACATCATTTTACTCAAGCTAACAGCATTTCACTTAAGCTAACAAAAGTGATAAACACTTAAAGCGGTTCTCTGGAGCATTTTTCTCTGTATCAAAGTTTTCTAAATGTTTTAAATGATATTTCAGGTCTAAACTATGATCTATGGGTTGAGTTCCACAACATCTGTCATTCTGATGAAGACCCTCCTTCCTCCTAGAGACCCCTTTCCATTATTTCTTGCCGCCAAAATTTTTCAGCCAATGAAATTCAAATTTCTGCATTCTCTCAACATGCACGCGCATCGACCAAACCTGTACCAGTAGGGGGCGCTGTCGTACAGGACGCTCCGTGTGTTTCTCTGCCGTCTCAGCCGTTCACTGAGGACTCACAGCTCATTTCTACTAAAAACCTACCCATTCCCCAAATAAAGACGGGTTTATTTTTATTTTTAAACCTTTCACCTCACATAATGGCAAGGCTTGACAGGGTTATGCGTTTATTTTGGTCAGAAAGTTCATCCAGGGCCGAGTCAAGTTCAGCTTCAGAGTCCAGCAGCAGCTCTCTGCTAACAGAGCTAATATCAGAAGCAGCAGGGACAGAGAGGGCTCATCAGACCCTCGTAGTATTGTTGGAATAAGATTGTGAACTGTGAGTGATTAAACCCTACACATTGAGCTTCATGTCCGAAGTATATGCGCCGCGTGCACGCGCGCACACGCGACCGGACGCGCGTGTCGAGATGTTTTGAGGAGGAGCCTTTGGACGCTAGATTCAAAAACTGCTCTCCTGATGAAATCCTCCAGAGTGCTGCTTTAACTCACCGGAGAAAACGCTCAACAACAAAAAAACAAAATCCAGCTTGATCAGCTCTTCAACAATGACGTGTTTGACAACACAAAAAAACAAAAACTTTTTTTAAGAAACAGCTTATTCTGTTGCTCTTAGCTAGCTCCAGACACGTAGCTCCAACGTGTCTGCTGTGTTTTTTTTTTCTCTCCACTTCCTCGTACTCACACTAGCACCGTATGTGTGGATGTGCACTGCCCTCTATTGGACATTTTGAGAATCAGTCTGTCTATACTGGCACAAAAACTGAGATAAATGAATAGTAAATTTTATAGGGGCTACAATTGTATTAAATTTAATTATTCATTTGTAAATTAATTTCTTTATTTATTGAAACTATTTAAAGTATTTATTGATCATTCCCAAATATCTTGTTTATACACCTAATCTAAAAGGTTCTGAACAGATTGGTTTGTTGTTTTATTGGTTAGTCAACTGGACAGTTGGTCAGTTGGTCAGTCACTTGATTGATTAGTTGACTGGTTAGTTGTTTTATTGGTTGGTCAACTCACCAATTGGTCGGTCGGTCGGTCAATCATTGATTGATTAGTTGACTGGTTAGTTGTTTTATTGGTTGGTTGGCTGGTTGGTCATCAGCTGGTCGTCAGCCGGTTGGTTGGTTGGGTTTGTTGGTTGATTTCAACTCTGGTGTCTTCTAAAAAAAATAGCCACATTGTAAAATACAGACTTATATTTGACAGTGACTCATTGTACTGTGACCAAAGCATTTTCCAGAGTTTTCATAAAGACATCAGGAAACTATGCCAACTCACATTTAAGATTTGGCAACTAGCAGATGCTTTTATTCTGAACAAGTTAGTTAGAAACAACAGTCGAGCTTCATTCTCTAAAACACGCCCTGACAATGGATTAGGTGCATTTAGATGACAGGTGGAGTAGATTTAGAAAAGCAAAGAAAGTTTAGATGAGGTGTGTTAATGCTGTGTACCCTCTGCAGAAAAACATTTAGAGAATATTGGGAGGAACTCCTCTGCTTAAATACCAATTACTATTCAGTTAAGGCATAAGTCGGCTTTTTCTAAATAAAATAAAAAACATTAATATAAGCTTTTTGTAAAATAACTAATGTAATGTTAAAATAGAATTATCAGATTATTTTTAAAAAATGGAACTTTTTTTCCCTCTGGATATCGCTCTAAAGATTAAAGTATGTCAACAGTAAATGTCATACTGAATATTTGCTGACTGGAGTTTTCAAAGAAACACCAATGAAATCTGTTTCCATTTTGTCTTTTTATTGCTTCTTACTGCTTGTCATGCAGTTTTGGTGTGTGTGTGTGTGTGTGTGTGTGTGTGTGTGTGTGTGTGTGTGTGTGTGTGTGTGTGTGTGTGTGTGTGTGTGTGCCTCTCTCTGACCCTGTGGTCATTAATCTCACTTGCTGTCAGGGTAATGGACACTGATGGACAGGTTTGTGTTTGCTCACTCAGTCACTCTCTCTCTTTCTCACACACACATTCTCACACCAGTGCTGACAGCTTCAAATAGACCGCTCCATACACGCTTCAGCACACACACACACACACACACACACACACACACACACACACACACACACACACCATTTCCAGTTACTCATTCACAGCAGCTGACGACCATTCACTGAGTCTCCAAGCTTACCAGCATCTTGCTGGTGTGTGTGTGTGTGTGTGTGTGTGTGTGTGTGCGTGCGCGCGTGCGTGTTTGTGTGTGTTCTCCAGTCAGCTGCCTCTCCCTCTGCTGGTCAGTCAGAGGAGTGAACCCTTTGTCTCATTTGCACCTATTTATTAATTCTCCCTTGAGGTTCCTACAATTCTCCCAAACATCTGTATGGTAGGTTTCCAGAGTCAGGGAGAGGTTAGCATCACAACTCCTCTTTACCACTAACTGCACTGCTTTGTCCAGCCTGCCTGCTCGCTTCCTCCACATTTCAAAGCAATTACTCCATGTTGATTTAGCTGTCATTGGGGGCATGTGTTCGAGTGTGATTTATAGAGCACCCGCCCGGTGCCAGTTGACTTGCGATAAATTGCACAATATTCCGAAAGGCTCATTTGCTTAGCGCTACATTAGGGGGCCGATGATTGCTACACAAAGCCATGTAAATGAGTTCTGAGAGGGGCCCCATCACTCAACATGTCATGTAGCCAATCCCATTATTATTTATGACTGGAGCTGGGCCATGTTTCCTCAGAGGCCAGGCAAAGCTCATGTGTGTGCTGTGACAGCTCCGTGTGTGTGTGTGAGAGAGAGAGACCATATCTACAGTATGTGCAGGAAGGAGCCAGGCTGTCTGTTTCATCTGCAAAAAGGTGAAGATTAGATGATGATGATGATTGCAAGTTGAAGATTAGAAGACTGGACTGACAGTTAACGTACCTGTTAAGTTTTTCTCTTTTTCACTAGTTTGCGCTCTTTTGTTGCCTGTGTGTTGTACACACACATTTACACACACCCCCATCAAAGCAGTAAATCCAAACACGTCCCCAAACAAAAGCCTCTCCAGTGCAGAGACAAAGGAGGAGATCAGTTCAGTTCATTGTGTTTATTCACTCTTATCTCTGTCGTGTCAGGGCCGGTGTGAAGAGCCGCCCATGCCTGGGCCCTACAGTATTTTACCTTTTTCATGGTCGCTCAGACATGTCATAACACTGCTACTAACATTCACTGCTGTCAAACATGTCAGCTCTCTAAACCAAAACAAAGATAACTCAGGCCCTGCTTCCACATCCGTCACTCAGCAAGTGGATATCCGAGAGCGTGCGTGTTGACATTACAGCTGAGCTGTTGTTTGATCAGAACAGTGATCTAAGTGTCTGTGGTGATTAGGTGTAATCTGCTTTCCAGAGCTGTGATCTATGGTCTGCAGCTGGAGAGAGAGAGACACAGAGAGAGAGGCCCGAAGAACATACGGTGAAGATAAATGAAACAACCTATACTCTACTTCCAGTTTTCAGTGGGCAACTGTCTGCCCCCATTATTTTTGAACATCATAATCTCTCTCCAGGGTTTCCGTTTGTCTGAATGAATCTCCAGACTGTTTAATGAAAATCCTAATTGCTGTTTAGTTTCACTTCACCTTTTTATCATTTTTTATAAACCTTTACCAGTTTTAGATTACATATTTACATGGAATTTTGCAGGTTTAAATCTCACCAGTAGCAGCTAAATGTAGCCTTCTGGTGCCACCAGGGGCCGGGTCCAACAGGAACTGCTTCATTTTTCTGCTAAAATAACTGAATAATGGGAATTTGATAACAATGCAAAGGTTTAAAAGTGGCATTCACACGTTCGTTGTGGAATTTAGGAGATTAGAGCTGTTTTAAGATGGCAGCAAACTCCTTTGGAAGATGAGAATAAACCCAACTTAAAGCAGATTGCTGCCATCTTAAAAAGCTCCAATCTCTTAAAGTCAGCAGCAGTTTGTGTAACATTAGTTTATAAACACGTACACTGCTGATAATACATATACATAATACATATACATACTGTACACATTCATACATACATATAAATCACTGGCAGGTTATTAGATCTGAATATCTGCAGGAGGATCATTTTATATCCAAATCATCTCATTTGTCATCTAATGAAAGTGAACAGAATGCTCAGTGAGAATGGAGTGACTGTGAGTTATGGCAGGGAAAGCATGTAGTCAACAACAAGTTCGATCAAATGTCCCAGTGAAGCAGGATTAATGTGGTTTTTTCTGCATTAAAAGACATTTCATGAAAGAAAGGTTGTTTTCCATTTACATGTTCAACCATAGCAGTAAACATTTACCTGATAATTACAAAATTCTAATAGGGTCATCTGCTGAGTTTAGTTAAAATAGCAAAGAGATCTGTCTGGAGGTTTATTTTCAACATGCATTGAGCCAAATGACCTTAATCTGTAGCTGAAATACAAACCTCACTCCATAAAAGGTTGAGATCTAGCAGCAGCCACACATAAAAACCTGTTTAGCACTCTGTGGATTGACACATTAATTCTCTTAGCTGGTTACAAATGTTAATTTTAAGAAAGTTTCACCTTGAATTTGGAGAAGAGAGATGAGTGGTGCTCCCACAGATGAGTCTTGCATCCTATTTGCATCTGCTACTATTTGTCTGCAGGTCCTCAGCATTGTAAAATTGCCTTTCTAAGCCAAGGCCATCTGGGGTTTTGTGATACTTTGAGATTCCCAAACAGCCAACTCTGTCCTCTTAGGTTGAAAGTTCCAGAGGCTCTCCTGATTCCACCATGGGAAGAAATCTGCAAACCTATAGCATCAAATCAATCAATCAAATAAAAAATTCTGTATTAATCCTAAAGGGAAATTAGATTTAGAAGTAATTCATTCAGGTTTTTTCAATAAGTCCTTGTAGTTTGTTCTAGCTGCAGCAGGAGGGATCTATGTGTTGCAGCAGACCTGAAGACACTGTTGTTGAATGAACATATCAGTTCAGTATCTGGGCTGCAGAAATGATCTTCCACAGCAGCAGGTCCTGGATTGTTGACCAGCACTGCTAATCCACCTGCTTTGAGTTTTCAGCTCCTCTTCTGTCTTCTGGTATCGTCTGAACGCCGGGCAGAGAGACGCTGGAGTCTGGATCTGATCCTGGAGCCACGTCTCAGTGAAACACATGATGTTCTGACTGGATCCTCATTCGAGCTTCAAGCTCATCCTTCTTATTCACAAGAGAAGATGAAATGGCTCAACTTTCAACCTCTACTTTAATATGAGTCTAAAATTTGGATTTGGATACTTCTTTATTCATACTCTCTGATTAATAATACAAATGAGTGAAAGGCATGAGTAATTGCTCTTAAAAGCTAATAAATGAGTGCGTATAAAGTATTTTCAGCTGTTTTCACACCATTTGTCTCCCTCATTGCCTCCCCCACCCCACCCTTTCTAGCTTTTGCTCTTTTTGGGTTGCTTACTTTTGTGTCCTTCATTATCTCGCTCCAGCTCCTCCTCCTCCCCCTACTCTCTGCCGGAGCTTTTTTTTTTGTTGTTGTTTTTTAACGGATGAGTTATTGACTTAAGCAGGGCCAATTAATCAGGGTGTAATGGGGCAGCGGGGAGGCCCAGGGAAGCCATGCATCATGGGCCAGAGATGAGCTCTGTCAGCCTGCTCATACAGCCCTCCTCAATCACTCCCACATTAACGCCAGCCAGAGATGATGACGAGAGGAGGAGGGAAGACTGGGATAGAAACACAAGCAGGGAAAGAGATGCAGAGGGAAGAAAAAAGGAGTGCAGGATGGTGGAAAAGCACGTATGTGTGCTCGTGTGAGACTGCATGTTTACTGCAGGCTTCGATACCACCCAAGACTTTCAGCCCAGTGTGTGTGTGTGTGTGTGTGTGTGGGTGTGTGCGTGTGCAATGAGGGTGGTGTTATGACTGGGTCAGATCAGATCAAACACCTGACTGCACTTTATCCCTAAACAGCATGCCAGAGATCAGACCTCCATCGAAATGAACAGAAGTCCTGAGATATCAGTTGTTTCTGCTTAGATATAACACACACACACACACACACTTATACCAAAATGAACATACACACATGGTGACATAACAGTCTTGATGAAGTACAGTCAGGAGGATAAAGGATTTTTTTTTGTGTTTCTAAATTATTTTATTGTGCTAATTAATGACTTTAGATTATTTATTCAGTTTAAGCTGGTGTGAATAACACTTTTATTTCTCTACAGTCTCTGACAGAATAATGCATCACTCAGTGTTTTTTTGAAATAAGGAAAAAGAATCCTTACCTGATTTATAGCTGTCTGTGTACGATGTGCACACAAAACAAGTCCGGCACCTGCAAACAGAACATGAAGCTACCAGAGGAAAGGGTCAGAAATAACAAAAAGAGCATCCTGAAGACAAGTCTGACAGCAAGATTTATTTATTTGTTTGTGTGTTTGCACAAATAGTTTGCAAATTTTAACTTTCTTTGAACACGTCTCTTGATTTTAAACACCAAGTTTCACGTCTGACTTTTTGCTCTGTTGTAACCACAACACAACAACTCTCAGCACAGTTTATCTTCATGATTGACAGATAATACAACAGCTCCAAATGGAAATTACATGAGTAAATATTACTAATTCTCACTAAGTTGTACTTGTTAGAAAAGCTTTTTGTTAAATAGACTCTCTTTTTAATTATTTTAATCATTTATTGTCCTCGATCGCTTTGGGTTGCTGTTCTGTAGCACTTTGAGATTCTTGAAATATAAAGTGCAATATAAATTAAATTCATTATTATTATTATTCTATCTATTATGTGGCAGCAGGTGGGCGGGGCTTCTTTTGGGCTGTTTTGATTAGTCCTGGTTGCTGGTTTCTCTCCAGACCTGGCAACCACCCTGTTCATGAGGAACTGCAGCGTTTCAGTCAAAGGCTCATGTTAAATTCATAGCTGACGATGTCAGACACACGTTGTTTAACTCAGCCTGACTGACTTATCTGACTTCCATTGGTAGAGCCTCATTCAAATATCAGAGACATTTGTCAGTCAGTGGTTTTAGGCCCACCGAGCAGCTCTGTGTCATATTATAATCCTCCCTGTACCAACACAGTTAAACTGGAGTCAAATATCCACTTAGCATGCTGTCCATCACTTTTATCTCCTTCAGCTAGTCCTCGTCTTCTCTGTCTGTCATCGTAGAAGTTGAAATATTGCTTTAAAGGTTTTTTTTTTTTTTTGTTAAGTCAAAGAAAAAAGGTTGTGAGTTGAGTTGTAAAGTTTTTCAGGGTCTTTCTAAACTTCTAAAGCAGGATTAGTTAAAAAGGCTGATCCCAGTGACCCTCCACCACCACCCAAAAAGAGAGAGAACACCTAAAACACGATTCCCAAACCACCCAGTTCCACTACATCCTGCTGCTGTCTTTGAGACAAAGAGTCAAGACTACACTGTCTGCTTTAAGGGAACCAGAAGCCATAAACAGAGAGCCGATTTATACAAGGGCTGTCTCAAACTCCAGAAGTGAACATCATCTGGGTATAAATAATATGAAAGCAGTCCCTTCTTTCCCCAAATAGAAGGAAATCTGGCATCTAGTGGCAGCTGCAGTGTTTCTGCCTCTAGGGCTAAAATGTGTTGCCAAGCTAAAGCTGAGAGAGAACTCCAAAGATAAAGTAGGAGAGTCTGAGGAATTAATGACAGTCATTATTTCACTTCGTTCTCTGCCCTCTAGCTGCCTGCCAGTGTGTATCTGCTGGTGTTTCAGTGCAGAAAATTAAACATGACTGCAGTTTGAAGGGGACACGGGTTGGTACGATTTCACTACAAACACATCCTGTACTTATACTCGTATAAAAGGAGAAATAGCACTCTGAATCAGAGGCCACATTTTAGCTACTTCATCCTGCTCTGGATCAGGAGGGTTGGAGTCATTAGACCAACGACCAGGCAGTCTCATGGAGATACATTCATCTGGAATCACCAACTTAAAATCTGGTCATGATCATTTTTAAGTGTTTATAACAATGATGATAAAAGTGAGATTTTTTTTTCTTTTATAAATTAAAATGTATAGATCCTGCTGAACAGCAATACAGAATCCTGAAATAAAAAGTGCAGAGGGCTGCAGCTATCGAATGTTTTAGTTGAGTATTCTATTGAGTAACTATATTCCTCCAGTTTTCTGGCAACTTCACTTGTTAAAAGTTGCCCTCTCCTCTCTGCTGTCAGATCCGTGCACGCTCTCCTGTATGTGCATGTGTCCGGATGCTAAAAATCAAATAAACTATTATTCAGTTGGTTTATTTATTGAAAACTTGTTCCAGAACACTTATCTATATAAACATAAAACTATCAGTCACCAGATCCTCCAGCAACAAGACTTCATAATGTTTGCGACTATCGATTTGTTTGTTTTAAGGTGATTGAGAGAATTACCTGAAAATCCATGTTTGGTCTGCTTGAGAACAACAGCTTGTCTTTTAATAATCCTAAACTTCTTGTTCTTGTGGAAATCAGTCTAAAGACAGATGAGTTGGATGAGTTCCTGGAAATAAATCAACTCATTAGTAATTAAATAGGATCACATAAAATTGACTTCATGTGAAGACTTTTTAAAAATTGGTACAAGTCTGCACATGTAGAAATTAATTGATTTAACTATATATGGATATATAGTCTGGCCACGATCCACTGAAACGACTCATTCATAGGGGCGGGATCAGCGGTTATCAATCAAACCATCTTCACATGCTATTGGATAGTGCTAGGACCAATCAGAGCCACTTAGCAACAACCAGAACCAGCTGGTAGATTAAACTTTTACTGTGTCCCGTCAGCAAAGCGGCCAATAAATCCTCTTTCAAAATAAAAGACTTAAGTTCCTCCATCTGTTCACGTCTTAAAGAAAAACCCAAATCTAAATTATCTAAAGTTGATGACAAAGTCGTTTCAAACGAACGGGGTTCCCGAGCTGCCACCATGTTGTTTAAATTCAGAGTCGAAGCTCTGCCGTCATCAGCTAATCCCGACCACCAAACCGTTAGATTGTTGAGATTGGTCCGGTATGAGACTGACCGGACCAATCAGTGGGCTGCAGAGGTTCCAATGGAGCGTGTCTAGACCAAAGTCTGCGGAGCAGATCTGACGGTGTAGTTCAGGCTAGTCATTATCAATTATAACTCTGCTTTCCAATCAGTCATATTTAGATTGAATACATTTATGCTGATCTCTCATTTGAACTCTAGCAGCAGCATCTGGATCAGCTGGAGGCTCTAAAGAGATGTTCAGAACATCCTGGAGGTAATGAATGAATGAATGGACTAGTTTAGGAACAAACACGTGAATTTGCAAACGTTTGGTTTCCTTTCTGTATTAAGCTTTTTTTCTCTCTCACAAATAAACTGTCACCAATCTCAGCTAACTTTAGATGTAACTAAGCTGGCATCAGAGGGTGATCCTGTAACTCCCATCTTGCAGTATATTTTTAAATAACAACACAATCATTAAACTCATGACATTCTTTTATAGATGTTAGCTTTGGTCTGCCATCCTATGGTTATCCATAGCCCTCATCTGAGCCCCCATTGAGCATTTTCCTAGAGGCGCCCCTGGCCGTGTGGTGAGTGGTGTACTCCACCTCTCCTCCAAATGATAGTTGAGACAAGCTCAATCAAACTAAACTAACTAGCCATTTTACTTTACTAGATGAAGGGGGACATTTTCTGAGGTGTAATGCATCAAAATTAGAGACCAACAAAAACGGATGCAAAAACTAAACTCTAAACACAATTAAATGTACCCAGTGAAGTATAAACAACAATGACCAAATGGTTCTCATTTATCACAGAAACTGCACAAACCCAAACCGCTCATAAAACAAGCTGTGTTCCCCAACAAAAAGTACTTCAACACTATAACAAAGATGATTATCTTCACAGATCTCATGTTGACCGACAAAGACGCGACATAAAGTTGTAACACCTCATGTTACTCCTTGCATGCAGGCGCTGGCTGTAACTGAAATTACATTTAGTTGCTGGTAAGTCTGTATAAGTGTGTATTTAAATTCATCAGGGCAGCATGTGTTGGCAGGAAATGGAGCTTAGAGCTGATCGTACCCTCAGATAGGAGCTGAATGACACGAGGAGGATGGTGGTGGCTTTTTGAGGGGTGTAGGGTGTGGGGTATAGCTGTTATTGCGCCTCTGGGCAGACTGAAAGACTTGTTTTGACATGTGTCCTCTGACTTCTCTAATCCAGCTTGATCTGACAGTGTAACACAAACACTCCCACTGTATCTCTTCATATATCTTTAAAGGCAAACTCACAGCTAGGAATCGTTTCATCCTCAGCCCAGTCAGGATCATTTAAGCTCCACTTTAACCCTCCTACGACCCTAGGATGTGAGTCACACCTTCTGCATTAACAACAACAATGCTCTATTAAAAATGGCCATAAATACATGACATATTAACAGTTTTAGATGGATATCAGCTTCAGTTCTCACCATATGTAGAACATTTTCATTTAATGGTTTAAATATAACCCCAGTTTTAAATTTAATACCAACTTTTGTGATTAGATCTTGATTTTATAAAAAGACAAAAAAAATCAAATATTTTTCATTTGATATATCAGAACCTGGGAACATCAAAAACTGGCATTGTTTTTCTGTAGCACCTGATTACATAATAATTGTCACGCCTTTTGCCTTAGTGACACAAAGAATGCTCCAGTAAAAAGCATTACATTATCATTTTATATATATAATGTTAGCTTCAGTCCCCACCATTCCAAACAAATGTGCATTGAGTTTTTGCAATCTGGTTTCATAAGGAGACAAAAAGAAAAACAAATAATTTTCCATCTTACATAAACAAAAGAGTTGTTTGGGGTTTGAGGCCTGAATTCGGCCCGCATGCCTCCTATTGAGTACCTCTATTGAGTATATAGTGAATGAGATTTGAAATCAGCCTCAGTTTTGTGAATGAATTTGAAGCCTTGATAATGTGAGCAGGTTCCACTCTTTGGATTCTATCTGATTCATGTCACCTATGAGCGCCTGAGCATCAGCCCAGCTGATCTCTACTGTAGTTAGTAGGAACTCTGATTTGTTTTAGAACATTGCCAGACTTATGTTTGTATTTATTAATAATGTGACATCTGCTAAGATGTTTGACTCATTTTTTACAGATTTTTGCTTCAACCTTAAACCTCAGTGCTGCATGAAACAGGTCCAAACAGCATCTCTGATTAACCTTTTAAAGGGCACTCACCGACAACTTTTGAAATTAAATAAGCCTTTTTAATTTTTCTTACTTTTTAAAAAACTTTAAAAACTTTTGCACAAGTTTCTGGTTTAGGCTGCAAATAAAAAATTGAAAGGACACAGTCAGGTGTGTTGTTTTATCCTAGATAGGCACAAAGCAACTTCCCTCAAAGTTAAAGGGATACTCCACCCAAAAGTGATTTTTTTTTTTTTTTTTTTTTTTTTTTTTTTTTTTTGTCTGTTGCAATATTCCCCATGTTAGATATGTCAGGAGCACAGCAGGTGGACCCAAAAAGCAGAAGCAGGAGATGTTACAAGCTCATCAAAAGGATTTTATTACAAGATCAGGACTCTCCAACACAGACAGGAACTCAGGAGCAAAAACAGATGAACTGACAACTGTGACAAAAACAGACAGGACTTAAATACACAGACAAACGAGCAGCACACGAGGGACAGGTGAGGCAATTAAACACACGAGGAACACCTGGGACAGACTAAACAGGGAAGACAGGGACAAAAAAGGCACACAGGGGATCATGACAAGATAAGTGAGACAAACAATTTGTAACCAGCCCAGTCGTTATCCTGATCCGGCAGTACTCCTTTAGCTTTAGCTTAGCAGAAAACAGTGTAAGTGTAAGTCCTTAAAACTCACTGAGTAGTGATACTAATGATACTAATTCTGCCTAGTGACCTCAATAAACATATCGACTGCAAGTGACAATAAAAAGTAACACCAAGGAATTACAGGTACTATTTTAGACTTGGGACTACCTTTTGACAAAGAACAGCTGTAAGCCTCCACTGAACAGTACAAGGACATGACGCAGCGTCCCCAAAGACGCTTACTTCCATAAACACGTATCTGCATGTTGTTTGCAAACCTCAAAGACAAAGAAAAATAACTCAAAGTCGCGAGCTGCACAGAGATTATCTTCAAAAACCTTTACTGGGTTTAGCCTAGTAGCCAGTATTTGTGTTTACAGATGTAGGCATCTTTGAGGGCCACTACATCATGTCCTTGTGTCTTTCAGCGGAGGCTTACAGCTGTTTTTTGTCATAAAGTAGTCCCAAGTCTAAAATAGATTATTCACCACAGAACCAGCAGCAATAGGGAACTAACTGAGGACATGGCACCTCCCCTTTCCTACATTGTCAATTCTGGACCTCCTGCATCATCATAGGTCTAGTTGCCATGGTTACTGAGGACTGCTTTCATCATATCTTTTTGTACTTCTGCTACGTTGTCATATTTGAATATCATAACAGTTCTGCAGTTCTGTCCCACATATTTTAATCTTTATGTGCTAACACATTTTTTAAAAACAGGTTTATAATCTTATCTTTAACGTAGAAGTTATTTTAGAACCCCAAAATGCCCAAGTGGTTCAATATGGTCACTCGCCCTATGAAGGGTTATAAAGACAGAGGGTACAGATTGAAGTTATGAAGAAAACAAGACAAATCATTCTAGTGTGTTTCTGTTCCTTGGGAGTATCTGCTCACACACATATCTACAGCTCCCCCCCCCCCCGTTCTGGTGGTGCTTTATGGGTAATGTCGAGTGACACTTTTAAGCGGGAGCTGTCAACCCTGTGTATGTACTGCTGAGTGGCAGGGCCACTGAACACTGTTGACAGGCACACACACACACACACACACACACACACACACACACACACATACAATCCATACACATATTCTGCCCTCCATTACTCTGCCACTGGAATTCTGCAGAGGCCTCATTCCAATTTGTACTCTGAAAACATCTGTGCACACACACACACAGAAATGCACAACCATAAGTGACCTTGGCTGCTGTAAAGCTCCCGTCTGTGCATGTCTATGTGCATCCAGAAAACATCTTCCACCACAATCCCTTCTTTCTTTCTTCTTCTATCTTTGCTCAGATCTTCTCTCTGCTCGCCATCAGCCATGGAGCTGACAGCGGTTTGACCGGTGGTCCGGGAGTGAAGAGAAGAAGGAAGAAAATCTGGAACATGATGCTCAGAGCCGTCAGAAATCTCCGCTTCTTCACTGACATTTGGATTTACACTTCTCCTCTTCCTGAGTGACAAAGTACATAAACGCATGCTTCAAGTTGAGGGGCTTGGCAAGCTCTTCTGTTCCATGACAGTGTAGCCTCACCAAATAGGCTATATCCTCTGACCTTTGACCTCTGTTGACCATCACAACAATAATCCATCTTTTTCCCAATAACTTGGAATACAATCACTCTTGGATTATGTTTAACCTGAATCAAGATCCCTACAGGTGTTCTACTGTCCACTTTCAAGTGTCCATCTCCCAGATGACCTTAACTGGACACTAGCTGGTCTAATAAAACACTCTCTTTAAGATGT
Source organism: Callopanchax toddi (assembly GCA_006937965.1). Lineage (NCBI taxonomy): Eukaryota > Metazoa > Chordata > Actinopteri > Cyprinodontiformes > Nothobranchiidae > Callopanchax > Callopanchax toddi. The sequence continues at coordinate 74,534 of SSNR01000408.1, read as the reverse complement.
CTCTTCTGTAACACCACAGACTGGTGTTCCAACTGTAATCTCTTGTTTACAGAACATTCGCCTGTGTTCCTGCTCCAAGGACATCCACACACTCACACTCAAAGTGTTATAATGCTTCTCTGCTATTTCATGCATTTCTACCATTATAATGTGAGTCTTAACGAGCGGAAGTCATGTGACTTGGTAACTCCCTCACAGTCCCTTGTCCAATCAGAACGATTCACAACTCCACTAACTCAGTTCTGATTAGTACACTTAATATCTTCTGATTGGTTAAAATTTAAGATAACTCGTGTCAAAACTAATACTCAGTTCCGGTACGAGTCAGTCTTGTCGAGTCCTCATACAGTCTCAGTCTTGGTCTGAGCTACAGCCTGAATGCAGTTGGAGCTGCTATGCTGCTATCTTAGCTGAACCCTTATCAGCTTTGAACAAGGCCTCTCGTCTCTCCCTCTCAGTCTCTCCCTCACCACGGGAGAGATCAGAAATGAGTTCAGCATGCCTGCTGAAATGCCTCCCTTGCTGACCGGGACGTATCCATGGACTGTCCGGCGAGGTCCTCGGCGGCCACGCCTTCCAGGACCACCACTCTGAGTCTGGGGACTCCAGCCTCAGCTCGTGGAGAAACCAACGCCTGCCAGATCCAGGAGCGTCCACCTTTCAGTGAGCGAACACCACTTTCTGATCGAGAGGTTTGCTTTGATAAAGCTTAATTCTTCCAAACTAAATTAAGCCAAACCAAATCCAAACTCAAATTAGCCTAAATTGACTCTTAAAGTCACAACTAGGTTAATTAATTTAACTAACTTCCCTAGTCATTAAAACATATGCTACGGTCCGTTAAAACTCACAATTAAAACTATCTTTAACATCCTCAACATGTTTAAGAATATTAATTGTGTTTACATCAAACTTTCAAACTGTCTTATCTGTCTGTGTTCTTAGGTTTTTCAAATTAAATGGTTGTTCAATCTTATCTGGTCTCAGTTTTACATTATTAATAAGGTATTTCAATTCACTGTACTCTTTCAAAGAACCTAGATACCTTCAATAAATATTAGCTATTATCAGGGTTAAATGACAGTTTATCACTTTTCATTATAAACCAAATAAGCTAATGTTATCTGAAGAGGGTGTAGTTAAAATAACAAATAGTTATTTCAAAACGCTACAACAGACACACACACACACACACACACACACACACACACATTCAGCCTTTACTCTGTCTTTTTGGATGGATTTTAGGAAGGGGAGGGCGATGTGATGTCTAGTCTTTGATCCATGGAGCTCTCTTGTACTCTCTGTGCTGGTGATGAGCGATGAGTCAAGTCAGATGGAGGATTTTTTTTTTTTTTTTTTTTGCGTTACAGACAGTGGTAATGGGGAGGGGGAGTTTGCCTCAGGCTGCTTTTGTCCTATATAGGACTTCTCCAAAACTCCCACCACACTGCACGCTCACAGGAAGCGGTTTGGCCTGAGCAGCAGCCAGTCGGTGTCCTTCACTGGCGTCATGTCTCCTCCTGCATGTCGCCAGCGCTGACAGCTTGAATGATGAGGTGACACACACCTGTCAGCGGTGAGCTGGACACACCCTGACAGACACACAAATATGAGCACGCACATGGGGTGAACTGTGCACCCGTGTGCAAACACAGACGACTGCACAGACACAAAAATAAGCAGAGGTTATCCAAACACACACATATCAGAAGCAGGTTTCAAACACACAACTGTGCTGACCAGTAATGAGCGTGGTGTGGGTCTGTCCCTGTGAGCAGAGGCGGATTCAGGGCTGGTTCACACACGGCACGATTTTCAAATTGTCGGACAATTTCAAATCACGAGAGAACACACACATATAAAATCACAGACGTTAAACAATTTGCTCCTACAGTGTGGGGTGTGTGGCCACACTGCCAAAACAACACACCGTACACAAAACGATTCCACCCACCAACATTCCCAGGACGAACGGGAAATCTCTCAGAACTTCTCGAGCTCAAAGTGACTTCTGACTAAACAAACGTGACAGTTTTGTTGCCAGGTATGACAAATAATACAAACAGCTGTTTGATTTGAGATCCCCATCGCTCCGTGCAGCGTACCTGTGTCACCTCGTTTTCTGATTGGCTACATGTCACATTACACAGGCTGCTCCTCGAAGAACACCTCAAACGCTGCTATATCGTTTCACTCATATGAGTTATTGCATCATATCATTGGAATTGAAGTGGTCCCAACATCCTTCTGAGCAAACCAGAGCACTCCTTACACACGATACATGACAGGAATATCTGATAAGATCATCTGTGGAGCTGTAGCGATCAGGATATTTGAGTCTGATCAACAAATTATAAATATTCATATGAAATATTAATATTAATTTGTTTTATGACTCCAGTATGCGCTCGACATGAAAATTGTTTTTTGGGGGTATCCAGGGAATCAAGATTGTTAATAATTTGACACAGAGGCAAACTTTAATTTATACAAATTAATATATTACTATTCTAAACATTATTCTAACTAATGATTAAAACAAACATTAAAAAACAAAATAAAACACACACATATCAAGGCTGAGGTGGTTATGAAAGACCTAATGAGAGCTTCTTCAGGAACTGATGTGTAAAGTTTGGGAATTAATTAAATTAACCAGGTTTAATTTATTAATTACTGCTGGTGATTAATTATTTATTTAAGAATAATTAACAAATCTGACACCAGTTTTCAGTGCCTGTGTGTGTGTGTGTGTGTGTGTGTGTGTGTGTGTGTGTGTGTGTGTGTGTGTGTGTGTGTGTGTGTGTGTGTGTGTGTGTGTGTGTGTGTGTGTGTGTGTGTGTGTGTGTGTGTGTGTGTGTGTGTGTGTGTGTGTGTGTGTGTGTGTGTGTGCTTGTTTACACTGGAGGTTGTTGGAGAGTCACACAGCTTCATCTTTATTTGCCTGCTGGATTATTCAAGTTGTGTTTACCACAGAGATAATAAATCAGTCATGACTGTCTTGCGAGCACCGACAGCCACAAAATCACCTGAAAGTTTATTTTCAAATGCCAGCAATATGACTCGCAGCTCCAGGTGTATACAACATGCATAATAAAGCTATCAAAGTTATAAACAGGCTGTGAAAAAAGACGTTTGTGCCAGGTGTTGATGTAATGGTTAGCTCAAATATCAGGTCAGTACTGACATTTTATGAAAAAGGGGATATCAGCCAGTCAGAATCCAGTCATGTGACCTGTGTTTCTCACTGCTTATGGTCTGTAATTTAAAGGACCAGCTCACTCAAAACACAACAAAAATATTTTTAAACTGACTGCTTAAATCATCACCGTTTCATTTAATCAGTCTCACTATAGAGCTCAGCAACATTAATGAATCCCACTGATTTCCACATCTTTGTTTATAGACAAAAATCTGATAAGAACCAACAGCCATCAAATTCCTCCTTCTTCCGCTGCATTTGAATGGTAAATGTTGTGTACTTGTATTGCACTTTCTAAGTCTAAGGACTCCCAAAGCACTTTACTCTACATTCAGTCCTTCACCCACTCACACACACATTTACACGCTGATGGCAGTGAGCTACATTGTAGCCACAGCTGCTCTGGGGCAGACTGTCAGAGGCTGGAGTCACCACACACATCTGGCACCACTGGTTTCTCCTGACCACCACCAGCAGACAAGGTGGGTGAAGTGTCTTTCCGAAGGACACAACGACAAAGTAAATCAGCTGAAGCTGTGATCAAACCCCTCCGGTTGCCAGATGGCCACTCTACCTACGACATGTAGCTCAGTAGGTAGGCCGATTACATCACAGCGGTGCAACGAAGGCTTTCCAAATTCAAAGGCTTCTCCAAATGTGGCCCACAATTGCATCCTTCTTTCCCCAAATTTGAGGGGCAGGTCTGGTGTATCCTTCCTGGCCCACCCTATCCCAAGATTCATTGCCGCCCGAACGGGAGATTTTTGTTCTTGTAACAATGGAGGATGAAGCAGGAGATGGAGCTGGAGAGGTTTTCAATTTTAGCGATTGTGTTGTTAGCCTTTATTTGTTTGTATAGTTTATTTCTGATTAGCTGGTTGCTAAGTGACAGGACATTCACCGAGGGCAGGGATAAATCTGAAGGCTAGACCGTCCAACTACCATTGGAGACCATCACTTCCAGTCTTCGCAGCTGACAAAGGACTTGGCCTACGTTGACTACGTAAGCCAGGTCTTTCAAAAGATGCAGCCTTGAATTTGGACACTGCCATGTTTAGTTTATGGTGTTTATGCTACTGCAGCAGCAAAGAAAGTAGCATAGTAATTCAGACGTGGTTCAGTTGAAACAAACTAAACTCCTTGTTAAACCCATCAAAGTAATTTTGAATATCTGGTAGGCTTTGGAGGTATTATGTAATACTGTATTCAGTCTGTGTTTAAAAATAGCAAAAGTATCAGTTTCAAGTCATGAAAAAAATGTATTGTCAGGACTGGACTGCATGGGCTGACGGTAACTTTAGGCTGGTCCAGACTGGAACGGGACAGTCGCACCGTTTGTGATCTGAGCGGCTCGTTTTAATCAGCACTGCTGCAGTGCAAGCTCATACAGCCGCGGATGTGTTCGCCCGCACCTACAGCACTTCAGTCAACAGTGGGATACCCCCACTGGATCAAGAACCAAAAATGATATATGAACAGGGACCTGTTCAGAAAGAGAGAGAACAAACAAAATAGAGAATAAAGATACCACAGCAATATTATTATTATTACAGCAATATTATCCTTTAAAGGTACATAGTAATGATTAATTCAAGGTGTGTTCAGTGCCACCCACAGCCCAAGGTAATGTGTCTGGGGACACCTGAGTTCCCACTTGCATGAACACCTTGTGAACACTATGAACACTTGTGTATATGAGATTTCTCCATAGGAGTGTAATTAGTGCAAGAAGCTACAGACCCGTCCCCCAAGACTCATGGAAGATATCAGACCTTCCAGGAAGTTGCGATGTTGTGATCGCAACTATTAACGCAAATTCAACCATTTGCCGCAACTTTGTTGCGGCCTTGCAATTTTCACCAATCACCGCAACTTTTCCGCAAATTTCACCAATCATCTTTGTTTTTGTTGGATTTCATCATCTTCTTTGACCAATCAGAGCCACTCGGATAAATTTTGACTAATCCCGTTGCCTCCAGCTGTGTTTGCTTCCGGTTTTTGAGCTCAGAGCCGCTAAACTCCGGTCGGTTTCCATCAGATATTACGGCTAAAATACGAGCAAATCAATTTCCTAAAGTATTACGCAAGAGTGGTGGAAAGCTGTTCTGAACCAAACACAACGTCTTGGTGGATTATACATGAAAATCGACGCTTGACAAAAACTTTTTGACCACAAAACATGGAGGAGATTAGCTGAAAAGAGAAGCAGACGGGGGCTGGGGGTCAGTGATAAAAGAGACGAGGTGAGTTCTGTTTAATGTCCGTATTTGGACAATGTGAGAAACTATATTTAAAAAGAACTGATCTGTGTCCTAAACTGTGTGCTGAGTTGGCGAATTTGCTATTTTGTGAAAAATATTTTAAGTAAATCGGACCGTCAGCGTTAACGTGAATTCCTTTGAACGTTGTTTATTTTTTAAACACGCGATTAACCATGTGATGTTTGTATTCAGTGTACACGAGGAACCGCTGGTCTTTTCTAAACTCGTTCTGCTGAACCAGTGAACCTTTGAGGTGAATCTCTGAAAGCGAAAGTAAAGCTGCTCACGTTGTAACGTCTGAGTGACGCTGAGACAGACTGTCAGCTGTTTTGTCATGGAGATTACATCATCTTGTGGTCTTTATTTTATGATGAAACAGCGCATACAGTGTGTGTGTGTAAAGAGGTTAAAGCGGCTCTCTGGAGCATTTTTCTCTGTATCAAAGTTTTCTAAATGTTCTAAATGATATTTCAGGTCTAAACTATGATCTATGGGTTGAGTTCCACAACATCTGTCATTCTGATGAAGACCCTCCTTCCTCCTAGAGACCCCTTTCCATTATTTCTTGCCGCCAAAATTTTTCAGCCAATGAAATTCAAATGTCTGCATTCTCTCAACATGCACGCGCATCGACCAAACCTGTACCAGTAGGGGGCACTGTCGTACAGGACGCTCAATGGGTTTCTCTGCCGTCTCAGCCGTTCACTGAGGACTCACAGCTCATTTCTACTAAAAACCTACCCATTCTCCAGCTAAAGACGGATTTATTTTTATTTTTAAACCTTTCACCTCACAGAATGGCAAGGCTTGACAGGATTACGCGTTTATTTTGGTCAGAAAGTTCATCCAGGGCCGAGTCAAGTTCAGCTTCAGAGTCCAGCAGCAGCTCTCTGCTAACAGAGCTAATATCAGAAGCAGCAGGGACAGAGAGGGCTCATCAGACCCTCGTAGTGTTGTTGGAATAAGATTGTGAACTGTGAGTGATTAAACCCTACACATTGAGCTGTACAGTTCATGTCCGAAGTATATGCGCCGCGCGCACGCGCGACCGGACGCGCGTGTCGAGATGTTTTGAGGAGGAGCCTTTGGACGTTAGATTCAAAAACTGCTCTCTTGATGAAATCCTCCGGAGTGCTGCTTTAACTGTGTGTGCATATAAACTAAATAAAATCTTAAAGAAATTGAAAAAATTATTGAAAAAAAATCGCAACTTTGACCGCAACTTTTAGAAAAATGTGCCGCGAAATCAGTCATTTTAGATCGCAACAATCACAAAAAATCCCCGCAACTTCCTGGAGGGACTGAGATATCCAAAGAAGCGCATTGTAACCCCATGGGGGACACCCAGCAGCCGGATACGCTAGGGCAGATCCAGCCCAGACCCAGAGACGCTAGACCAAGGACACCCAGGCCCTGGCAGAGGCCAAGGTCCCATCAAGCAGCCACCGGGAGTGAGCCAGCAAATGCACCAACACCCGGCCCCAGACACCCAGACCCACCAATATGCTGACAGACGGAGGCCCCACCCTCCAACAGGAAGTGTGGCAGAGGACAGGCCCCACATCAGAGAATGTACAGCACTTTTCTAAGTCATGAACTTCAAAGCGCTTTTCATTGCAGTCATTCATTCACCCATTCATTCACTCATTTACACACTGATGACAGTAAGCTACACTGTATTCACAGAAGCGAAGCTGCCAGGTGCCACCAGACCCTCCGACCACAAGAAGAAAGTGACTCAGCACAAACACCCATACACACACACATGCATGCGCGCACCTTCAGCCTGACAGCAGTCGACCACTACAGGTTTATCTTAAAGTGTCTGCTTGTGATCTAAATATAAATTCAGTGAATACAGAATGAACCAAGCTTAAAAACCTCTGAAGCATTCTGGGAAAATCTGTGCCTGTAAATCCGAACGAAGCGGTCCAAGAATGACTTTGTACAAAACAACAGATGAGTGATTGAATCTATGTGTAGCCTTGACTGACCCATTGACTCAATTACAAATCAAGGACCTGTGAAAGATCTTAGAATTAGTGATAAACCTCAGAGCTCTGTGGCAGACTGAACTTAAGAATTTATGCATGTAACAAGGATCATCTTAATAGCACACACACAAAAGAGGCAAATAGAAACCTCTTTTTGGCTTTGATTGAAACATGACTCAGTTCTCAAATAAAAATCTAATTTCTGCTAAAGTGCTTTTACCAGTTTTTTGATATCAGGGAAGAATTGTCTAATTAAATTCCAAGATATTTATAATACCATGCAGACGCTATAACAGAGTCCTGACAACGGTGATGGATGAAAGGTTTGGTGACCTAGATTTGGCACAAGAAAATGTGATTTTTGTTTTAATGGCACTGAAAACACGTTTTAAATGTTCCAGTTTGTCCTGAGCATCATTTTTGAGTCGTAGCTCATTTTTGAGCAGGTGTATAAAAAGAAAGTGCATGAAAGTGAAAACCTGCAGAAATGGTCCCAGGACCAACCCCTGAGGTATACTCTTGATCACACATGGAGGCCAGAGGATATTTATTACCATCAGACTCCATAACCAAAATAATTGTGTTTCTTCAACAGTGATTTGAAAACTCAGGGATATTTGGGTCATTGTGAAGTGGCGTTCTCCTATCAGTTTATCTACTCTTAAAGTGATAATATGCAACTTTTTCATATTTTTAAATCTTTTCCTTGAGCCAGTCTATATGACCCTTTACAGGGTTAATGAAAAGTCACTTAGCCCCATCTGGTGATTAGATCCGGAATACCACGATTGCAAGATCTCCGTCGCCGTCACGGTACCCAGGAAGTCACGTGTCTCACGAGGGTTAGGCTAACCCAAAGTGGCTAGCTGTTATGCTAGCGCTGGAGTGTTTTTAGCTCATGATTCCTGATTTTTTTCAATCTCTCCCTGCTTGAACACAGCTGATTTCTTTGAAAGAGTAAATAACCACTCCTGTAGAAAATTATGAAGGCTGAGGAGACATTTCAACAGGTAGATATTGGCGTTTAGAAGCTGAAACAATCTGGTAACTTTTTAATGCAGTGATTTAAAACGGACACCAGAGGGCGCCCAAAACAAGCAAAACTGCATATTATCACTTTAAAGGCTGTACTTGTGGAATGTTTGTCCATAATACTGAGCTCATATTTACCCAGAATGCACCACGCAGTATGTGTGTCAGTCATTACAATTCTAATCAGTGAGTTTGTTGATCAGGCCACTCTGGTAACAAACATGTAATTTCATCATTGTGAAGAATTTAACTTGTGGTAAAACATCCTTTGAGGCAAAAGTGTTGCTTTTGTGTTTCACACAAGCTGCTCTTTCGCTACACAACCCAACACACACTCGATGTTCAGTGACAGATTACGTGTGAGAGTGCGGTGTGACAGAATGCCTTAATTATGGATTAATTGTGTCATTAGCAGGTTTCTGCTGTTGGCACCACGTTGGGCCTGTCAAGGTTAATTACTGGAACATGTTTATTTGCTGTCAGCCACTGCAGCAAGCTGTCACTAGCATGGAAACACAGACAAACACACACAGACGCTGTTCACTCAAACAATTCACAGGGTACCTCGCGCCTCTCAAGCCTTCAGCACCTTCCACAGACCTTTTTTTTCTTTCTTCATCATGTTTCGCACATATCACTCACGGCAATTCAGCAGTTTCCCACCTTTCAAATGAAAGCAAGGTCAACAGAGGAGGAAGTACAAGTAATGAAGATCAAAACACTTAAAGTGTCATCAGCAAAGACAACTTTAGGACCTGTTCTGTCTAAACAAGGATGGGCTAAAGTAGATTCTAAGTATTTTCAAAGATCAGGGAAAAAAATGTTTTAATTGCTGCAGATACCAAATTTTCCCAAGGTGCAAAACATGTATCATAGGTATGTCCAAGGTGTGGCTCAGGGGCCACTTGCAGCCTTCAGAGTAAATTTTTGTGGCTTTTAACTGCATTTTAAGACTGTTAGTAATTTATTCTAAAAAAATAAATACAATTATTCTCAAGCAGGATAATCATTCAGAGATACTTTTTATACTAATACAAGGCAAAACAACAAAGAGTTCAGGTAAGTTAAAATATTTTTAAATTATAAAAGCTTAAGTACTTTTATTAAACAACTTATTTATTTTTATTTATAATTTAAAATAAAGCCACAAAACTTCATTGACTTTTACTAAAAAAACATTCTTAAAAAATTCTATCCAGCAGCATCCTTGAAGAAAGAGTGACCCAGATCTGTTCTGGTTGCTGCCGGTAGTGGATGAAAATTTGTTTTAAAGAAACTAGAAAACCACTTGACCAATCAGATCCAGGGAATTAAACAAAATGTACAACGAGTAAAACCAGGATTGAACATTTTCACACAGAATGTATATGAGAGGTTTTCACATGTGTGTATGTTATCATGTGTGTAAATGAAAGATTTCACATGTGAATTTGAGGGGTTTCATTTTCATATGTTTGTATGAAACGTCATTCAGAATAATGTTCCTGTCATCCCTCATATTGTACAGTTTCCTGTTGTAAGTTCTCTACGATTAAAGCATTTTTTTTATCTTTTTGGTTGATTTTCTACCCCCAAAATTATAACTTTCATTTGAGAACTTGTTTGTTGTTTAACTATCAAGCTTCTAAATCATAGGACCTAAAATAAATCTTTTTTAATGAAATATAAAACTGAAACTGCTTTTAGTCCTGCAGAAAACACAGCTCCTAAATGTTTCCTTTAGCTGGTGTTTCCCTTCCCAATATGGCTGACCTGTTGTCATTTCACTGCACTGGTCAGTCTATTTATTTCTCTGCTGGTAAAACTTCCCATTAGGAACTATTTTAAATTCAAGAGGAGTGTGTCTAAATCACTAAGTTAGAGCAGAGATTCTGTGGAAATCACTGGATTTTTAACGTTGCACAAAATGTATTAAAAGGATTCAATAAGCCTACAAATATGGAGTCAGCTGAAAATCTGTTGCTAAAGTTTGTCATATAAACCAAAAGATTTTCAAAGACAAGTTTAGATAAATAAAAATGAAGGTTTCAGAGTCCTATAGCTCACACATTACACTGAACATTCAGACAGAATGAGAGTGATGTTAATGGTTACATGGACTTTTCAGCAAAGTCCTGAATAAACATGGACAGAGAGCGCCATCTGGTGCAGAACTCTGCCTGCTTGGGAAACTGACCACACTGTGTTGATCTGCAGCCTAAACCTGAAACTTTCACAAAAATGTTTTTAAAGGTGGATAAAGGAAGAGAAACACTTATGTAAAAGTTAAAAAGCACAGATTTTTTTAAAAAGAAACTAAATAAAATAAGATCAAATTAATTTTAAATTTAAAGTTAAAAATTTTTAATGTACAGATTAAGTAGAAAGTAGAAACATAAAAAAGGAAACTAAACCACTAAATATGTTTAGGTCAAAAACAGCAGAAAAACAGATGGAGAGCTTCTGTGGTGTGTCAGTAATATAGCTACTAAATATTTTTAATGAAAAGATGACATCCAAAAACTTTAACAAAAAACATTCTATTTTTCTATAAACCAAATAACTGAATAAAATACTTTTTTTTAAACCAACTGAAATGATAAAATTCAAAAGTACAAAGGTTTTTAAAAAATGAAACAAAAAAAATGTAATTGCTTGAAAGTAAAAATGTTTAAAAAGTAACTTTATTAAAAAGTAATCATTATAAAAAAAAAAGTCCTTTTAATAACCATCAACAACACTCACTAATTAAAACTTTAAAGTATTTCCAAGTATTAGAGTACTTTAGGTGAGGTACTTCAAAAACTGATCAGTGACACCTCTTTGGTGTCAGGATTTGCAGGAACAGGAGGAAGTTTTACTGAACACAACTTCAGATCTTCTCTGGAGTCAAGTTTAGTTAAACCACTGAGAGTTATCATTTACCACAAAGCCTGAAGCAGGTTGTCAATAAAAGAAGGTTGTATTGGATGTCAGCTATGTATTCATCAAAATCAATAAAGTTCTGAATCAAGTAAATGTCACAATGTCAAAACATTCATTAAAAAGACTTCACAGCACTGAAAATCCTTTAGTTTATGAACTAACCAATGAAATAGTCAGGGTTCTTGGACTTTTACAAAAATCTAATTCAAGCACTTCGTCAAACACACAAACCTGTCACACACACATATATACACCCAAACTATATGTTTATGTACACTGCTCACATAAAGTTAATATTTGTCTTATTGGTGAAATTTATGGAAAACAAAGTTTCCACTACAGTGATGTTATGCCATTAAAGTAGGACATTTAGTAGAAGCATGTAATGGGGATTTTCTCATCCTAAACAATTTATTGAACCAAAATCTATCAACAGTGGAGGGGACACCCCAACAAAACATGTCTCATTAACTGGTCATGTGACCTTGAGCATCAATTCCAGCTTGATGACGTCTCATTCTGTTAACAAGTCCACTTATCTGCTGAGTCATGACATCACACTCTTCTTGAAGGATGGCCCTCAGGTCATTCAGGTTCTGGGGTTCAGTTATCAGCCTCTACATGGAGACTCAGCTGGTCCATAGGTTTAAGGGTTTCAGGTCTGGAGAAAGTCCAGGTCTCTCCCTCTGAGGTCCTCCAGTCTCCAGCAGCTGTTCCCTAACGATGAACCTGGATGATCTGGAGCATTGTGGTCCATGAAGATGAAATGAGGCCGGTGTTGTTCATGCATAAGATCAATGACTGGATTAATGATGTAATCCAGGTAGAATGGACTTGTCTCAGAGACATTCACAAAGTGTAGGACTGTTCTGTAATGACTAGACACACCTGTCCACACTGTAACACCTCCACCACTAAAGGCTGGTCTAGAGACAGTAGCTGAAGCATAGCGTCTCCTTGAGGTCTCCAACATCGATGGTGTCCATCATTTCTGCTCAGCGAAGTAACTTTCATCAGTGAACAGCACTGAGGTCCACTGGACTCTCATCCAGAGTAAATACTACCTGGTCCATGAAGATGATGAGGCTGTTACCGGGTGGTGCGGTCAGGTATCCTTGCAGCTCATCCAACATTCAGACCACACTCTGGTGTGACCTGACACCGGTTCCTCTCACCTCCCTTAAATGTTCCTGAAGTCGTGTGGCATTCATCCTATGAATCCACAGGTCACAATATGGACAAAGGACGTCCACTACTATGTGTTTCTGTGACTCTTCCAGTCTCTCTCCATCAACCTGCTGATGACCCTCTGACCTCCGAGTTCAGTGGACACTTCTGAGAGCATCCTGTTTGAAGTGTCTCCATGGCAACGTTCTGTTGATCATTTGTTAGGTGGGGTCTTGGTCTGATGTCAGAATGTGAACATGGTGATGAGGACCGTCTAAACACCAACTCTAACTGAACCAGGTCACGTATTGGTCGACTCATGGATCAAAAATACCATGTTAAATATCAAACATTAAAAATCTATAATTTTAAGGATTTCTAATTCCTGTAAGAACCCTGTTTTTACTCAAGCCCTAAAATAATTTCCTTGTAATAAAAATCCTCAACAAGATCAAAACAAACAGTTTGTGTGCATTAGCATTTTAATTGGACAAAGCAAGAAAACATTGATTACAGTAGCAGAGTCATCAGTTCTCAGGGCTTTCTAAACAAAAAGGGGTTGAAAATGTCTGTAGGCACTGCCTAATTAAAGAGTATCTTGTCAGCTAAAAGAAACCAGCTCTATAAGGCAACAGTTACAACGTAGGCCTCCCCATTTCACTGGCAAAAAGAGCAAGTGTAAAGGTTGATTTCACTCAGATTTTCAATATAAAATTACTGGCGTTTCAATAGATAATAAAAAATACCATCAGTTTCAACCACACACGTCCACCCATTACCATTTGAAATGCTCTAAATTTAAATATGCACTGCATGGCAATGCAGTTTTATCCCTGCATGGAAGAGTTGTGTTCACTGTACCAGTGTCACGTTTGATAGTGCCACTCTGCTACGTACAATGTTGGAGTTAACTGTCAAATTATGAAAACGAAACTCAAAGCAAGCACCCACAGTTAACAGTAGCATTTTACTTACATCGTTTTGAAAGAATGAGTGGATGGTTATTTACAGGTGACAAAAAGATTTGAGGCTGTCAAAAAGATATGAAGGAGAAATGGAATGCAAAAAGGAAACACTCCTGGTAGCCAAATTCACCTATCGAGTACAAGAGAGGAAAAAAAAACTGTGCAATTTTTATCTGCCCTTACAGAGAAACAGCAGTGGCACCAATCCCTGCAATCATTTTTAATCCAAAGGAAAATTAGAAGAAAAAACATGATTTCCACTCCTCAAATAGAGTTTGTAACTTGGTATGACTGTTTCTCGGGGGGGGGGGGACCAACCTCTCAGCAGCAGTCAGAGAGGAAAGATGTAAAAATGGAAGCAATTTGTAAAACCCAGGGGAACAAAAATCCAAAAGTTTCTCATTTACAGTTTTATATTCATTTACAGTTAACTTAAAAACGGCAAGAGCCCTAGTTCATGGCCAGTCGTCCACAAAAGGGCGTATATACCTGCATGGGTCAAATCACTGCTCCCTGGCTCCTGTTACCTCAACCCCACATGAATTATCATTTACATTTCACAGATGTCAACCTTTTCATCAGGTGCAACATCTTGCAAAGTCTTAGTCCTGCCACAAATCTTGGCGGTGTTAAACAGCCCCCACAGGGCACCGTGTAGCCTACAGAGGCTGTTTGTTGACAAATTTCCCACCCTGCCCACTTATCAGTGTGTGGGGTATCCTGCGGCTCCCATACCGGGCTGGTTGGCTAGCATACTCCCATTCAATCCCTGTGTAGGCTCCATAACCCCACCATTACTGATGGCGCTCATGCCAGTCCACCCAGCACTGGCCGGTAAGTGACTGCAAAAGATGAGGTAAAAAGAGAGAGAAAGACACAATGCCAGCAGGTTAGAAGAGACAAGGCAAAAGGGAGCCAAAGGACACTTTGTATTAGTTACCAGAATCTCAACAGACTAGAGTAAGAAGATTTTCAGGGTGAAGAAAGCTGAGTGATAATTAAGCTAGCAAATTAAAAGAAGGGAAAGAAATATAGAAAAAGAAGAGCGTTTTTAAAAGAACCAAAGACAGCGTCATTTATTAAACAGGAGGTGGACAAGCAGGCAAAAGTAATCCAGCTAAGCGCAACAAGCTAAATATTCCTTTCTTTCCACCCTCCTGACCACGGACATATCTCGGAATAAATCGGTTTCTCCCAAACTCCAAAGCCATGTAATGTAGATCTCTTACCACTCTCCTACATTTGACCACATAATACTCCAGGGATTTCATCTCACCTACAACACTGTACTAAACTCTAGAGCAATATCAAATTAGTTTAGATTGTGCTTTCGAGGAGCTAGATTTATTTTTTTAATCTTCTGAAATTGTTTTGATTAACAGGGTTTCTAAAGGGGTTTTGTGTCATTTTCTTTGGTGTTGAGCTGGTTTTCCACTCGTTTTCTGTCCCTGACCATTTTGAGTGTAATGTTTTGTTTTCCAATGAGCTGCTTAATTCCGACTATAGAGGAACAGATTCATGGACTGATTAATTAGGTTGATTATAGCCACGTTTTAAACCATCTGCATAGGAATCAAAAGGTGAACCAGTGTTGCCTCCAAACAACAGACAACTTGTCAAAGAACACGTTTTAAACTGGGTCTTTCGACACATTATTACCAGCTGCTAAAATCCAAGGTAAATCATTTCTGAAAACCACTGAACAAGACCACCTTAAATAACCACTAAGTCTAGCTCTTTGAGAGCAAAATGGAAAAAAGTGAATGGCAGTGGTTTAAAACTTTTGCACAGTAATGTAATTTGAATGATGTTAAGTTAAATGTGGAGACAACACCTTATTCAGGGTAGTTTTACATTTCAGGAGTAGACAGCCCTCACACCTCTATTAGGAACTGTCTAATACATAAAGGAAACTATTTAACACAGAGCTTCCAGTTAAAACCAACGTTGTGTTGAAACTATTAAACTGTTCACTGATATATATTACCACACTCAGGAATTTGGGGCCTTTTCTTTAATATCCCTGTGAAAACCATGAAGTGATGCCTAATAACTGACATTCATATACAGATCATGAAATAAGCCAGAATTATTTTAAAGAATAACAAAATGCTAGAACAAGAATGAGCATGAACAACAGAACAGCACTGAGGGTCAGTCTGACTCACAGTGGGTAATAATTACACAGAACAAGCATATTGGTCATTACTATAACGCCTCAGTGTGGAGGGAAAACAAAGGAGTCTCCACCAGGTGTTAGTCTGACTTGTGATCTGTCAAACCAGCTCAACATTTCAAATACAAAGTTCAGCTTTGCTTCTAGTTTAAAAATGTTCAGAATTGTAATTCTTTAGATCAATGGGGGGGGGGAGATTCCAAACAAAAACAAACTTCTGGAAATAATATGTGTTGTCCACAGAGAAACACTGAAATTTGAGTAATAAACTTTCAGTTCAGATTGTTGTGTGCTTGTGTTTCAATCTTCTAAAGATGAGGAAGGCGAGTGCCTGACGCTGGTGAGTGGGAGAGGCTAGTGCTCTCTTCTGTGGCAGGCTCTTGTTGCCTCGGTCTTGAAGGGGTGAATCTGGTGGTGCTGGAGTAGGAGAAGGTGGTGAAGTGGAGCCCTGTGCACACCGTGCTACTTACTTAAAGCCCTGCTGGTTCCAGGCCTGGCTGTAGACACCATAGGTGGGGACCTGCCACCCATTTGGAACATACTGGCTGATCTGGGGCCCGTTACCGTACCACTGGCCCCACTGGCCATAGGGCTGGGCTGCAGCAAAGCCGATCTTGTTTTGCTACAGGATACGACACAAATAACATGGCTTATGATTCATTGGCAATAAGGTCTCTTTAACTCCTAAACATGCACATAAACACAAACCTTTGATTTCTGTAATTGTTCTTTCTTGTTTTACAAAAATGAAACCTTTTTGTTTTTCAAAATGGTAGAGAAGCAACCCAACAAATAGCGCTGTCTAGACTGTTCTACACTTCCCACGGTGCTGTACAATACAACAGTCATTCACACGCTGATGGCAGTTAGCTTCACTTTTAGCCACAGCTGCCCTGGGCAGACTGTCAGAGGCTGGAGCCACCACACACAATCTGGCACCTATGGGCCCTCCTCACCACCATCAGCAGGCAAGGTGGGTGAAGTATCTTGCCCAAGGACACAACGACAATGTAACCCAGCCGGAGCTGGGATCGAACCGGCGACCCTCCGGTTACCAGACTGGCCACCCTAACAACAGTTAAAAGTGGACTACCATGGATCCTCCTCACATCATCGTGACATTCATGTCAGTCAGTCTATCCCTCACAAGAACTGTTGTGGGGAAAACCTTATTTCTTATAGCGACTATGTTCTCACAAACTCGCCTGTCAGTTTCTTCAAAGTAGCCAGTTTTGGGACCACAGGTAGCTTTTTGGTGACTGCTACCACTTTAGAGACTTTCTTTCTGGGCTCTCCACCTTCAAACATCACTCTCTGACACATTGTATTTCTTAGCTGCCTGAGTGTTGTTTCCCAACTCCACTGTGTTTATAACCATGAGCCTAGAGTTTGCATCATAACTTCTGTCGTTGGTTCACTTCCAAACTTTTGAACCACTCTGTTACGAACGTTCACTCCCATCACGCAGCTACTGCATCCAGTCACTGCAGCTGATTTTACCGTACCCCTGGCTGTATGTGTAATTACATGAATTTTAAAACTGCTTATATTTGGAACAGTAAGATATTAATTTTTGAAAAGCAGATTAAAATCTGCTTTATGGTGTTGGTAAAGTTTTTAGTGTGTTCAGAAATCTACTTTCCATAAACATGTTGCTTTTGTCTCTAAAGCACTCCCTGCCGAGTTGTGTATTCCTCACCATTGGTCATATAAAGTCAAAACTTAAAAATCATTTTTAAAAAAAGACATGTAAGCAATTCTTTCTTATTGAAGTTTTAAATTAACAGAACAAAGTCACTATATACAAAGTGATCTTTTTTCTGTGGTATTATTTTGCAGCTGGGAATAATACATTTTACCAAAACCGTTCAAAAATACTTTATAAAATGAATGCATGAGCTGCAAACTTTCAATCATGAACAGAGATGCTTTCTGGAATAAAGAAGTGTACACATAGCTATTAAACATCCATGAAAGATGGAAAAATTGCAATTGATTTCCAGTATTTCATAAGTAACTGCCAAACGTTTTGGGTAAATTCAAGGACAATTCAACGGACTAATTTTAATGTACAAGGAAATGAGGTGGTTTTTTGTTTTCTTTGAACTTGGGAGGAAACATTTCTTTACAGCTACAGAAAAATAAACTTGCAAAAGTTTAACTTAAAATACTAGCTTGCATTTACAACACACACACAGATCGGTCACCAACTACTTTTCCAATCCGACTCATATCCACCCCATAACATAAAAAGGACTGATACCAACGCTTGTTGATGTGGAACTGACAACGTTCTCATCCTTACCTGTGGCACTGACATCTGCTGCATGGAGTTCATCATGTCTGGTGTCTCTTTACCCCAGTAGCACTTCACCATGTGGCCCTCTATTGAGGAGCCATTCACAGAAACGATGGCATGAGCTGCGGATTCATGGGAGTTAAACCTGGACACAAGCAGAGGGATTTATGCTCACAGAGATCTGTTCCCTTAAAAAGGCCAGAGGCGGCTTTGTTTACAGTTGATGTGTGTTGAAGAAGAAACCTGACTGACCTTTTGTCTGTTTACTAAATAAACTGTACTCTGTCCATGTCTAACTCCAGGATCACATTATGAACATAAAGAAGAAGCAGAATAAGAAAACAGATACCTCACAAACGAATAGCCTTTGTCTGGGAAAACTCTGACTTCCATGATTTGTCCAAAGGGGGAGAAGGTCTGTCTCATCAATTGCTCTGAAAGTGAAACAACAGCAGGATGGGATAGTTTATGTTAGTTGATGTGAAATGTTGAATTCCTGGGTAAGAAATGTGTTCCTGTGTTAAAAGAAGCATTTGAATCGATGATCATATCAATTTTTATAATAAATTCCTGTGCTGGAGGAGGCAGGAAGCAGCAACAATAATGGATGGAACAAGCTTCACTTCATCATTTAGTCATCATAGTGTATTGGTTCTGATTAACAACTTTAGAATTGGTGCATATACACATGCCAACATGTAGCGTCCATATTTACTCCCATAGACAGAGCACTCTGATTTAAAACACCCAAACATTAGGAGCTATTGTGTCAGCAGCAGTGTCTTTCCTGATCTGACTAGCCATGAGTATTGCTCCAGTCAGGACTACTGTTCCAAATCCCTCCTGCTTTGAGTGATGTCATAAGTCTATGGCCCTTACTGTAGGTAAATAACAGACTTCAAAATGACACAAATGGTGGTTTTCTAAGAAAATAAAGACTGATATGTTGGGTTTTAATTTTTCAGATTTATTTGGCCTTCTAATAATAAACTTCTTGTACATTTTTGTGATGATTCGTCCACTGGAAGGCATCTTGTTTTTGTTTTGGCAATTTGACTAATAATGGAAAAGCAATGGTTTTAAAGTAGTTCATTAACGCCTCGGGTCCAAGCTTTAGTTCAATGGGATTTAGGAATGTAGAGTTTAATTCATCACAAAATGTACACTCCATGTTTGTGGTCATGCAGGGAGAAGAAACAGAGAATGTTTTATATCTGTTAACCATATCCAGTAGGAACAAGTCACCAAAGATCTGCTGACTGAATAAAGTTAACAGATTTATGAAGTGTTAACCATCTCATGACTGAGAGAGCAGTAGAAGAATAAAAAGATTAAACAACCTCCTGTACTGTGTTCTAAACTGATACACCACAGTTAGAAATGACCACAGTGCGTATGGTATTACAGTATACCTGTGAGTCCTGTGCTGACTCCACCACAATACACAGTGCAGTTACTGGGACTGGACTGGCTCATAACTTCATCAAAGGATAGGTGTTTGGAGTTACCTGGTGGAAAACGGTTTGAATGAAAACCCTTCAATAAAACATCAAAAGTAAGCAAAATAAAAAAACAAAAATAAACTGTCATCATACTTTCATAGGTAGTCTTTGGAGCAGGGGGCTTCCTTGTGGCCCAGTTAGTTCGAATCTGCCTGCCCCCTAACCACTGCCCCCCCATGTGCTGGATGGCGTTCTCTGCGTCCTGAAATCAGAAAAAGATCCAATATTATGGATGAAGCCCAACAACACAAACCACAACTCTGAAGCAGGAAACAAACCAGGAAGTGATTTGTCATATTAGACTTTAGAGATGAGGGCCGCTTACCCATTTGTTGAAGAAAGACACAAAGCCATAGCCTTTAGATTTCCCTGTAGCCATATCTTTCACAACACGAGCATCTCTGTGGGGGAATACAGATTGAGCAAGTCAGAAAAGACAACACAAGAACGAGTCCATGAAGTGCAGCTTTTGTTTCTATGTAAACTCAAATAGAAATATGACACCCAATTACCCATGTTGTTTATCTAATTCTAGCACATTATAACTGCACAAACTGTACAACAGCTGTGTTTTATGTACAAATAATCGCTTATATCACCTTTTTTATTACAGTATTATTTTAACCATTTATTTATTTTGGTGATTGACCAAAATAAGTATCACTGGTTTGTGGCTGGAATGGTGATTAAACTGCTTTCTGACAACGGTAAAATCCTCATACAAGAGTTTCTTTTGTTAAATAAAATCTGTCCATCAGTTGTTGCTTTGACACTTACGATATCCTGCCAAACGGAGCAAAGGCAGCTTTGACATCTTCTGTGGTTATTTCTGGACTGAGATCGCCAACAAAGACATGAAAGTGATCTACAGGAAAAACAAGTCAGAATACATATTTAGTTTCCAAGATTGTTGCTTTTCTCTTAGCAAAACTAAAACTACCAGAATAAATGAAAGCAAATCTGCAATTCATTGCAGATTTGACAGACATTTGATTCAAACTGTTGCCTGCTTTAATTCACTCTGATTGACAGGAACTTGGACTTACTACTTGTGTCTTTTTTCTGGCTAGATGGCGTTGTGGCCCAGTTGACTTTGACCTCCTGCAGACAGGAAAAAGAACAGGACAGGTGGGGTATGTTTACATCAATAGGAAATACTCTTGAGGTACGAAAAGTAATTTTTAAAGAGTATTTGTGTTGAATCTAATGTGATGGATTAAAGCTTACATCCTAATCTATGTTACCTTAAAGGGATACTAAGGGATAAAGGGAGGACTTTCTTTCCTCCCAATGCTAGTTGTTACCATTCACTTACAGTGTTTTACACTAAGCTAAAGCTAAATGAGTATTGCTGGATCAGGATAACGACTGGGCTGGTTACTAATCGTTTTTCCCCACTTATCTAACTATGAGGAATATTGCAATAGACAAAAAAAATCACTTTCTGGTGGAGTATCTCTTTAATATTACCTAAGATAAAATTAGCGAGCTGCAGCAAATACTCATCCTCATCACAGTCAACCTCTACATTTATGTTTTTGTAATTTTAGGACTAGCTTTTTGGTTTCTCAAACATTCACCATCATTCAAGTTTAGCTACAGTAACTGGTTGGATCCATCCAAGCTACAGTTTTCAAAATATCATAGTAGGAGGAGGATAAAGCTTTGTCTGTAATAGGACCACTTATAGGAATATTCACAGACTGATTGGACGAATGCATCGACTATCGGCAATAGGCCAAGCCCACTGCTAACAATTAACGGTTGAAAATGTTACATATCGCCCAACCCTAATAGGAGTACTACAAGCTAGCAAAAAAAGTGGTGGTTTGTACTCAGTGATGTTTATTTAGTTCACCACAGCAGCACAAATGTGATGCATGGTCATCTGAACAAGAGGCACACAGGTGAGCTGCCAAAACGGACAACATCCCCTTTAGTTGTATTAAACTGTAAAATGCACTCTATGAAGTTATGACAGGTTGTCTGTCTGCTAGATTTTCCAGTCAGATGTTTGAGGAATCTTTTGGATCAGAACCTGAGCCCACATTTAGCTGATTAATGCTGTGCCTGCATGTGTAGTTGTGCAAGCTTTGCAGAGTACTGATTTTACTTCGATGCATATAACACACATTTGATTGTGTAGATAATTGCTCAATTAAAGAGCCACTAGAAAAATAACGCCTCTTACAACAAATATACAATCTCTTTATAGGATCTAGACATTTAAAATGTACAGATAGTGTTTTTAAATACAATGGAATTTATGTTTCAAGTTGCAAATAGAAACCTACCATAATCTATTCAGGGTTTGTTTAATCATAGAGGAGCTCGACATGACTTCCATGGGTCACTGATATTAACATAAGTCCTCTAAGAACTAATGTGAAATATAGATGTGTTTCATTTTTGGGAGTTGAACTATGGAATGGTCTTTGTGACCAATCATAATTTAGTAGTCCGATTATATTTAAAAACCTGTTAAAATCTCAGTTAATATCAGGTCACACAGAGGACTGACTGAGTTCATAATTTGAATTATTTGGGATAGTGCCATAAATTGTAATATTACGTAAATAATTTTCTTGTTTGTTATTTTCCTCTCTTTTACGTTGTGATTCTTCTGATTATAGTCTCAATGATTTGATGTTTAGTATATGGACTAGTTCTTGGGTTTTTTGAGTACACAACCTACATATCCCATTCCCACAGCCCACCCATCCCCACTCACCCTGTAGATACGATAGCTTACCTTACCCAATATTTTCCTTCCATTCATGGCAGCCAATGAGGCAGCAGCATGCCTGTGGTCATAGAACTCCACAAAGCAATATGGATCATTCCCAGCAGTCTGTCAACGTGAAACAAATAGTCCTATCAAACCAACAACTCAGTCACTGCTGAAGACAAGAGCCAGCAATAAATACTGGTGCGCCAGGCGGTATAAGGTGTAAAATATTAGTAAAGGAAAATAAAAACACATCACTCATGTATATACTGCGACGGCTACATGTGCACAATGACGTTTCAACTGGTGGCTTTCATTTATACATATATATAAGAAGCAACACTTACATCATTTATCATTTTACAGCTTTTACAGGGTCCTATCTGTGTGAAGACCTGTAGAATGAGAGGCTCGGTGACATCCCTGGACAGATTTCCCACGTATCTGCAAGCATAAAGCCAGTTGACGTTAAACAGGAAGTAGCAAGCAAACAAAGGCTAGTGGTGCGCTGGGCTAGCAACGGCTATAAGAATTTCTACTTTTAACAAAAGAACATAAGTAAAAGATGACGGAAAACACAGGACGGTTGTCCATGTTTTACGCAAGAAAGTGGATGAGGGTCACCACCACTCCTACTAGAGGTGTCCCGTGTAGCCTGTCCGAGCGTTGACGTGGCTGCGCTGCTAGTCGGTTCCAGCAGGCCTCAGAATAAGTGCTTGCAGCAAACAATACTTTAAAAATAACATCAAGTTCGTCTCATTTCAGACAATACTTGTCAGTTGCTGTCTAATGCTTATAAAACCTCACAACTACCGTAAATACAACTATAATTTCGGGAAAATTAAAGAAAGCGATAGGCTAGGTACTGTTAGCGGTACTAGCTAGCTAGCCACTCTTTCAATTTAATGCTTGTTACGTTTCCATATATATAGCCACATCAAACAAATTATTGTTGCTACAAATGTCACTAATGGCTCTCGGAATAGTCGTCACTGTTCAGATTAAACAACAATATAAAGTAAATAACACTGAAACAACATAAAATGGTTTACAGCATTCGTTTGAAACAACAACGTGGAAACATTTTGAGCGAGCAGTAACTAGACGAAGCCTACACATTCCTGGACATAGACGGGCCCGCTGTTACTCACAAGGTTCTAGGTTGTTCGTCGTCCATCGTGAAGATTAATTGATCGAGTCCTGAGAGGTCTTTAGTCCAATGACATACAAAAGGTTTGGACTGAACTGGACCGAGGGCGAACGTAAGGACTGTATTTACAGTAGAATAAACCCGTGACAGGTTCTGGCCTCACGCACACCACCGACAGCCGCTCTCAGTCTGATGCAAACAATAGGAAGTTGAAGATGGCGGAGGAGCGGCGTCAGCAGCAGCAGCAGCGACCTGGCAGCAGCGCGCTGACACTTAGCCAAAATCAAGCGCTTTTTCTCCCACATAAATATAGACTTTCACACCAGACTGTCATAAGCTCTACACACACATACGATCTTACTATTTGCACTGTAATAACATTTGCCAGTTTATGTCCATCACTTAAATATTCACAGTACAGTCTGCAGGTTACAATGCTTGTTAGAAAAAAAAAGTATAGACGGGCATTTTATGTATCCTTCATTTATGCAACAGTATTGCATTAAATAGTGTGAAAATTGCTGAAACAACTTCTTACCATAAAGTTAGAAAATTAAAGAAGTGCGCCGCCCGGGAATCGAACCCGGGTCGCAAGAATGGGAATCTTGCATGATACCACTACACCAGCGGCGCTTTACGTGATATGTGTTGTGGGTTTTTCTTATTTCTACAATATTTTTATTAAATGAGCTCTAATGAACCATAGAAGTACATGTTATATTTTTAAATACTTAAGTTTCACTTACTTTGAAAATTGCTTAAATTTTTTCACTTTTCCTTTCATCATTTCCCTTCAGGGTTTGCCATCAGCTAACCTTGTGGCTCCATCTAACCCTGTCTTCTACATCCTCAACTCTCCCAATAATTAGCCTCATGTCCTCTTTCACTGCATCCATAAATCTCCTCTTTTGTTTTCTTCTGGGTCTCCTGCCTGGCAGAGGAGCATCAGTTTTATTCTGACTCCTTCCCAGATGTCTAAAGCTCCTCACCCTATCTCTGATACAATTTGCAGAGGAAACTCATTCATATATTGTATCTGCAATATTTTTTGTTTTTTTGGTCATTACCCAAAACTCGTGACCATAGGGGTGGATTGGAACATTGATCAAAGATAAATCAAGTTCATTTTTAGCTCAGCTCCCTTCTCACCACAACAGATCAGTTCAATGACCTTATCACTTTAGAGCTGGGTTAGGATCCTTTCCAACTCCCCTAAAGAACATCAGAGGGAAGGAGATGCATGGTCTTGTCCAAGTGGAGGTGAGAGCCACTGTAGAGGAGATAAGATCATGCAAGGCAGTGGGAATGAGGCAACAAAGGACTTGGACAAAATGAAAAAGGCAGTTGAGAGAAAGCTGTTCTGTCTGTGTTTATGAACTTATTGTTTATCCATTTGTTTAATGCCTTTACACATAGAGACCGAGATAAGGGTAGTGGAGTCATTTGGTTTAGCTAGATAATACCCAATGTATCATTGGGTATTATCAGGTTTGCTGTGAAAACATACTGTAAATTGTGCCTTCTGATGGGATCACCTATGCAGCATGTAAGATGTAAACAATGAAGGACCTAGACAGCTTCCTTGGGTGATTCCATGATGGATGTCATGCTGGCCAGAAAACTCAATTAAAATTTCCAGATGGTTGATTGGGATATTATTTGTCAAATTTACCAAAAGCTGTACATAAAAAATAATAGTGTAAATAATATATCAGAAGAAGAAATTAATAATCACTAATCTCATAAAGCAAGAAATAGACTAAATGTCTCAAAGGGTCAAATTCTATTTTTTTCTGTAGTTATTATTATTATTAGTAGTAGTAATAGTAGTAGTAGTATCGTTATTATTATTATTATTATTATTATTATTGCTGACAAAGTTTTATTGCATTGTTTTTGCAGTGCAATGGCAGGCGTCCCTCATTAGTTCCAGTAGGTGGCAGTAGTTCCCTTTACCAAAAAGCACGCGAAGAAGAAGACGTCAACGTAAACGACATGGCTTCTCCCGCTGGCTGCTCGCATTATGTCCGCAGCTGTCTTTTGAAAGTGAGTCAAGTTTGTGAAATAAATGACAATATTTAGGTAAAACGTGTGCTTATTGAATGTAGATGTTTGGCTGCGGTCATTATCTGTGGCTGCAGCGTCACCGAGGTGACCTCTCTCTTACAGGAAGGTTGTTTTTGATTTCTAAACTACTTTATAACATTCTAATAACAGATCACCGCGTCTTGGTCACATATTTACCTGCATACAGTTTAAAGAGGGCTTTTAATGTTTGTTGGTATCAAGTTACTAAATTTGCTATTATATCAATAATACAGTAACTTGTTTCTGTCTCGAGTGCCATTTACCAAAACCGTCTGACTAGTGTTCTTTCGGGGATTTTAGATAGATGTAGCTAGTTATTATATGTATGCGTTTAAGTAAAAGGCAAGACAGGTTTATTTGTATTTTACTATTCAAACACAAGGCTTTACAGAAAAAAATAAACGCTGATAAAGACGAATAGAAGACAAACTAGTTCTAAAAGATTTGCTGTAAAATCACAGCGTCGCATTAAAACGAAATGGGGTAGTAAAATGCAGCTTTTAAAACTAATAATTAGCTAAGAACGTAATTTTTAATTAAAAGCTGTTAGTGGGAGACTGAATCATTGTTTCAGTCCAGATTTAAAGGAGCCAACAATTTCTGCACATTTCAGGATTTCAGAGCTGAGAAGCAGGGAAACTAAATTCTGCTTCCCCATGTTTGGTTCTGGTCCTGGGACACTGAGTAAACATGCCTCTGAGGACCCGAGGGCTCTACATGGTTCAGACCTGAGAAGTAACTATGAGATGTTTTTAAGCCCAACACTATTCAGAGCCTTATGGACTAAGAACAAGATTTTAAATACAGTCAAAAGTTTTGTTCTGTGTCAGTTTTGCCAAAAACCAGAATCAGGTTTGTTGCTACGTTCACACAAACATGGAATTTGTCTTGATGCATCGATGCAGAAGGGTTCATAACACATACAGAGACATACTACCAGGCATGACAGACTAAACCTGTTTCTGCTTGCAGGCTCCTTGCTGTGGTAAACTGTACGTATGTCGACTGTGCCACGATGCAGAGGAGAACCACCAAATGGATCGCTTCAAAGTAAGAGAGGTGCAGTGCTCTGAGTGTCAAACCCTGCAACAGGTAAACAGCTGTACATGATGTTTCAGTTACCATAAATCCTTCCTTTTGTCTTTGATAACTGTGTTATGATTTAATCAGAAAAATGGATAAGAAAGGGAAAAAAAAAACATTTACCACCGTTTTGTCATTTAGGCACAACAGACCTGTCAGCAGTGTCACATGCAGTTTGGGGAATATTACTGTGATATTTGTCACCTGTTTGACAAAGATAAGAAGCAGTACCACTGTCAGCCCTGTGGAATATGCAGGTGAGAAACTTAAAAGGTCACACAAAATACACATATATTACTAACATGTTTATAGAAATTCAGCTGAGGGGTGTTCCTTAAAACTTCACTTTAGTTTTTCATTCACAGTACTGTGCAAATGTCTTTTAAAGTGGTCTTGGATTATACAATTTTTGTTTTGTGTGTGTGGGGTGGGGGGTGTCAGCAATGGTCACATTTTCACTCCTTTTCAATCCAGTTCTTGACCACCTTCAGAGCAGGGTTTATTATTGGGTAATAAGCTTAGCTGTGCCTTATGAAAGGACTGTTTTTAAGGTGGATCTTGGATTAGATCTTTACAGGGTTCTTACAGTGCTTGAAATCCTTGAAAATGTTTTATTTTTAATGTGGTATTTTCAATGTCTTGAAAGTGCTTGGATTTTAAATAAAGTGCATGAAACTAACTGAAATTGGTTGTAGCACAGTGACATTTCTGAGACAGTGACATGAAACATTTGTTTAGAGCGTACGTACACTAGGAAAATTAGGCTATTTGGTGGCACAGTTGGTAGGACTGTTACCTCGCAGCAAGAAGGTTGCAGGTTTGATTTCTTGCTGTGTCCTTTCTACATGGAGTTAGCATGTTCTACTCATGGATTTACTCTGGGTAATCTGGTTTCCCCTACAGAACGAACTTGTTTTATGTCACTTTGGATTAAGGTGTCTGCTAAGTAAATAAACATAATAATAAGTAAAAAACAAATAAGAACTTGGTCATTTTTTCATTAAGTGTTTTGACATTTCTTGTTTATCCTAACGCAGGTTTAAGTGAAATAAAATAAATCCAAGTAAAACACCTTTGGAAATGTAAAATTCCTTGAAATGTTATTGTACATTTGGCCCAGTTTTTAAGACTAAAAAAGATTAAAAATCACCTGTAACGTAACTCTGTGCAGATCTACTAGAACTCCCCAAATTAACAGACTTTAAGTTTTTGTGTTTTAAACTAAACATGAAAGGAAAACACATCTTTTTTATATTTCTGTTGTCATGAATGAGCTGCCACAGCATTCAGCACTAACCAGTTTACTATGTGTTTGGACCTCTGCAGGATTGGGCCCAGGGAAAAGTACTTTCATTGTGAGAAGTGCAATTTGTGTTTAGCCCAGGACCTGCGAGGAAACCACAAGGTGTGCAGAACCCTACAGCTATTTCTGCTTTCTTCTCACCAAGATTCTCTTTGCTTTCATTTACTCTTGTTTCTCTGTTTCAGTGTGTTGAGAATGTATCAAGGCAAAACTGTCCAGTGTGCATGGAGGTAATGGAGAGGACTATCAGATTATAATAGTCTGTTTATAACTTGGTTGTTTATTTAGTTTGTTTCTTCTTGTACAGGATATTCACACATCCAGAATCGGCGCTCATGTTCTGCCATGCGGCCACCTTCTACACAAGTAGGATTCATTGTTTTAAGTATTGTTTGTTCAGGGTCATTATGTATGAAAACATACCCATGTGTTAGAATAAACCAGTTCAGATAGAGCTGTTTTATAAAGAAGAATGGACACAAACATCTGACTCTAGATGGTAGAGACAAACCCTCAAAGACTTGCAGCTGTAATTAAAGTGAATGATGGTTTAACAAAGTATTGACTCAGGGGGGCTGAATATATACGAACGACTCACTTCTCGGATTTTTACTTGTAAGAAATCTTCAACACCAAGTATTATTTACCTTCCACTTCACAATTATGCACTACTTTGTGTTGGTCCATCACATAAAATCCCAATAACATACATATAAATTTGTGCTTATAACAAGATAAACTGTAGAAACATTCAAGGGGTCTGAAGACTTCACAAGGCTCTGTATGTTTTGGTCATGGGAGGAAGGAGGGACTTAAGAAGAATAATACTGAAACTCTACCCATATTAGGGATGTCCCAATCAGGTTTTTTTACCCTCGAGTCCGAGTCATTTGATTTTGAGCAATCACTGATACCGAGTCC
Source organism: Callopanchax toddi (assembly GCA_006937965.1). Taxonomy (NCBI): domain Eukaryota; kingdom Metazoa; phylum Chordata; class Actinopteri; order Cyprinodontiformes; family Nothobranchiidae; genus Callopanchax; species Callopanchax toddi. The sequence goes on along the minus strand of SSNR01000408.1, from coordinate 45,756 downwards.
TGATCCGATACTTCTATAATACATTAAAAAAAGAACAAAGAAGAGTGAAGAAACGGATCTGCTTTCTGCTTCAAGCTGCTTTCATGTTCTACTTGTCCGGCGTTTAAAGTAGCACTCTGGAAGATTTCAGCAAGAGAGCAGTTTTTGAATCTAGCGTCCAAAGGCTCCTCCTCAAAACATCTCGACGCGCGTGTCCGGTCGCGTGTGCGCGCGGCGCATATACTTCGGGCATAAACTGTACAGCTCAGTGTGTAGGGTTTAATCACTCACAGTTCACAATCTTATTCCAACACTACGAGGGTCTGATGAGCCCTCTCTGTCCCTGCTGCTTCTGATATTAGCTCTGTTAGCAGAGAGCTGCTGCTGGACTCTGAAGCTGAACTTGACTCGGCCCTGGATGAACTTTCTGACCAAAATAAACGCATAATCCTGTCAAGCCTTGCCATTCTGTGAGGAAAATAAATCCATCTTTAGCTGGAGAATGGGTAGGTTTTTAGTAGAAATGAGCTGTGAGTCCTGAACGAGACGGCAAACAACAGAGAAACACACGGAGCGTCCTGTACAACAGCGCCCCCTACTGGTACAGGTTTGGTCGATGCGCGTGCATGTTGAGAAAATGCAGAAATGTGAATTTCATTGGCTGAACAATGTCGGCGGCAAGAAATAATGGAAAGGGGTCTCTAGGAGGAAGGAGGGTCTTCATCAGAATGACAGATGTTGTAGAACTCAACCCATAGATCATAGTTTAGACCTGAAATATCATTTAAAACATTTAGAAAACTTTGATACAGAGAAAAATAATCCAGAGAGCCGCTTTAACCAATAGTGTCTCTGCAACAAAGTGATGTCATGCTGCATGCGTTGCTGTGTCTGTGTGGAGTCAAGAGGTCTAATTATGGGCCAGCACATAACTATAGATGTGTTAAAAAATAATGAGTCTATATATACTTTTATATATCTGAGTCTGGATCGGTAGGTAATGTCTGATTCCGATCAAGTCTGAAATCACGTGATCGGGCCTGATTTTGATCACATGATCAGATCTGGACATTCCTAACCCATAGAACCAAACTATCATTGGAAACATTTATAAAACTTCGATACATAAAAAAATACTCCAGACTGCAGCTTTAATGCCAGCAACACATTTCAAAATGTTTGAGAGTTATTCCAAAAATCATTGTAACTTAAAACAATGTGTTGTTGCAACTCTACCATTAAAAACAAAAGTTCTAAACCACCATCAGTTCTAGAAGTGCTGTAAAGTAGAACTGACCTGGGGTCTGATCAATGCATTTTTAACAATTCTTTGAGGAGAAACGAATATTAATTAATCTGAGCCTGCACATTTTGAAGTGTGTTTCTGGGTAATAACTATAAATACTTATTATTGTTGATAACTTCCTAACAGCCTCAGTTCAGAGAAATAGGGTTTACGTCCCATGTGACTGATGAGCTAATGGCTAGTCTGTGTTCAGCCAAGACCAGAGAGTATTGAATCAGTTTTATGATGGCTACAATCTCTGAAACCTTTGCAGTTTACGTGAACGTTATTTTAGAAGCATCACCAGTTTGCGTTACAGTTATTTACATGGATTTCTGTGGTTATTTACAAACATAAGCTTCACCCCAAATGTAACACTTCTAGAGGAAATAAATTCACTGGTTTCTGTTTATTTACAAAATTCTGACTAGACAAACCTTACTACATCTACTGTCACCTCACAGCACAGGTCTGTCACAACACAACCTGCATTCTAGTAGCATCATCTGTCTCCTCATGCTCAAAGCATCTACCGCCCCGTTTCAGTCCTCCTTAAACGGATATTTGGGTCATTTTGAAGTAGCCACACTGGTGACATCATTCAAAGTGGGTGGAGTCTGTAGAAACAGGATGCAGTCCTCTGACCAGAGTAATAGTCATGGCTAGTCAGATTGAGACTGTTTATGGTGTTTATGGTGTTTATGCTGCTGCAGCACTCAAAGAGGCTTTAAAAAATTACCATTTTTCAGCTACTTCAATTAATTATATATCAACAAGTTCAGTGTGTTCAGGAATTTCTGGCTATGACTTTTGGTATTAAAATATGTTAGCTTTTTGTGAAAATGTTGGGCCCAATGTATATGGAATGTAAAATCCTTTAGGTTCTTCAAATTTGTAGCTAAATTTGTGCTCCTCAGATGTCAGTCGTTTCACCATACTTCCTCCTAGAAACCTCGTTCAAAACGAAAACAGGTCTCAAGACATTAGGCTATCACATATTGACACGTTTTTTTTTTATCCTGTACAATTTTTTATAACATCCAAGTTTAAGTTTTTTTTTAAATTGCAGAAAAATCCATCTTTCTCCCACTCTGGTGATGTCATCACTTTACGCTATGGCTGAGAGCGTTAAACATTTTCTTAAACCCTTTGCAAACAAACACTTATTACTCTCACAGTACAAAAACAAATAATGCATCAAATTATAGTGATCTGTGTCTTCTTTCAGAAAGTGTGCCCCGTTTTGCTGTAGTTACTCTGGTTTATTCAGTCTGCCTCAGAACGCAGAGTGGTCACTTTTCTTCTTCTACATATCCCCTCCTAACTTTTTCCCTTTAGCTCAAATTTCTGCTTTAGTTACTCAGGTTTTTTGCATCATAAGCTCCTACTAAGTCAGCCACTATAATTAGATTTTTCTCCTTTAACTTGAACATTTCTAAAGGTTTCTGATCATACTGACTGTTTAGATCGGCTTTACTTTAGGTTTTCATGTGTTTTCAGCCAATCAGCATTCAAACAGTATTTCAACAACAAATGTTGCTTTTCTAGTTGATTTTACTCTCTGTAGTGATTCAACATGTGTGAACGATTATTAGAAATACCAGTGTGCTGTGGTGGTTTCCTTATAGTTCAAGATGTGTGAAGATAACGTTTGTGTTTATTCACAGGACCTGCTTTGATGACATGATCAGAACAGGGTATGTATAACGAGCCACTTTCTCTGAAACCTGCTCTTATTGTATTTAACTCTGCTGCATTCTGCTTTCTTGATGTCAAACAAAATGTCTGGATATACCCACATAAAAACCTGTCCAGAATCGTCTTTGTCTGTGTTGTCTTTATCTAATTTAAACAGTATATTTAATGTACTCCATAGAGTTCAAGAACAGCATCTAATTTATTTTTCATATGATTTTACAGATGTTTTAGAGGGGATTGTAAAGGGATTTAGTAAACAAGAATTGTAGTTTTTCTAATCAGGTTTTCTCCTGAAAAAAACATTGTTTACATTTCTCTGTGTAAGTAATGTCAAACATCTGTAACGACACTTACAGGAACTGGACCTGATAATCCCACCAGACAGCAAAAGCTAGTTTAGAAGTCTTTATTTTAGGAAGTGTGAGTATTCTGTACTCATTTCTCCTCATCGATGTGATCGGCCCAGGCCGGTGCATGAGTGAGTCAGAATGCAAAAACACTCCAAATCATAATCCAGGTTCAGGTCTCAGGGCAGGCAGAGGTCAATAACTAAATAACTCAAAAGTTACAATATTGATGGGGGGGTCTGAAGCCAGAAAGGTCCAGGTAATGTCTGATGAGGGCAGAGGCAGAAGGAAAGAAAAAAGAATGCAGACAAGGGGTCATAACTCTGAGGCAAGCAGAAACAATGAAGTGCTGATTGCTGTGACGAGCTCCTCATATGAGTCAGGCACCGCTGGCAGTGATCAGCTGATTACAGAGGCTCAGCTGTGCCTGATTAGTCAACAGGACTGGAGACGAAGCAAAACAAACAGAATGTTGTAGGACGTGACTAAAACATGACAATATCTCTCAGTAATGAAAGAGAAATCTGAGGCTGTTTCTGTTTTTATTTCATTTAAATTCTGACTGAGGAGCAAAGATTTGTCTCACTAGAGTCAAAATTAAGGTGTGAAACAGATGATGTGACTTACTGTAGCGGTACTTTGATTTACCGTAGTCCTGTTGCTACACTGGTATGAACACCGAGTGACGCTCCACCCTCGTTTCCTGTCTTTGTTTCAGCGTGTACCGCTGCCCTCTGTGCATGCACTCTGCTTGGAACATGGACGAACACTGGGACGATATGGACAAAGAGATAGCTGAGTCACCAATGCCCGCTGAATACCAGGGAGCTACAGTCAAAGTAAGAACAGGAGAAAACAGAACACATGGATTTGGGACACACCACACCCTCTGAATTATAAGCTGTGACCCAAATTGAGCTAAATGAATGCCTTACATAAATAAAAAATGTCACATTTATCTAAAGAAAAGATGGTGCAGTTTGAACCTGAGATAGTAGAGCAGAACATCACAGTACACCAACACAACACTGCGTTCTGTTTAAGAACCTTATGAGCACTGACTGCTGCACTTAAACTTAAAAACATAAACAAGTCAGGACTGCACCAGCCAGCTTATTAATCCAGTCTCTTTATTAATACAGTATACCTCATGGTGTTATGTCACCTCTGTCTGTTTTATTGCTTGCTGTTGTTTTGTCACTGCGTGTTGCACCATGAGTACCTGAGAATTGAAATTTTGATCTTGTTGTATGTCTGGGATTTTGACAATCACACTAACTTTGACTTTGACAAAAAAACAAGTTTATTGATAGAACCATCAAGTGGTGGCGCTTGAGACAGAAAGATTCCTCTTTACCTTCAATTAGCGGAATTTTAATTAAAATTCTTCACTTCATTAAATTCAGCATTTTTAACAGAATCGATTGTTTTCAGGAACAAACATGAAAGAAAACCAACTACTGACGAGTCGATTATAAAAGACTAAATATGTAGCTTTAGGTGAGAACTCACTGACTGAGTCCTATTAAAACTATTCAGTCACTCATTCAAGCTTTAATCATCAGGCTGACAGAACAATACAAATGTTTCAGTAACAGACATTTTACTTTTTTTTTTTTTACAAAATGCATGAAAATAACTAAAAGTACTGAAAAATATTTGGAAAAACCCAAATCATGTAGTTTTATTTGAGAATACAAAAGCCAACCTTGAACTATGGGAGAAAGTAACTTTAATTGGTAGAAGTTTTAATTCCAAAAGACCAAAATCAAAGGCGATATTCAAAAGGGTTCAAGTACATACCACTGTATATACCGATGACCTCATCAGTAGGTACCTTCATGTTCTTTCATGGTGTGAAATGTCAGACGTCAAATAGCATTACAGGAGTTTATCGCCACCTGCTGTTAGGAGATGTGAACAGACGTTGTTTTTTTTAGCCCAGGCCTGTGAACTTCATCTGGGTCACGACCCACCAGTTGAGAGTCAATGTTCTAATATAGATCTTTGTAATATTTATATGAAGTGAATTCTGTGACTGTTTTTAGATGTTTATGTTGTGCTTTTCCCCCTTCCTGCTATAGATTATTTGTAACGACTGTCAGACCCACTGCACGGTGCCTTTTCACGTGTTGGGGATGAAGTGCAGCGGCTGTGGCTCCTACAACACCGCACAGGACGGAGGACTCATCCAGCAGCAGCAGCAGCCAGAGCAGATCTTAGAAAATGAACCAGAGCAGCAGGATCAACATGAGTCCCCCATGCCCCACTAACGGAAAACTGGAAAAACATCCAACATTTGACTGGTGCACTTAATTGTATTAACTTAAAGGGGTGGTTTTGTCAGAATCCATTTTTTTCAGGTTTTCATAGTTTCTAATAGGTCTCCCTGAGCCTGTCATGTAGGCCAAATATGAAAACTCTCTGTTCCCTGGTTATTAAAAAAAAAACAGAATCTCTAAGAAATGAAACTTAAAAATGCGGAGCTGCATTTGTGCCCGGTTTGACGTCACAACGTGTATTGGCTGAGATGGTAACGCCTTTCGGTCTGCCCAGCTGCTAGCTTTGGTTTTTGTTGAAAATTCAACATGGCGGAACGCACGCAGACAGTGTTCCCAACTTGGGGATATACCTGGCTGGCGCAGGTCCCTCTCTCTCTGTTTTTTTTTTTTCCTCCCTCTCTGTGTGCGGCTGACACACAGCAAGAGGAGAAAAACAGGAGGAATGCTGAGGAATTGAGTTTTAGCAGGAAGCAGGCTCCCTCAAAGCTAATCTTTAGTAGAGACTAGTAGCTACTGTTTGTTACCTGGGTTTTAACTTTTTCACTCTTTCACTTTCCAAAGTTTCTCGGGACATTTCGGCGGGAGGAGTATTGACGTTTCGGTCATCCAATCAGAAGCGAGTGCTGTGCATATCATGAATACTAATGAGAATCCTGCTGTTTCAAATTCAGGTGTCAGATGGAAAACTTCTAAAGCTTATGTTATAAGCATGAAAGCTTCTTTCTTTATAAAAATTACACAGATAGCATTGAATTACACTAGAGAACAGTGCAAAACTATAAAATAACCCAGAAAACCACACCTTTAATACAGTGTAGCCATACTGTACACATTGGAGCAGGTGGGGGGAGACTTGGGGTCTTCACACACCCCTGTTCTCTGCTCGCTGCCTGGGGCCTGGAGTGGAGCGGGCCGTCTGGTCGGGGTCTGCAGTGGGGGGCTGCTCGGCTGCGGCGGGGTGCGCGGTGGTCTGCTTATCCCCACTTCAGTAAGGGAGGGACCATCTTCTGGATTTCAGGGCCGGTTTCACCCTTAGGGCGCTGGTCCCTGGTCCTAAACATAGAGTGTGCATGGGGAGCGAGAGTGGGTGTACAGCGTCTATTGTGTGTCTTGGTATGTTTGCAGGAATGTGTGTGTGCACGCATGAGGGAGGGAGCGTGATTGTGTATGTGTGTGACTGTTTTTCTGTCAGGTTTCGTACCCCCCCCCTCTCTGTGACATGCTAGGCCCTCCTCGGCAGAGACTATCCTCCCTGGCTGCGCCTCGGCATTGGTGGTGCCTTTCTCCAGTGGCGAGCTGGGGTGTCTCGGGGTCTGGGGCTGGGTGCTGGGGGCGTCTGCCTGCTCTTCTTCCTGTGGCTGCCTGGTGGGATCTGGGCCCCCGGGGGTGATCGGGCCTCTGCTGGGGCTGGTTCACTCCTGGGTCTCGGGTCTCTGGTTCCGGCTGGATCTACCCTGGATGGCCGGCTGCAGGCGGTGCCTGTGAGCTCCTCGCGCGACCCCCCAGGGGCTCTAGCGCGGCGACTGCCGGGGGGCCCACGTGGGGTGAGCCTCTGCGCCCTCTGGGGGAGAGTTTAGCGACTGCCCTGACGGCAATCTCCCTGGGGTGTCCGTGCCCTGGGTGGCCTCTGGACGTCTGGGGCCTGGACCTCCTCTGCGTCCTCCATGGGCCTTGGGGACGGGTCTGTGGCTCCTCGAACTTATTATTGAATGTTTCAATAGAGAAACCTTACATAAACAAGCGCGCATATATACACACAGGTGATCACAAGGTGCTCACATAAAGACGGACTCAGGTGTTTTCAGACACATTGACTGGGGCTGTGGTTGACACTGAACTCTCTTGAACTGGTGTATACGTATACATTTGAAGAATATCACAACTGTTGTGTATTCATATGCTGTTTGTTGCTGTTGTATCTTTTCTTCCTGTTTTGTTTGTTTGTTTGTGCTTTATTTACAGGTCTAGAAGTGGACTCTTCACGTCTCTTGTTCTCTTCTTTTTCTGTTTACTTTCTCCCCCATCCCTCTTTCTGTACCCTTCCCTTCACTTTCAGGCTCCGTGTCCAATCAACCATAAAAACATTCTAATAAAGATTTTGGGGGTTATATTTAAACAAAAATCAGGAGGAGTTTTATAGCAGTGGCTGTAACCTCTCACCTGAAACAGCAACACTGTTGGGCTTGTTTTGGCACTCAGACATTATTCTGTTTGCTCCACAGCCGGACAGGACACGGGGTTAAAAAAAAATAAAATAAAAAATACAGTGTAGCCATTGGCTGAGCCAGGACTCCCTACTTGTACTTTGTTTTTGTGCTTGTGTGCTTTAGCTCTACCAGAATCTATCCCCTGCTCTACATCCACGTCTCCTCCTCATTATCTGGGATTTTGGGTCACAGTTTAGATATTATTTAAGCTTTTAAAATGTCAGTTATTTGCCCCCTCTTATAAACAAGTCTGTTGTTATTATGGTTAGGTATCACAAATGGCTAAAAAGTAGAAAGGTTTCAGCAAAAATCCTCCAAGTAGCACAGCTTTTAAACCAGAACGGGGAAAACACTCAAAAAAGCAACGCCTTCAATTAAAAACAAAGAAGAAAAATCGCCTGTAACAAAACAGAGCTGCTGAAACAAGCGTGCAACACTTTTCAGTTGATCCATAAATTAGAGTGGTGCTGAATGAATGTTGAAGTCAGAATCCAGCAGGTTGTGAGTCCATCTCATTCAGCCTGATGTGTATCTGATGTGCCATATGTCCTGTTGAAAGGCTTTTGTTCCTTCATACAGAGGATCAGCATGTCCAGCTTTACAGGAGACTTTAATAGTTCTGACATTCTCAGAAAAGCAGAATGATACACAGAGCTGTCCTTATTTTTCTTTGCGCTTATTGCATAACTTCTCTGGTGCTCAGAGAGTTTTGATTTGCAGCCATCGTCCTCCCAGTCCTTACTTTTAGAGTCCCTTGTTATTGATTTTACCCGTGCTTCTATATTTGATGGAATGTAGAAGCTTTGTTTAAATCTAGTGAAGTTTAATGAGGTGCAGTTAAAATGTTCCTTCATCAAAATCTGCTTGAACTCACAGGTGTTTTAATGGTTTGCTGAATTCTCTTGTGATTGTTAAAAAGTTATAAATAAAAAAAATGTCAATAATTCTAAGTCATCTTTATAAATTTGTTTAAACTTGAGTTACAGGCAGCTTATAGGGGCTTGAACTACTTGAAACTGTTTAAATTTCATTGTGATATTTTCAAGGTTCTGAAAGTGTCGACATTTTTAATGAAGTGCTTGAAACCAGTGATCAGAATCAGTTTGATCTATCAGATTGATTTGTAATGTTTTTTCGGTCAGTGAACGCAGCATTGCCAAGCAGAAATAAAGAATCTGACTTTTCTCCTGCTCTGTGAACTCGTAAGCACTAATATATACTGACAGATCTAGAAACATTCTGGTAATTGTAGTTCTGAGATAAATCAGAATATGCCAAAAATGGTATTGGTAGGTCAGACCCCAAAAACCAGAATCAGTGCCTCTTTATTTAAAAATGTTACTAAAACTCTTTGTCTAACATTTACTTTATGAAACAAGGAAGCAGAATACTGTTCTTATAAATCATCACCAAAGTCAGGTGCTGGAAAATCTTGAAACTCACCTTAAAAGAGCTTGAAAAAAGCTTGAGTTTAATTTAAACAAAGGCGTGTGAACCTGTAGTTACATTTAAATCTTTTCAGGCGGTGGATCATTGAACCAGTGGGACACAGCTCCATAGTTTTTACTGCTTCTCATCTGTAGCTGATGTGATTCCTCCCTGAAGTCCAGCAACATGAGCACCTTTACAGCTGCTGACATGTAATAAAACCCTCCATTGAACAATGTTTTATTCTGTTCAGAACCATTTATTGAAGAAAAATTTTGCAATCACAGTCTGTAGCGGCTCGATACCTTTGAGGTGGTTCAGTTTTATTACAATAATTCATTTTCTTTACCCAGACAAATGGCCAGGCTGAGACTTTTAGCACCATGTCAACAGGAGCTCCTCACATGCTGTCCCCTCTGGGTGGAGCTGGCTCAAGAGTTGTGAGCTGGATTGTGAAACAGAGCGGCGCACCGGTCCGAGTGGCTTCAATGGGGATTGTCAGGGGTGAGTCTGTGTTGAATGAAGGTGTTGCAGGTGTGACGACCTGCAGAGGAAAGGATGGAGTGGCGTCCCGGAGGCCCTCCTGGACTGTGCTGGTGGCTTCAGGGAGGTTTGAACTAGTGGTTACACCTGTGTTCAGAAAGTCCAATGTAGCTTCAGAGTTACAAGCATCCTGAGAAACGTCTCCACCAGGAGCATTTTGACATGAAGCCTTTGGCACGAGGGGTAAAGGATCAGCATCGGTGGAGGTCTGTGGGTCCTCGAGGTCTGGCAGGGCTGAGTTATCAAGTGTAGCTGAGGAGGGCCTCGAGTCTGCAGAGGGGAGGAGGGACGTGTCCAGAGCTTCAGTCTGCATGTCTGTCTCTGTAAACGCTGACTGTGAGGGACCACAGTGAGTGGCTGTCTCCTCTGATGAACTAGACTCACTGGACTCTAAAGATCTGGACGAATCCTCACCTACATTCAGACACACCTGTTAAAGATAAAATGATGTCATGAATCCATTTGTTTCTTTACAGTGGTAGGAAGCAGGGGAGTAAAGTTACTCACAGGTTTAGATGTCACTACAGTCACCATGACAACAGCCCAGATCGCTCCTACAGCAGCCATTCTGTCCTGCAGGGAGACATTTAGTAGAATTTTAAGATGTTTTATCATATCTCACTTGAGCACATTGCATTGTTCAGAAACATCTTACTTTTTGTTATGTCTTCAGCTCTCCAAATTTTAAGTTTCATCTGAAAACCTCAAGATTTCTTCTGCTGCAGAAGCTTTTTATATGGAGGTTTATATTTTGCAACCCTCAGGCATCACTTTAAATTACTACCCTCTGGATCATTAGAGGACAAAAATGTTTACTTAAAACTGCTCTAAAAACATTTTTGATTAATAGTTTTTCTACTTTTTGGACATTTTTCAAATAAAAACACAAAAAAGTTATTTTTCATAAAACTTATTTATCACTTGTTTTTGTTTTCTCCACTTGGACGCACAGTGAGTCGTGTTTTTGTTTGTTTTTTGGGCTTCATGTAGATTTAAATAAAACAATCTGGTGAAATGACAGGTGTTTTATGTTTGGGCCTTTAAGAAGAATTTGATGATTTTAGAGGTGAACAAAAAAATGACCATTTTAACCATTTTTCTCTAAAACAAAACCCTCACATCACAGAAGACATGGTCATTTTTGTCATTCCTATGGAATTAAACTGGTTTTAATGGAACTTAATGGGACATTTTTGTCTTCCAAGAGGCATTTTAAAACTGGAGCTGCACAAAAAGTAAAACTGCATCAAAGTTAATATTTTGCATATTTCCTTACATACCCAAGACAGATTTTTAAAAGCATCTACCAACCACCCAACAATAACTGTTTTTTCATTTTTTTTAAAGTTGCATCATGTAAACAAATGAGCATTTAAGGGGTTAAAATCCTGATTATAATTCATTATCTGATTGGTTTGATGTCAGAAATGTTTTTATAGCAGTTTTGGGACATTTTTGCCTTCTAATGGCTCAAGAAGATAGTAAAAAGTCTTTCAGTTTTCTGTTTAAAAAAAGTTTTTGAACTTCAAAATTTGTAAAGACAGCCTTTGTTACAAACATGGGCAGATTTGCAGAAATTGACAAAAATATCCATAATGATGCATGAAGGTTCAAAATCCAGTTTCTTTATTTTGACTTTTTCTGCACTTTAAATGTAAAATTGTACATAATTTCAATTTAAAAACCTGTAACATTCCCTCTAAAATGAACATTTGGAAGTGAAATTACGATCCATTCCTTAATGAAATGTGTCAAAGCTACTGTACAAATAATAAGCATCCCCCTTCAGACCTACCTTGATTATCTTCTAACGTCAAAGAGCTTCAGATTAGGGCTGATTCTGGTCAAAGCAACACGTTTCCTCTCGTCTGTGTCATGAATAACCAGCCGTCTGAGCTGGGCATGTTTTTATACAGCTGTTATCTGTGGGGGCTTCACTCCATCAATCATCTTCTGTTCTGCGCTTAAAAGGAACTCCATTTTTGCTTCAGCGATCAAATCATGCAACACCCACAGATGGACTGAAAATAAAGTGTTTAAGATTCCTCCAGAATAATGAGTGAGAGCACCAGACGCGGCTTCATAACCCTAGTAAACATGTGTTTTGTGGTTTTAGTGTAAACAATAGAAGGAATTTGGTTTAGACTTTAAATACATAGAAGTCACAAATTTTGGGTACAACATGGCTCTAAGATGACATGGATAGACATTACAAAACCTACCAAAACTATTTAAAAAAAAATAAAGAAAATTTATCCCTCATTAATACCTGCAGTGTGGAGCATTGTTCAACTGTCTCCTCACCAGTCTTACTGTGGCAGCAGAGTTCACTGGATTCAGAGGAACATACTGACTTTCTTTACCACTAAAGAGACAGAAATACTCAGATTTAGAGTCTTCACTTCATTTGAGCTGATTTGTAGTTTAGCACTGAAACACTTGGAAAACTAACAAAGGCCCAGTTTGGGTATCTGCAGGTTTCTTAATGTGTTCCTGTTCCTTTTGTTTCTCTTCAGTCTTTGTGGGAATATTCTCAACCCGATGGTGTAAAGTCCTGACAGCTTGTCCTCCAGTGGGTGATGTGATTCAACAGCAGATACTGATCTGTGTGAGTGGTTTCCACCTTAATGCTGGGACATGCTTTCTGGGAGTAGAGGGTAGAGAGGAGGTTGATTCACAAGCAGCTTCAGCTCATTAAGCACCAACCGCTACAGTTTGAGCCTGACTCTCTCATATTCCAGTTAGAACTGACAGAGCTCCTCTGATGAGAAGCAAAATGTCAAGGAACCAAAGCAGTCCAGGTGCCTTCATTTGAACCAGCTATGAGACTCAGTAATTAAATCAACAAAGAAGTCTGGAAAAGAATCAACAGCTGTATGTAAATAAAGACAAGGACAACAGGCAAAGAAGCATCATCCCATACAGGAGCCTCAGAGAAACTCAGAAGAATCTTCTCTACACACAACATCCCGATTACCTTCAAACCCAATAACACGCCCTCAGACAGAATCTAGTTCATCCAAAGGACAAGACACCCAAACAGCAGCTTATGAGTCCAATGCAGTGAGGACTGTTCAGACTTTTAGATAAGAGAAATAAAACTACACAAGAACATGGCACAACACAGGAGAGCCACCTCTTCAGGCCATGACTCTGAAGTCCATGCACCTACATCTCAAGGGACACTTTTGAAAACAATGTACACATTTTGGGACAGAGAAGATGTTTATGTACATTTTCTTAGGCAAATTTATCCAAAGCAACAAAGTACTAATTAACTAAAAATAACCCATCAGGTGTGATCTATGGGGGAAACATGCCAACTATATACAAAAAGGTCAAAACCAGGATTCAGACCTTCAACCTTCTAGCTGGGAGGCAACAGTGCAAACAACTGCACCACCATGCAGGCCAATGGTGTGAGAGTCAAGGACAGAGGGGGAGGCCTCAGGTTTCACCCTCTTTTTTTGCAAAGCATTTTCTTTCACATCTATGACCTCCTGGTTGTGTAGAGCACCAGGCTAAAAACCAAAAGAGCATCTGCTGCCCCCAGACTCTGGAACTCTTCCCCCTAATCCTGAGATCAGTTGACTAGCTTTTCAAACTTCAGTTTCATAAATGCATTGCGATATCAAATGCTTCCCTTAGATCAATATGAAAGCCAAACAGACTAAAACTTAATGCACACCACTATGAGTTATTCTGTTAATTTTATTAATGCTCCATTTGTTCTGAAACCATGGCAGTCTGACAAACCCACATACAGGCCTGTAATTTGTGAAAAAGTGTCTCATCTATAATTTGATTTCAGCCCCATATTGTGGAAATTCAGATGAAATTTTCCTTAATGTGGCATTTTGTACTTTACATTAGTCAGCAGCAGGCACCATATTTAGTGCCTTTTTTTTTTTAAATCAGTGCATTAATAAGTCCTTGCAGGATTTGGGACCTTTCCTGATGCAGCAGCCTACACTTTGCTTTTGAAGCAGTTTTTGAAACTTATCAAAAATTGCATTTCAAATTGTGTTTATACTTTCTAAACCTCGCAAGAAGGTTTAAGTTGCTACAAATGTTCCATCTAACTGGTTACCCTCCCCTTGAGGATGTACAGCTTTGTGGTCAAAGTAAAAATATTTCTTATAAATGCTGCTAAAAGAAGCAGAAACAATTGAAAATGCAAACTTTTTATTAAAAATGTCACTTCCATATAATTTAGTCTGCAGAAGATGCTGCTTCCTGTAAAAGAGGGAAATCAGAGTGAGACATGAGTAAATTAATGTAGCGATGCTTGTGATTTAGTGAAGGACCTCTGTTTTTTCTGTATTAGTTGGGTCAGCCTGAGTGTTGGGGGTGGTTTCAGCTTTGCTCTCCAGGTCAGACATGCTCATGTTTTTTGTCGCTTCAGAGCTACTCCTGTAAAAATCTAAATTTTACAATTGTGCACAGCTATATGTAGACACTTCAGCTTCATTTTACATTGTAAAAAAGGCCTAAAAAATTTAGTGATTAAGCAGGAAAACCTTGAGGCAGCACTCTTCCTTTTGACCACCACTGCTATCACAGCAATCACCACAATTCCGGCGCAGAGTCCCACCGCGCCGTAGATGATCGGACCCTGCATGCTTTTGACAGCAGGGTTCTGGCAGGTAGCTCCACTGTAGCCCTTTGAGCACACACAGTCAACAACTCCTTTGACCTCCACGCAGCGCCCGTTGCCATTGCAGTGTTTCTGGCTGCACTGCTCCGCTTCCAGGTTCAGGACTTCTCTGCCATCACCCAGCGAGTTGTCCAGGTCAGTCTCTGGAGAACGAGGGCGAGGACGGGTGGGAGTCGATGCCTTATGTCCTGACCTCCGCTTCAGATCGACACCTTTAATGAGATTGAACACATTTATACTTGTTTTCCCCCCAAATTACACTTATTCTGTCCAAATGGCACATACAGTTCTCATCCGAGTGGTCCATGCAGTCAACATGCCCGTCACAGAACTTGTCAGCAAGCAGGCAGGTTTGATCCAGACATGGTTTGCTGCCAGCTGAGCAGCTTTTCTTTGGGCTGCAGTTTGCATCTTCTACAATGACGTGGTCATGGGCACACATGCATGTCCGACCTGATGGAGTGGCCAGGCACAGGTGCTGACAGTTTCCATTGTTTTGGGCGCACAGGTTGGAACCTAGAAACCAGTGATTTTAGATAGATGGACATTTTGCCAGTTTACAACCCGATGTCTTTTTTACCTGACTGGTTGGATTTGCTGTAGGTTTTTATGTCGATCACTTTTGTGCCAACCTCAAACCACAACTTCCTTTGATGCTGATCTTTAAACCAGAGCCTCGTCATGTCTAAGGATGAATAGTGAATCAAAAAGTACCACATGCATTTGGCATATTTTAAAATTTCCCATTTAAAAAAAGACTTAGTAATCTATAGGCCATTACCACTGACGGTCATCCAGATCAGGGTGTCGTCACTGAGGGCCACAGCCATCAGGCCATCACTCGTCTCCAGCTTTTTGTATCCAGATCCATCAATGTGGACAGAGTTGATGGTTCTTAATTCTGAGAAAATTACAAGTGGTTACTTTGGATGTTTTTGTACCCAATTATTTCTTTAAAAAGAAATCTTTACTTGTGTCAGCCCAGTAGATCATGTCACCGTTATTGGAAAAGACCAAAGATGCAGGCTGGGCTGCATCCTTCCACACAACTCTTCTCTTTGCACCATCCATGTGGCTGCATTCTAGTGCTGCCTTACTACCTGCACCCTGAAGATCTAGATTTGTGAAACAAACACTCCCACTGGGAGGGTGGAGTGCAATGCAGCCTATTCCGCTAATCCCATCCTTTAGGAGGACTGCTGTGTGCGCTCCTGTTTTTGAGGTGACCTGCAGGCGCGGCTGTTTGTTGCTGCTCCAGTAGACATCATTGGTTATCCAGTCGAGAGCCATGGCAGTTATTGTGTCATCCAACAGTTTGACCAGGGGGCCCTGAGAGATCAGCACAGAGTCCTTCAGCCTGAAGGAGTTGAGTGAAGTTGTGCCGTCATCCGTCAAAACCAGGGTATTGTCGCGCACGCTGTAGTCCATGATGGCGGCCTCATTGATGTTTGGGATTTGCAACGCCAGATGCTCAGGCCAGCCTTTCAACTCTGTGGCAGTTTGTCGGGACTGCAAGTAAATCTAAAGAAACCATTGTGATTAAAAACAAGTGCATTTGTGTTGCTGCCTGACCACTTATCTGGCAAAAAAAAAATTTAAAAAAATAAAAGGGGGGGCAGCAATCAAGTTTTCCAGCAAGCTGCTGTTCCAATTAAAAAAATCTGACATGAACAAATCAGGTCAAGCATCGCTGATCATAATTTCAACTGGCAACCTAAACATCTAACCAGACTGACACCTAGACATTAGACAGGACGTTTCATAGTTTTCTGGAAAATGCATGTACCTTGAAAATATTGCTATTACAAATGAGCGAAGATAAAGTTGGTGAAAAACCTTTGTGACTGTTGAGGGAGACAGAAGCATCAAGAATGTTTGAAACACCATGCTGGAGCAGGTCAAACCATCCTCTGCGAGTAGGAGACCAGAAGGACACTTGCACACAGCTCTGCGTCTTGGAGCCAACACACACATGTGGGAACAGTCCGTCTTCTTGCAGGGGCTCTCTGTATCCATTTGGAGTATTGGGTGGATGATCTGAAATGAGTAGCAAGTTGTTTGGAGTCTAAATGAGTTTCATTAGCATGGCAGTGTGTAAGCTGGAGAGCATTTCATGTAAAATATAAAGCTTGCTTTTCTACAGCAGCAGCTCTAAACAATGACAGGACTCACTTTCACAGCAAAAGTCTGTCCAGGTCTTTTCAGGACAACTTGACGGTTTTTACCAGAGAGTTTATTGGCAGCTTGAACAACTCTCTTCTTGGCATCAGACCAATAAAGCATGTCATTGAACACTGTCACGGCAAATGGATTGGTCGTCTCTTTCATCTGAAGAATCTGAAAGACATCCAGTCAAACTCTTTAGGAAGTTTGCCATAAAGGTTGGGTGTTTTTAAAGTTAGATTGATATGTTTATTCCAAAAATATTTACTGATGGTTTTACACAGCGCTGGTTGCTTTGCTTGTGGCTTTAATGTAGCTCACCACCATCAGCATGTGAATGACTGACCAATGTGAAGCACATTGTACTCTTTGATGTTTCCATTGTTTTGAGGGAGGGGTTTTAGCCAACAAAAATGAGCTCATGGGAAAACTAGAGCTGATATTCAGTAAACAAATTGGCATTTTAAAAGGTTAAAATCCTCAAAATGTTGGTCATTTTAGACTGCTCATGTGTTTGTAGCAATTTCTCAAGTGAACATTTCATCCTTTAATTACTCAAGGGGTAGTGAATTAAAGTGACACCCTAAGGTTAAATTAAGCCATACGAGTCACACCTAACTTAACCAGCAAGACAGACCTGCACACACTTTACCTTCATATCGCCACCATCTAGTGTGGAAGACCCAATTGCTCTCAGTCTCTCATCTGTCCAGTAGATCCTTTCAGAAATCATGTCCACAGCTATCCCACCTGGCCAGCCTAAACTGGAGTTCACCACTGCTCTCCTCTCCGATCCGTCCATGCCAGCGCGTTCGATCTTCACTACATAACCAATTTCTGTCCAAAACATCAGCCTGAAAGGATGAAGAGCATCAATGTTTAGTCTTTAAAACACATTTGCATATAGAACTTTATATACCAACCCTTTTTGTGGTAGCAAGGCCAGACAGCGAGGCTGATCCAGGTCTTCATCCAGGATGACAGTTTTGTCCAGTGACTTTACAGAAGCTTTTGCAAGTCTAACTGCAACAATCTGACTATTCACCCCATCAATCCAGTACAGGTTCCTTCCAAGCCAGTCCACAGCAACAGAGTCTGCTCTGACACCTGAGGAAAAGAGCATTCAGGTGGTACCTTCAGTTCTCAGCCCTCAAGTGTTATGCAGATGAAATTTAATATTTCCAACCTTTAATCAGAATTCCAGTCGTCTTCTGGTCCATTGAAGACCATCTGATGGTCTCCGTGTCCACACTGACCCAGAAGACTTTCTGGTCTCTCCAGTCATAGTCCAGAGACATAATTGCTTTCTTGGCAGAGGATGACAAAACATCTAGACTACTGCTGCGCAAGCCATACAAGTAGAGGTCTGTTTGGACCGACGTCAACAGGGAAGGTTCACCTGAGGTGAGAAAGTCCTATTGGCATCTTATACAACTCAATGTGATTAGTAGTGGAAGTCATGAGAACAGCCGACATTTCTGGAAACACTTAAATTTGGATACATTCTGGCTTCTTGAGTTGGCCTATAGGAGAGTTCTCAAGTAGATGTACCCCCCAAAGAAAATCCATCTGTCAGTTGCAATTTTCATGCTTGGACTCCAGAAATCATAAAACAGATGCTTGTGATTAAAATCTTTACCTGTGATCTTGCACTGATGGCCACCTGCCTCCATTATAAAGCCTGGGTGACAGTCACATTGATAGGATCCTGGAATATTGATGCACAGATGACTGCACACAGCTGGTGTCTGGTCTCCACACTCGTCTACATCAGCACACGTTTGTCCATCCTTCATGAGCTCGTACCCTGCTGCACAGCGACAGCGCTACACAGCCAATAATCGCTTAATGAGTGATGGCAGACATCTACATTCCTCTCATTTTATGAAAAGGATTAAATGTTTTATATTTTAGAAAACTCACCGGTCCGTGTGGTGTGCTGTAGCAGCCATGGGAGCAAAGTGCATTACCCACCTCCGCACAATTCATCTGGCAGCTGCCTCCCTCGTCTGAACCATCTGCACAGTTTGTAATACCGTTGCACACCAGAACCGGATCCAAGCATTCCAGACTACCACACTGGAACTCATGAGGAAGGCACATCACCTTCCCACCTGCAAGTTTTCATCAGTTAAAACTTGAGGAAGGTTTGTCCAGAAGGTGGAAGTGTAGATTTATGGAAATTCAATGAGGATTCTCAGATCAGCAGGTTTTAGGCTTCCTGCTTCAACACACCTGCTTCTAATCAACAGGTGATAAACTTCCTCAGAACATGGAGGTAATGCAATCATTTGAATCAGGTGTGTTAAAATCAGGGAAACACTGGCTGGAGTTTGTGATCTACCTTCTCAGGTAGAAACTTAGACATTTCTTTATATAGATTCAGATTGTTAATTTAGGTGGAAGTTTCTTAATTTGGGCCACTGTCTTTACGGGGGCTTCCAGCTGTAGGATGATTCACTCACATTCAGCCTCATCACTACCATCATCGCAGTCTTTCATGCCATCACACCTCCAGACTGTAGGAATACACGTGGTCTTAGATTTACACATCCACTGGAAGTCACCACAGTTGAGTGGAGTCACAGGACAATCCTAAAGAACAAAATTAAACAAGTCATCCATTCTGGAAGGTCATGTAAGGTTTGAGCTTGAGAACTGGTGCATTGTTGAAGCCCAGTAAATGTTTGACTGAAGCAGTTACATAAAAACACTTTTAAAAAGCAGAAGCAGAACTTGGAAGTTTAAAATGGAAAGGGAGGGTGTGGAGCAACAGCAGTCCCATGAACTTTGACTAACATCACCTTTTCATCAGAGCCATCTTTGCAGTCTTTGTCTCCATCACAAATCCACTCCTTCACTAGACACTCCTTGCTTTGAGGGCAGCGGTGTTTGGTGGTGCAGACCGGGGCTTTAGTGCAGCCGTCCTCATCAGAGCGGTCCCAGCAGTCTGGGTGGCCATCGCAGCGCATCGAGGTCGACACACACTGACCACTAGTACACTTAAACTCTGTGGCACTGCACGCTTGATCAGCTTCAGGAGGAAGAGTAAAAGAAACCATCAGAAAATCCATTTACAAGTTGGGTCACCCAAGTAATACATGTTCCACATACCACAGGTTGCCTCGTCGCTGCCATCTACACAGTCCTTCTCCCCGTCACACAGGAAATTGCTGGGGATGCAGCGGCTCTTGTCATCACATTGGTGAGCGCAGCCCTCCATGCGCTTGGCACATTCAAATTCATCTGAGCGGTCCTGACACTGGGGCACGCCGTCACACACCTGGCCCTTTTCTATACACTTCTTCCCATGGGCACACTGGAACTGGTCTGCAGCAGAAACATTGAATCACCACTGACCAACATGGAACCTGAATGCAGCCATTTGTTTGCTTTTCTAGAAATTAAGCTCATTTCCAAGAATAAATCTCTTGTCTTAACCTGAAATTTCTCAAATACATTTTAAAAGCATTTACTACAAACAGATTTCAAAACTTGACTAGTTTTGCTAACGGCAATGAAGCTGCAATTTGAAAACAACGGTTTAACTCCATTACCAATTTCACATTCTGATAAGCATTCGTCCTCATCTGAGCCATCACTACAATCTGCTTCCCCATCACAGATGTGGTCATAGTGGACGCAGTCTGAATTGTCTTTGCAGGGCGTGGAGCCTAAAGTACACTTGATGGGACGAGCTGGACGAGCAGGACCAGGGGCAGCAGGCACAGGAGCTGCATTTGGCTCCTCTTCAACCACTAAGGAAGGAGAGGAGGTGAGAGGGACTTACTGATACTCAAGCTGAAAACCAAAACTAAAATCATGGCTGACAAAACTGTCAGAATCTAGAAAGTTCATATTGCTTTAATGTCCTGGACCACACCTTGCAGAAAAAAAAAAAAAAAAAAAATCACATATTGGAATGTGAAATTACCATTTGACAAATGTGGAAACACATTTCACGTGTATGGAAATTCTGCATTTAGTCACAGGATGCAATGGTTAAAAAAAAGCCTTCGATCATAACGGAAAATAAACTAAAACTGAAATTCTTACTTGGATAAAGTTACTTCCAAGTATTATTTTTGGGGCTCTACTTAATTTGCCAGTTCCCACCACCACCACCACACACACACACCACAATTAGCCTCATCTGAGCCATCCAAGCAGTCCCGCTCTCCATCACAGATGAAGTTTGCAGGGAGGCAGCGATTCTTGTCGTCACACTGGTGATCGCAGTCTTCAGTGCGTTTCATACAGTGCTGTTCATCTGAGAGGTCCTGACACTGGGGTACACCATCACACACCTGGTCTTTTTCTATACACTTCCTCCCATGAGCACACTGGAACTGACCTGTAAATGCAGACAGACATATACTGTGACCTAAACTGTAACAGAATTATTTCAAGACAAATAGATCAGACTTTAATCTTTGCACTTGCAAATGTGATTGAAGTGTGTTGCATTAGCCATTAGAAAGAGACTGTCTAATTTAACAAGTTCTGATTTTGTATAATTTATTTCTGCATTTTACCATCATGTTAAAAAACCATGCAGTTTATCTTGCTTCATAAAGATTCTCAGTTAAGCAGATAGAGTTCAAGTTAGTAGTCTCATCTAATCTGACAGAAATGCAAATACATTACATCCGAGTTTTTCCATTTACAATGTGAAAACAACTTGGCCTAATGGAAAAAACTTCCAGATAATAAAACAAAAACATTGTGAATAGTTGCTCATACCATCACCACATCCTGATTCACAGTCCTCTTCATCTGACCCATCCTTACAATCCTT
This sequence comes from Callopanchax toddi, assembly GCA_006937965.1. Taxonomy (NCBI): domain Eukaryota; kingdom Metazoa; phylum Chordata; class Actinopteri; order Cyprinodontiformes; family Nothobranchiidae; genus Callopanchax; species Callopanchax toddi. The sequence goes on along the minus strand of SSNR01000408.1, from coordinate 24,369 downwards.
CTCTCCATCACAAACATGGCTGTAGGAGATACATTCAGAGCCATCCTTGCACAGTTGAGTGCCCAGTTTGCACTTCATAAGACTGCATCCAGCTGAATCAACTAATTAAAACAAAAATGTTTACTTGCAATGGAGAAGGCTAATGAACAAATATGATCCACCCTCTGCCCACTGTATACTTGCCTTACCTTGCAAGTATGCTGCTAATAACACCAACCAAAGACATACCCATCCACCCATCGCCACAAGCAGATTAAAACGGACTAAACGCCTCCAACGACCTGAAATGGCGTATCTTATAAAGACAGCAGGTGAGGCCAATTCAGCCTAATTGAACACCTGGGTGTGGGAGGAGCTTTTCTTTTTTTCCGATCAGGTCAGATAGCAAAATATCATTTGATATATTATAAATAAAGGAAAAAATTATATATGTTTTTCCTTCTAACTATATTCATATTTAGAAACTCTGAATATCAGAAATATCAAGACAAAGTACAAATTGAAAACCATGTTATATAATTCAACGATATAAGAAAGAAAAAACTAAAATAAAGAGAACAGCAGCGACAACACCTAAATATATAAGTAAATAAATAAAAGATGTATGAATAATTAATATCACGTTAGAGGAAGGTTTGCGAATAGGCGGTATTAGGAGCTCTTGCGTCATCACGTTTGTCGTGCACTTCCGGTCTAGCTAACAAGCTACTGTAGCACTGGTAGCAAGTCGAGAGGAATCTCTTCCAGTTTTTCTTCTCTGTTGTATATTTACATAAATAAATAAGAACAGCGCTCGAAGGACTGCGCAGATTTATTTTCTGGAACTGGACTTGTGGACATTAACTCTGGGTGACTATTGAACATGCTCTTCTGTGTTTTTGGACTTTGAAGCGTGTTGTTTTGATGATGTAGCGCCGTTAGTTAGCCAGTGGGAGCCAGAGCACAGTTTGGAAGAGTTCGTTCAAGAAGCTAACTCACTTTGGTGCCAATATTCTTAGTTAAAGATCAGTATTAGCGGCGTTTAAATGAGGACACTTGGCGTTTAGCTTTAATAGGTAGCGTTTTCTAATGATGAGTTCATCTGAATGAAGCTATATGTGAAAACCTAGCGGTAGGAACCAAAGTCAGGAGGGTTTTTCTCGGATCACAACAAAAGGATTGTTGATAACAAGCTGGCAGTTAGCTCATTTAAGCTAACGTTAGCTCCTTTGGCTAGATTAGAACCCATCAGTTGACTGTCTGCAATTTACTGATGTGTTTCTTTTAGTTTTTCATATTTTATTTGAACAGAGATCATTTAAGCATTAATGCAGGCTAACGCAAGCAAAAACAATGATGAGATTTGAGTTCAGTAGGCCCCTCCTCCTGGTAGCTAGCAGCCGGCCTTCACAACAAGTCTTTATTATTATTATTATTATTATTATTATTAACGTTATTATTATTATTTATTACCCTTATTATAAACACGTTTCACAAAACGGATACAATGCTGTGATAATGTATTTCCCCCTCAAGATTTTTTCCGGTTTTTCTTTTTATCACTCTTTCACGTCACCTTTGGAAAAGATATTCTTAATCTCAATGGGATATTACCTGAATGAATAAGGGTTAAAAAATGTTTCAGATCAGCAAACAAATTTCAATGACAAAAATAAAGTTTTCAAATAGTGATTTCAATTATTTAAAGAAAAAAAGACTGTCCAAACCAACCTGGCCCTACATGAAAAATAATTATTCCCATGTAAAACCATGAATTAATTGTGATTAACTACATTATTTGAAAAGCTAAGTTTAGTTCCACTAGACGCACACAAGCCTGATTACAGTCAGACCTGTAGAATCAAGAAATGTACTAACACGAAGTAGACTAAAAGATCTTCAGAAGAAACGCATCCTGTTCAAGAAATTCAAGAACAATTTCATGCAGAACAACATCTAAATCCCTGCTGGCCTTACTTGGTTGTATTTAAGGTCAGAAGTCATGCTTCAGTAATAGGAAAGACGGGACATAAATGTCCTCCATGAGAGAGTTCCAAGGCCAAAACCTCTTCTGATCACAAACAACACAAATGCCTGTCCCACATTTGCAAAAAGACATCTTGGAGCTTCCCAAGACCTCTGGGAAATTATCTGTCAACTGATGATACAAAAATGGAACTTTCAGGAAAGTGTCCCATTCTATCTGGATTCTGGAATCAAACTCTGTATTTCAGAAAAAAACATCAGCATACCAACAGTCAGACGTGGTGGTAGTGTGATGGTCTGGGGCTGCTTTGCTGCTTCGGGACCTGGACCACTTGCTTTAATTGATGGAACCATGAATTCTGATGTCTACCAGAAAATCTTGAAAAATACTGTCTGACCTTTGTCCTAAACAGGTTGTTTGAAAGCCTACAATGTGACTGAATTAAAGCAGTTCTGTTAAGAAGTGTGAAACAAAATTCCTCCACAGCTAAGTGAGAGACTCATTTCTAGTTGTCACAAATATGTGATTTAAGTTTTTGCCACCAAATTTGGGGGTCAAAAACTTTTTGACAGGGTCAGGTTGGTTTGGATAGCTTTTTTTTCTCATAAACAACAAAATCATCATTTGAAAACTGCATTTTATATTTACTCAGGTTCTCTTTGTCTGAAACAGAAAATTGTTTGCTGATGTGAAACACGTGATGAATAAGCAAAAACAAACAAACCTTTAAGGGGACAAATATTTTTTCACAGCTCTGTATGAAATGCATCATTAACAGAACATGACATGGGGAAAAAAGGATAAACGTAAAATCAAGAAACAGAGCAGAAAGGGCACATGAGGTGCCTTTGGTTATGAACGAAAGATAACAAATTTCAGGATTACATTCAAATTTTTTCACATCAGTGAATAAAAGCGAAACATTTAATGAATGAGACGATAAAAATTACTTGAGCTGAGCAAGGTGGCAGAATATTAAAATCTTGGCGTAATATTATAGTTTTTGTAAAGAATTTTGTTGGGTTTTTCTCAATTTAGTTTTTTTTTTTTTAAAGACCAATAATTTTTTTATTTGAGGTATGATTTAATTTTTTCTGGATTTTTATTTTATGAATGTAGATATTGGCGAAATTTATGATTGATTTATGACACATTTTTTTGTTAATGGTCCTTCCCAAAAAGTTGCCAAACTACACTTAGTCATGGAAACTTTGACTGAGCTATTAATCATATTCACATCTCATAATGTAACAGGAAAACATGCTTGGGTATTCATTATATAATTTACACACTTGTTATCTTGGGTGCAAATTTGTGACAAGATATAAACAAATAATAGTGCTCACATCTTCAGTTTAATTGTGTTATATGTTTTCTGTAGTAGTTGAATGAATGATAACTTCACATGTTAATACATTTGGTAACACTTCACTGAGTTAACAGTTCTGTTTGTGCCCTTTGTTTTCCTGTGACAAATGAAAATATTAATTACAAACAGCATGTAATATCAGCAGTATGGAGTCTATCTTATTGATTTGTTGATCATCATTAGACTTTGTTATTAGTGTAATTTGCTCTTTCAGAGCTGTGGTTTGGTTAGTCAGTGTTTGTCCAGCTCAAACCTTTTTGACATATCCTCTATCCTTTACTGTCAACATTTCAGATTCTCCTGTGATAAACAGCCCATTCTTACTCAGTTTATAGTCTTTAGTAATACCTGAAAAGAGCAATTGAAATTGTCAAATTTTTCTGTCTTACGGTTACTGTTATCATAGGTGGCCGTTTGTGTTGTCTCTAAAAAGTATTTGTAAATTATGAGTTTTAATCTTGAAATCAGCCTTAAGCATTCCAGGTGAAATGTAACTTTGGTTCTGCATCAGATTTTCTAAATGTGTTCACTGTAGTGATGAATATGCTTGTTACACCCTTTTATCTTGTTGTATCAGTTAGGGTGAATATGAATGTTGTGCCATGATTTATTTCTAATGTTGTGACTTGTTTGGTTTTCTTTCAAGGTGTCCACAGTGTTTGGTTGTACTCTGCAAGCTCTGGCTTCTACGCTGTGATCCATCTGTCACTGGAGGGGCTCCTCAGAGCAAGGGCCCAAACTGTAGCTCCAGGACTACTCAGTCTGTTTGTAGGGAAGCTTGCAGCAAGTCCTCTGGAGACTCCTCACAGTCGAGATGTCGTCCATCCTGCCGTTCACCCCTCCTGTGGTGAAGAAGCTTTTAGGCTGGAAGAAGTCAACCAGTGGACCAGGTGGTGGTGGAGAGCAGAACGGGCAAGAGGAGAAATGGTGTGAGAAGGCTGTGAAGAGCCTAGTGAAGAAGCTAAAGAAGACAGGCCAGTTAGATGAACTGGAGAAAGCTATCACCACACAGAACTGCAACACAAAGTGTGTCACCATCCCGAGGTATAATTTCTGGTTTGCTGTTCAGACATGTTAGAAAATAATGTCTCTGTTATATTCTTGCACTTGTGTGTTATAGAGACCTTTGCTAAAATGAAAAGCTGAACTTTTCAGCTGTTGATGGATGCTGATTCTTCTTTAATCATTCTGATTTTGTAGCTTCATACCCTAATTACTAAATGAGTTTAATCTTTTTTGAAGATGGGAAAAACTTAAAGGAGGCAAAACAGTTGAATGTCATCTGCTGGCTGGTGCCAGCTGAAGCTCAGTTAAATAGTAGTGTTTTAATGATGACTAACATGTAGCTTTCTCATAGGAAAAAGAAAAACTCGAAGGTCAAGAAGATGTTTTCTCTATCAGTCAGTTAGCCTTGATGACCCAGACTCGTGTTCTGTGGGAACAGTGTGTTAACAGAATCATTCCTCACTGATTTGCTCTCAGGTATCTTGTCAGATGTTTACGTCTGCAGATAAAAGGCAGGTTGTTATTGTGTAAACATGTTTAGACCCCACTATTATCATTGTAGATGTTCAAAGGCTGCTTTTTTTTTAACAACTAGACAATTGAAATTAGGGATGCTCGATATTCGCTTTTTACAGATTTCCAATATTGTCTAACTCTTAATTTCTGATACCAATAAAAACCGATACCAATATAAGCGGGGTACTCCTCCTGATTAAAAAAAAAAAAAGACAAACAAAATCATTTTAGGTAACCAACATCCCATACCTCCTATCATGCATACTTAAACTTTAAATATTGTCAGTGCAAAATAGAACTGCTTCAAATCCTCTTCAAAAAAAGGAGACATCTTGATTCCTCCTTCCATGACCTCCACTTCACAGTCATTACAAACCGCAATTTTATTGTCCGGAGACACTTTGCGATAATTCCAAACCAAAGACAGGTTGGTGAGTCCTCTTACATGTTACATGTTATGCTACAAGTAATGATGTGGTTTGATGATGTCATCAAGTGTGCGCCAATAGATGTTGCAATCAAGGTTGGCTGGGAAATGCTGAAGCCACAGGATTTAATGCAAGGTCTGCCAAATAAATCTAAATATCTCAAAAGCTACACATCAGATTTGTTATATTTTGACATTTTGGGAGAGAGGAGAAGTAGCCGAACAGTTTGATGTATAATATGTGCATGGTGTGTAAAGTTTATGTGTATCATTACAAAAACCGGTACCGATATTTTCCGATATTACATTTTAATGCCAATATCGGTAGACCGATAATATCGAACATCCCTAATTGAAATATATAATGACAAATTCCCAGAGTAGATCTGCTAGGGGCATTTTAACAATGATTACTAGACCTGTTCAATTAGTGTGCTGCTTTTAAATGGGTCTATTGAATACGTTGTTGGATTCTTCTGTATCTGTTGCTTCCTGCAGTAAAAACCACCTGTTAGTGTTTTAACTTCTGTGTCTATGGGTGCTTTAACTGTTGAAAAACCATTAGTTTCCTGCCCTGTCATGAACTAGTCAATTGTAATATTACATAGTGTATAAAATCCCACGTCATTCATTGAGTGTAGTACATGCTGTGTATTTTTAGCATTTAACATGCAGAATATGTGATTGTCCTGTTATTCAGAAGCAACTACTTTCATTTGTTTCCATTCCACAGTTTTACTTGACCATCTTATTAGTTTTTGTGAATATCTAAAAATAGGTATGCACCCCCCCTCCCCCTTTTGTGCCATTGTTCATTTTGTTTGAATGTCTGAAAACCGCCAGTGAGGAGGTTTTGAGTTATTTTTGGTGTTTGATAAAGTGCCACGATGTTAAAAGTTCTTTTTCTCACTTCATTGTATATTTGCAGATTCCATGTTATATATTTTCTCTCCTAATTTGTTCAAAAAGGCTTCTCTTATTTGCAGTTTCCATCTCTCATTTCCACAGCTGAATTTGTCTATTTTTTTTTTGCCATCAGACTCCAATAAAAGAGGCCTTTTAATGTTCATACACCCATATTGATATTTCTGAATGAGCCATGTCCCATGTTTATCATTTGTTTTTTGTTTGTGTTTTGTTGTTTTCTCTGTGCACAGCAATTGCTCTGAAATATGGGGACTGAGTACACCAAATACGATAGAACAATGGGATACGTCAGGCCTATACAGCTACCCAGACCAAACCAGGTGACTATCCTCAACTATTGTGAAGTGTTGCATACAACCAACTATTACAGTGTTGGAGGTGACAGATGTGGAGAACATCTCTGTTTCTACATACATAAACTCAGCCCATCTCCATTAACTTCTCTACTTGGTCATATTAAGTGAAGCTTCCTCTTCTTGCTGCGTGTCTCCTGATTGTCTCACCACCGTTTTCTATTTGCTGTCCGGTCAGATCCCTAGATGGCCGCCTGCAGGTCTCCCACAGGAAGGGGCTTCCCCATGTCATTTACTGTCGCTTGTGGCGATGGCCGGACCTTCACAGCCATCATGAGCTGCGTGCCATTGAGGCCTGTGAGTATGCCTTCCACCTCAAGAAGGACGAAGTCTGCATCAACCCCTACCACTACCAGAGGGTGGAGACCCCAGGTGAGTGCTGGATCTCTGTGCACACGTTTAACCCTTGTGGACTACCGTCACAAATTCACATCAAACTACTTCTCGCCTTAAAGTGACCATAAGCAGTATTAGTATTAGTACTTTCATCAAAAACCTGCCATATCTAGTCCTATAAATGTCTACTGCCCTCTAGTGGAGGATCTATAGATGGAATGAGCCAATTTTATTTCATTATTACTGTTGTAATGTTATATAATTATGTAAGAAAATAAAACAGATTACTATATAGTTGTTATATTAATATGAGCCAATAAAGAACACTGTTTTAAAAACTAGATTTTGTAATTACTAGTGCTGTCAGTCGATTAAAATAAATTAACTAATTAATCTCAAATTTGAAAGAAATTAATCGCATTTAATCACTTCTTCTCAGAAAAATGAAATTACATGCAGTTTACAATGTCCAACCAAGAAATATGCCAAAATGTTTTTTAAAAATAATTTTTAAAGCTTTTATAATTGATGAAAAAATGCATTTAATTTGCATTTCAGTTCAAAACAGTTGAAAAACAAAAATTCCTGACTAAAACTGGACAGACCCTAAATACAGTACTTTATGAATCTATTTGTTTATTTTATGTACAATTTCAGAAGGGTATTGTTTTAAAATAATAATAAAAGATTTCCAACATGTGGAAACACTATGAGAGAATCATTTTTTGCAGTGTTCAAACTGACCCACGGTCTGCCTCGTTTTCAATGAGGGTCCAAGTCATTCAGGTCTCTGTTGTTTAAAGACTAGTGTGGGAATGGGATCGCCTCGGTCCGGTACTGGATTTACTTTTCAGATAGAGGTAGGGTCTGGGTTTCTCGTACCGAGCCGAACTGACACCTCCGTCCGCTCGGACCTCGGTGTCAGACTGGACCCGTAACACCTGCTCACTGCTGAACTGAACCGAACCGGAACGTACGGTGAGAAAGGAGCAGGAATAGACCTTAAAGGCTAGAGACCGTCCAGTTTCACTGCCGATTACTTTTGGTTTTCACGATGGAAGGAGCGGAGAGTTCCGCGGCCGGGTAGACAGGTGAAGAGAGTGACCTGATGAGATCTGAGGAGCGAGTGGGAGGGAGGACACGGGCTGCGACGGGAGCTGCAGGAAATCTGGTGCTGACAAGCGCTCCGCCTTGCTTCAAACACAAGTTGCGTTAATTTCGTTAATTTTTTTTTTACGCATTATGTCTTCCAAATTAATTATCACAATTAACGCGTTAAATCTGACAGCACTAGTAATTACTAGGGGTGGGAATCTTCAGGGTCTTCACGATTCGATTCGATTACGATTCAGAGAGCTGCGATGCGATTATAAAACGATTATTGATGAAAGATGTATTGTTCTTCCCCCTCACCTTCCTGCCATGTGACTATGACGTACTATTGAAGCATTTGTAATAACCCGACATGATTTTACTTCCATTAGCTTTAATTATTTAATAATAATTTAATTATTAAAACATAGCAGTGTTTAAATGTGTAACTATAAGTTTAAATACAGTCCCTCCAGGAAGTTGTGTGGTTTTTGTGATGGTTTCATCCTAAAATGACTGATTTGCAAAACATTTTTCAAAAGTTGTGGTCAAAGTTGCAAGTTTTTTTCAATCATTTTTTGTTTAAGGTTTTATTTTGTTTATATGCACACACTGTATGCGCCGTTTCATCGTAATATAAAGACTACAAAATGCTGTAATCACCATGACAACAGAGCTGACTGTCTCAGCATCACTCAGGTGTTACAGCGTGAGCGACTCGTTTTACTTTCACTTTTAGACGTTCACCTCAAAGGTTCACTGGTTCAGCAGGAAGAAGTTCCTCGTGATCGCTCACTGGATACACACATCATGTGGTTGTTCGCATGTTAAAAAAAACGACGTTCAAAGGATTTCACGTTAGTTCACGCTGACGTCCCGGTCCTATTTTCTCACGGAGTAGCAAAACCGCCGACTCAGCACAGTTTAGGTCCTAAACTATTTCCTAAATACCTATACCTAAACTTTAGGACACAGATCAGTTCTTTTTAAACAAAGTTTCTCACATTGACCGAATACGGACTTTAAACAGAACTCACCTCGTCTCTTTCAGCACTCGTACCAGACCCCCCAGCCGCGGACCCTCTGCTCCTCTCTGTTCAGCCAAGCGAATATTTTCGTGTATAATCCATCACATGATGTTTGGTTCAGAACAGCTTCTACCACTCTTGTGTAATCGCTGCTTTGGGAAATTGACTCGCTCGTATTTTAGCCGTAATATATTACAGAATCTGGCCGGCGCATTTAGCGGCTCGACTCAAAAGCAGGAAGTAAACACAGCTCGAGGCAACGGGGATTGGTCAAAACTTTTTCAAATGGCGGTGATTGGTCAAAAAAGAAAATGACGCACAACAAATGCCAAGATGATTGGTCAGATTTGGGAGAAAGTTGCGGTGATTGGTGAAATTCCAAGGCCGCAAACATTAATAATAGAATCGAATTTTTATATTTTTCAATCGATTGATAATCGTTCCTGTCTGCATCTTGATACATCGGAAAAACGAGTTTATCTCCCACCCCTAGTAATTACCCTTATTATTATTATGATTATTATTATTATTATATATTGCAGGCTTTAAAGGGTTAAAGTGAATGTTTTGGTGCTGACTGTGACTAAAGAAACTTGTAAAACATTTTATTTTACTTTCATGTCAGTCAGCTTGTTTTTTCACCATTGTTTTAAGGCTGATACTGATAATGGATCAATTCAATCTCAGCTCTAGATACTAGGGGTGCAACGGATCATCATCCGTTCGTGATTCGTCTGGATCTCACTCTGCAGACTGAGACACACGTGGTCCGCAGATCCGGCAGCGCTAACACGTTGCTAAATCGTCCCCAACATCCTGTGCTTGTGCTCTCTGTATCTGCTGATAATTCCCGACTGAGAAAGGTGTTCGTTTTTCCATCACATCCAGAGGTTCACTCTATCGAAGTCTTTTTAGTTGACCAGAACGAAGGATCACTGATCGATACCTGATCCATTTTCTGTCACGCAGAGCGGCTGAATCCTGCATCCCTCTCTGTCAGCTGACCATTCTCCTCTCTGATGGAGCAACCAGACTCAGCTATTTCTTTCTAAGATAACGTGTTGTGTTGGACTTTTATATGAGCTGATGAACATTAATATTATAACTGGCGTTCAGTCAGGAGCACAAAGAGCAGCACCTCGATCGTCACGCCCCCCACCTGCTGCAGCTGTGACCGCAGTGAGCTGATAGTCTGACAGAAACCAGGTCTGTCTGACCCCTGAGAGGTGCATAGAAGTCTGTCCCCCCCCTTAATTTGTTTTTATATGATTCAAATTTTTTATTTAAGCCTCGGGTTGACATCTTGAATTAAATGTTGTTTGTATTTAATGAGCACTGAGCAGAAAAATGTTGCACGGCGTTCTACAAAATAAATCCAGAGCAAAGTTATGTTTTTTCTTTCTGCTGAGCCGAAAAATGAACCGAACCGTGACTCAAATCCATGATACGATACGATCCGTGAGTTTTTTGATCTGTTGCACCCCTACTAGCTACCTTTTAGAAATAGTCATAATTATTCAGATAAGATTGGATTAGATTCGCTTTGGTCTGAATTTGTTTTTTAACTAATGGTCACAATAACAGTACTGAAAATAATTATTAACCCAAACAGTAGGAGAGACAAATGTAATAACTTTTTGTTTGTTTAGATTTTTACAAGTCCCTCTAAGAAACACTAATTATTATCATTATTGGTGAATAAGCTCAGTCTTTAACCTATTTCTCTTTCGATTACTCTTGCCTTTCCCATGTAACAATAATGTGATACTTTTGTGTTTTCTTTTCTTTCAGTTTTTTCTTTATATTTCTTCTATTAATGGAAATCATTTATTTAAATAAACAAAAAAAATACATTCATAAATTCATCATTTTAAGGTAAAAATAAAGAAATAGACCAAAAATCTAGCGTTCACTCTATAAGTAGTAAAATCAACATTCATTTAGTTTAGGCTTTAGGGATACCATGGATTTGTGTTTTAGAGTAATTTGTTTTACTTAGAAGAGGTTGGGAGGGTCTGGGTTGGTCATTGCTAACACTGGCTATGGATCTCTATCTAAAAACCCCTGGTTGTAAACGTTTAGAACTAACTTTCTTTTCCTGTCACTTCTACTCACTACTGTAGTGTTGCCTCCTGTTCTTGTGCCAAGACACCCAGAAATCCTACCAGACCTGCCACTTCTTGATGACTACACTCATTCCATACCCGAAAATACAAATTTTCCTGCAGGAATCGAACCTCCAAACAACTATATACCAGGTAGGAATGTCTGTATTTATCTGGACTAGTCTGCAAACTGAAATCTGGAAGTGAAGAAAGTGTTTTGTTTTGTTTTTCTTTTCAGTTTTCCTCACATTTATTTGATAGCCTTTAGTCTTTTTGGTAGGTCTAACAGAAGCATTGCATCTAAAAGTATTTGAATATTGTGAAAAGGTTCAATATTTTTGTCACTCATTTCAGAAAGTGAAACTCTTTGATTTATAACACATAGAAGGAAATATTTCAAGCCATTATTTCTTGTAATTTTGATGATTATGGCTACAGATAATGCAAACTCAAAATTCTGTGTCTCAAAAAATAAAAATCTTCTGAAAAGTTAAATATTCTAAACTGATAGTGTCACATTCTACTCGGCTAATTAACTAAAGCAAGCTCTGCAGTGTCTGTCCGCCACCAAGTGAGCGCTCCTTCACGTTTAACAGACGCTTCATGGCGTGATGCACTCGTTTTGGGGGGTGTCTAACAGTTATGCCTTGACGTGTTGGGCACCCCTGATCTATGGGTTATTGTCAAGAGGAAGATGAGAGACACCTGACCTAACAATGCAGATGACCTGAAGGCTGATATCAGAGCAGCCAAGGTTTCATTACACCTCAGCAGCCACAAAGCACTGATGCAGTAATTCATGCAAAAGGAAGTCCAACCAAGTATTGAGTTCATAGAAACAAACTCTTTTCAGAAACCTGACATATCTCTTTAAAATATCCTTAATTATTGATCTGATAAAATATTCTTTTTTTTTTCCAAGACACTGAATTTTGGGTTTTCATTATTTGTTAGCTATAATCATCAAAATTACAAGACATAAAGACTTGAAGTATTTAACTCTGAGTCATGAATTATCTACTGTAATTTATGAGTTTCCCTCTCTGAAATGAGTGACAAAACCTTTCACAATATAAAAATTTGTTTGTATTACTATTTTGACAACATATCAGCTAATATTTCCACTTGCCTTATTTCAATAGAGACGCCTCCGCCGGGTTATATCAGCGAGGATGGAGAGACCAGCGAACAACAGATGAATCAAAGTATGGACACAGGTACACTAGATTAGCTCGTCCTTCTCCTGTGTGATGTCTGTCTCACTCTCCCAGTCACATGTTGTGACTTGTTTGTTTGCTTGTTGTTTGTTTGTTTAAAAGCATTAGAAGCTACTGAAGTTGTCCTGGTTTTTATGTGAATTATTTATCTAATTAAATTAATGCTGAGTCTTTGATTAAGTTCTTATGTCATGTAGTTTGTGGATGTTACAGACATCTGTCTAAAGCTCTTGGTCTGGCTTTGTTGAAAAGGTTTGTCTCCTATAATATCCTAATTTAAATAAAGCATGCTGACAGTGTTACAGATAGAACAGATGCAATTAAGAGTAAACAGAGTAGGTTTTATTTATTGTTTTCAGTAAGAGTTTTATTATTACAGTACATATAGCACAGCCACATCTGTATATCAGTCTCGTCTGTCAGTGTCTGCTTTTAGTTCGACATGTTGGGGTTTTAAATGATAGATACATGTAATTAACCTTGGCAGACTAAGTGTTGTGACCAGGAGTTTTTTTCCAGATATTAGACTGACACATTAAATCTTCACATGGGTTCCTGAGTGTTGAGTCTGTCTATAGTTCATCAATATATAAGCTATGCCTTTGCATCATTCTGAGGTATCTCTTAATTTCACAGTATCAAAGGTGCGTTCACAACATTAAAGTGCTGTAAACTGTTGAAAGCTTCTTGCTGTTTTACCCATAATCTATTTTGTATTTAGTCTGGTATGTTTTAATTGTATGTCAACAAACAGCAAGTTAGAGACCTGTAGAACAACTACAACTAACTACTTTTTAAAATCCATATTAATTTGTCTTTCATTTGCAAGAATATGTTTCAGCAAAGACTCAGATCACCTATTAACTGTGTGAGTAGCTGCTGAAAACCCTTCACGTCTGTAACCTTTAGGTTTTTTTTTTTTTGTCTTTTAGGTTCTCCGGCAGAACTCTCCCCCAGCACGCTGTCCCCTGTCAATCACAGCATGGGTGAGTGTCTTTACTAACACTTAAAGTGATGTTTGGGTCACTTTGAAGTTACGTTCAATCAGATTGGTAACAAATTTGTAGCTAAATTTCAGGATTTTGAAACAAATCTTGTTCAAAAAAGTCATATTGATGCATTGGAACTCTATGCTTCCTGTTTGTAAACCTCTACAATTTAGCACGAGACCATTTGTTTAACTTAAAAACATGCTAAATACTATGCTACTGGCAGGGGTCTTACAGAGCTTGAAGTCCTTAAAAATGCTTGAATTGTAACAAATATTCAAGGTTTTGAAAGTTCTTGAATTTTTAGTGCTTGAAACTATAGATGCAACCCCAACATACAGGCAGAGAGTCTTGGGTCTAACAAAAAGCCCACCACAGCTCTCTGCCTTTGACCCAAAGCAGCTCAGCAAAGAGGAGAGTCCAACCCCTCTTGAGGACTTGGGTTCCAGAGCCAATGCTGTGTCGGGGTGAGTCCGACTACATTTAGCTGGTACCGCTTAACGTCCCCCACAAGCTCCAACTCCTTCCCCACCAAAGAAGTGACGTTCAGACCACCAAAGCTCCCGTCTTGGTCTGCCATCCAATCCACATTGCACAGGACCCATCATGCTCCTCTTGCAGGCAGTTGGGTCCATAGATGGATGACCCCATGTAACCGGTTTGGGCTGGGCCCCATGGGTGAAAGCCTGGCCACCAAGCATTCACTCAAGGGCCTCAACCCCAGGCTTAGCACCAGGACTGGAACTGGTAACCCTCCAGGCAGGTCCTCTGGTTTTCTGATGTCTCTCTTAGAAAAGTATTCTGAAAAGTTATTGAATTTTAATTTGGAAAAGGTGTGAGAGGCCTGGACTGTATGTGCTGCTGCGACATAAACACCATACATTAAGCAAACAGTCTCATGCTAAATTGTAGAGGTTTACAAATGGCTAATTTAGCATTCTAACACAGCCGTATGACTTTACAGAGCAAGAGTTGTTTTAAATATCTCAAAATTAATCACTAATTTGTCACCGTTCTGCAGCAGTGTCTCTTCCAATTTGACTGTTGTTCCAGTCAGAGGACTACTTCCTGTTTTTACAGACTAAAACCTGAGTGATGTCATCAGTGTGTGTGTAATCCCTACTGTAAATAAATAACTGATAAAAAGTCACTTCAAAATGACCCAAATATCCCTAATAAGTTCAACAACTTCAACAATACAAAAAGATGCTGTGCTTAACGAGTGTTTCGGTTTGTAATTCCTGGCACTGGTATGACTGTAGTTGTGTTATTCTTCTAAATGTCTTGGATGAGAGGAACCTTACAGGTCTGATTCTGTTCTGTAGACCTGCAGCCGGTGACGTACTCTGAGCCAGCCTTCTGGTGCTCTATAGCATACTACGAGCTCAACCAGCGTGTGGGGGAGACGTTCCACGCCTCTCAGCCCTCTCTAACAGTGGATGGGTTCACAGATCCATCAAACTCTGAGCGGTTCTGTCTGGGTCTGCTCTCTAATGTTAACAGGAACGCCACTGTGGAGATGACTCGAAGGCACATAGGTACGATGCAGCTGATGGTGGCTTTACATTAATGAAACTATTTTAGTTTTTTGTCTTAAAAACTCACCATTTGTGCTACATAATCTTGAATATGATTTTCTCTTTGCCTGTTAACAGGAAGAGGAGTTAGACTTTACTACATCGGAGGGGAGGTTTTTGCTGAGTGCTTGAGTGATAGTGCTATTTTTGTCCAGAGTCCAAACTGCAACCAGCGGTATGGCTGGCATCCAGCAACCGTGTGTAAAATTCCTCCAGGTAAGAGACTGAAAATAGCAGCTCAGTTAAAGAACACTATCTACCAGGAAACTAATCTTTGGACTTCTTTTCATCTTAAAATGATTTCTACTGAGCACCTGACATAATGTGTCTTGAGAAAAATCAGTTTCTTAAAGGTATAAGTGACTATTTTGCATTTAAGATCAGCCCCAGACCTTTAAAGAACAACAAAACAAACTGCATGTTGTTGCTGTCAAGTGAAAACAAAATGTGCTTGTTAGAAGGTGTAATAGAGTAGTTTGCAGTTGAATATCAAACTGCTTTTACAGAATTTTGTAATAACGGCTTCACTAAATAGTACAAGAACTAAAAGATACTACAAGAACCATAGGAAGCAATGAGCTTGAAGTGCTCATTAATAGATAAGAAACAGCTATTTATTTGCTAATTTTAAAAAATAAGATGGAAAAAACTTAACATAAAAAAGACCAAAGTCATTAAACCTAAAGGTGTAGACTGAAGCCTTGGTTCTAAAATTAAAATACAAATTATGGACATTATTTGAGCTTTGAGATGTCAACAAGTTTCTTGTTGCCTCGGTTACGCATCATAAAAAGGGGCCAAAAAGTGGAAATGCTGCAGCAAAAGTTCCCCAAGCAACACAGCATCTAAACCAGAACAACAGAATCATTCAGAAAACGCCTTCAAGCTGACAAAACTGTCAAACTGATTTTCTGAAACAAGCTGCCACCTTGTGCAGCACTAGACCTCCAATAATAATATAAAATAATAATAATAATGTTGCAATTTATACATTTTAGTTTTAACTAGAGTTGGGCATAGATTAATTTTTTTAATCTAGATTAATCTAGATTAAAATGGCTCATTTGAATTCTGCCAAAGGGTTCATGATACCGGTATGTGTGTTCATGAGGCTGAAGAATCGTGATACTTCAAGTCTAGAGTTTAAGGTTAGTTTGGATCAGCTGTTACTAACCTAACAAGAAATATTAAACCTGTCAGAACTTACCTCAGAAACCCAGACCTGAGTCACAAACCAGACCCACCAGACCAGATGAGCTCTGAGCTCATTTTAACAACCTCTGATGGTTGATCAAGTTATCAGGATGAAACATTTTAACACTAAAACACATTGATCTGTAATCAGAGGTCTGTCTCCTTTAACTTTACAGCTGTTTTCTGAGGCTCACTCTGTTTTAATAGTTTGACTGTAGAAACCTTCTCATCTCCTGACAGTAAAGGATTACATTTAGTTTACAGGTCACCTGATTAAAGCATCAACTGTATTTTTTACATCAAATAACTTCAAGCTGATTTTTTTAGCTGTCAAAAAGTGATTGTAGCATCCAGTTTATCTGTAATGGATTAAATCTGCCTTAAAATGACTTAATTTCTCTACTGTTTATTTCACATTATCCCGTAGGGCTGTTTCATCATGTTTTTGTTAAATAAAACCACTTTGGGGGATTTAAACATTAATATGAGTCTCTGAAAACTAAAGACAACCCTCTGATAAAGTCACTGACAGATCAATGTGTTTTAGTGTTGATATTGTTTGATTGGTTGAATGTTCAGCTGTCAGTTATGCTGAGAAACGCAGCACGCGCTGCCACATTCACTTTAACGAGAGGTGCGTGCACAGCTGAGGCTGTCGGCCCAAACAGCTCGTCGGTTCACCAGGAAACGCCTGGAACCCAGACAGCCAGTCCAGACCTCGTTGATGACTTGGTCGGAGTTCTGCGGGAACTCTACCAAGTTGTTGCCGCGGGTTTGTGACTCGCTCAGCGCTCTGCTGCGTCTCCTCCAACCTGAATCAAGCTCCGAACCACACGGTCCGGTTCAGGAGGAGGGGGCGTATGCCGAGGTTGGCACGGGCGCGCGGCTCCCGGACGCGCCTCTTTCACCTCCTTGGGTCCAGGTGAAAATCCTGGACCGGAACGGCTCCCGGTGAAGGAGACACGCCTCACGTTTCCCGAACGCGCACATCACCTGGAGCCGCTCCAGGTGAAGCGAGCGTTCGGGAGACGGAAGCCGCGCCTCCCTCAGCTAGACCGGGGGAGCGGATCCTGCTGCAGGTCCGGACTCCAGAAAGAACAGGATCCGGGCCAGGATCGGAGTCTGCCATTTGGTAATGCCTGTAGATCTCCTAGACCCAGTGACCCAATTTAGATTAACGGCGTTATTTTTTTATCGCGCGATAACAGTTTCACGTTAACGGCGTTAACGGCCCAGCACTAGTTTTAACCTATATTTAACCTCTGATATATTGTTACACCCAAACATGTATTTTAACTTACTCTTTGAATTTTTATACCATCTATTATGAGTTTTGATCAATTCTTCTCTTTTAGGTTTCTAACTTTAAAACATTTTGTTTTACTTAGATTGATAGAAAGACTTGGTGTGGTGTCTCTTGCTACATGAAGATCTGTTCATCTGTGGGGGGGTTTTTTTCTTTCTTTTTTTTCAGGTTGTAATTTAAAAATCTTCAACAATCAAGAATTCGCTGCCCTTCTGGCTCAGTCAGTCAATCAGGGCTTTGAGGCCGTCTACCAGCTCACCAGGATGTGCACCATCCGTATGAGCTTCGTTAAAGGCTGGGGAGCAGAATATAGGTGAGAAGTGACTTGGATATTGTTTAACTATCGACTGTAAAACATTAAATGGTGTGAAGAACTTTATTATTACACTTAGTTCCTTGTGCTAAATAAATATAAGAAAGAGACACCCCACAAAAAACATTGAGTTACACTATATACCGGTACATAACAACATGCTTAAACTTTAGAGCAGCATAAAGCTCCTCACATGTTGTATGCTGTGAAAATGATGTAGAAACATCTCACTGTTGAAATTCGTGTTTTCATTTTCCAGGCGGCAAACAGTCACAAGCACTCCCTGCTGGATCGAGCTCCATTTGAACGGCCCCCTGCAGTGGCTGGACAAAGTTCTGACCCAGATGGGTTCCCCGTCTGCACGCTGCTCCAGTATGTCCTAAACAGCAAAGAAAATGCCCAAAAAGAGCCCGTTACAAAGATGATTACACTTTAAATGTGAGAGTTTTTCATGACATTAAATCAAACAAAATCTGTTTTTTGTAGCTTACTTCACAGTATTTGTGGCCCAGTTCCACATCCCACACACACACACACACACAAACAAGATCAGATACACACAGTTCTACTCATTCATTTACATGGGCACATAAAGATTTTCCAATAAGAAAAATTGGCACTTTGTTACCCATCTATGTCATGCACCTTGTTAAATTGCTTCGCCCCAAATCTTTAATATTAGATCTATTTGTGGTACAAATAAAATGTATATTGGTTTTAGTCTGGAAATACCAAAAATATCTGCAGAGTTTCTCATTGTTGAAGATGCTTGTATAAATAACATGAGCCTGAATGCTGAAGTGTGTTTTTGTTCAGCTCACCACATCCATTGTTCTGAATTGAAGTTTACTTTTCACTGAGAAACTTGGCCTCATCTTCTTTTGGGGGGAGGTAGCTTTAGTTAAGAATGATGGCCTTGGTGACTGTTTTTCCTCTGAAGGAAATACCACAATGTGTTTATACATTTTGATTGAACTGACGATGCCACAGATCTTTTTTGTTGTTGTTTTTCCATTGTGGAAATGTGTCGTTCTAAGACATAATTCCAAATGGACATATAGGAATGTTAGTAAAAAAATTATTCCACAGCTCTAAAATAAATAGCATTTTGAGTATGGCTGTAGATTATTTAATTTCCTTTATTTTAATGTTTTCTTTCTCAATCATTATATGGCACTCCTTTTTCTTAGTTTAGTTATTTTAGTATTTTTAACAGAATAACCTGGCTATGTTGACTAAGGTCATCACAGCATACTGGGCAGGGACCAGACTATATCAGCGGCTATTATAAAGCTTTTTTCTTTTTGGACAAAACACTGGGAGTTCTTGGGCTCTCCAAGGTGAAGCATACAGCATCTCACCAGGAGAATTTTAAAGATATCAGTGAATTCATTCTGTCCTTAGCCTTTATCCCCATTGTTTTACTGCATTTTTGTATTCTTGTGTATTTTTTATATATATATAAATATTCATACAAATCATTCGTTTTTTAGAATACTTTCAAGACCACAGCTATTTAAAAAAATAAATAAAGTGAGGGATGTCTTTAGGTGTCATTCCTACATTTTCTTTCCCAACTTTTCAGTAACTTTTTCTTGTCTCAGTTAAAGAAAATAACCACTGCCCCACAATTTGTAGCTGATAACTAGTTAATGTTTTATCCAAAGAAATGTCTTACATCTTAAGTTCAAACAACAGATCTATAATTGTTTTAGAGGTATGTTAAAAAAAACATTTACTTTTTTTTTTTTTTTTTTTGTTATTTTCTAACCAAGCACACATGACCTCTTCTAGCTTGGTGCTTCGTCAAACAGGTTTTAATCACATTAAACTGGCTTTCAAAACAATAAAGCCAAACATGATGAGAGTGAATGTGCCTGCACACTAAGATATTCTGTGTTAATGTGTGTATTGTGTTCGTTCAGTCTATAAAGTACCGTACGTACAACAAGATTTACTACCTTAAACTCATTACTTGGCTGTTGCAAGTTTCACATGTCCCCAGTCCCACCCCTTGATGTAAATGTGTTTACCATGTGGCACTAGATTGTACTTGAAGTGCACCTAGTGACATTTGGATTTTGGGGAACTGAACCATGTGTTTGGGTCCAGTGTTACGTTGTTTTTATCTTTGGCCTACAACATATGAATGTGAAAAAAAACCATTACAAACACTGATGTGGACCAGATGTGCATATGCATAACAGTAGTTCATTATGTGTGTATTTACCAGTAATCTTTTTGCAAAGCAGTCAGTACAGTAGATGTTGCAATTGTTTTACCAATAGAGGGCGGTATTGATAGAGCTTTTTTTTTTTGTTTTGTTTTCCTGACCATAAGCTTCTCAGGCGTGTGGCATATTATGCAGACTTCATAAAACACTAATAAAGATTTTTATTCTCATGAATCTGTGTTTGTTGTTACTAAAATGAGCAGTGTTTGCAGATTACTGACCTACATCCAAACTGTGACTTCACTGATGAACTTTGAGTGTTTTTAAATTTTTTATTTAACCAACATATTTCATCAAATAATATTTTTAAATGATTCAGTTAACACCTTTTTGAATTGTTTTTCTGTGAACACATATTTAGGCAATCCTAAATGAGAAAAATGATCAACAAAACATTTTAAACAATCACATAACTAAACAGCATCATGGGTATTATGATGACTTGCTCTACCACTTTTACAAAGGTTTTAGTTCATTTCTATCAGTCTTTGGTGCTGACCATCCTTATATATCAGACATAAGATTTGCTAATTTCTCCATCAGATACATTTCTTCAACTATTTGAGTCCATTCACTCAGGGTTGGTTGATCTGAATGGTTCAATTTCCTTTGTTTCTTTTTAGCAAGCAGCTGATTAAGTTTTTATCTTTTCTTTGAACATATTCTGTAAAATTACTTAGAGCATAGAAGCATTTAGAATTAAATCATCTTCTCCTAATTCTATACCAACCTCCCCCCCCCTCCCCCTCCAATAAAATACATTTCTAATCATGTCCAAAATGTATGGCTGTAATTGCCCTTGATCATTCCACATTTTCTCAACATTGAATGTTGTGGTTGGAATAGTTATTTTAATTTGGGGGTAATATAAAATGAAATGTAATTTTTCCAAGAAAATTCTCTTAATTTGAGGGCACTAGTAGTTGTCTGGTGATTATTCTAAATATCAATCCTCTGTTTATCAGATATTTCGATTTTTAAAAGCAGTGTTTTAAGCGCTTCGATCATTTTTAACACATTTGTCCTTCCACGGCTTCCGTACGCTACGTCAGCTTTAGCTAAGTTACTGTTAGCTTCTTCAGATCCACTATGGCGTTTACTTTATATTCTTTAATTCAAGCAGCCATCCTGTGCGTGAATGCTGTGGCTGTGCTACACGAGGAAAGGTTTCTAAGTAAAAGTAGGTGTCTCAATTCGCCGCCTGTTTCGTTTGTAACTAGGTTGACTCAAAAGCTTCTGCGAGCTGTTTTGTTAGCAAGTGCTAAGTCAAAGTTATGGGTTCTGAGTTTGCTCTATTAACCCTCAGGTGTCACTTTTATAGAGGACAGAATTGTCTATAAAACATTGGCTATAAAACATTTCAGATTATTATTGTTTTCGCTTTTTTTATATATATATATATATATATATATATATATATATATATATATATATATATATATATATATATATATATGTATGTTTAGCTCCAATCAGTTTTTTAAAATAAACTTTATTTAATAAGACATGTAGTACAAACAAATATGGCATCTTAATATTTGCACATCTTCAACTTTGGGTTCAAACAGCAGTAAACACAATGAAGTAAAGAACGTTTAGCTTCAATCCTTCCCCAAACTACCAAACATCAGTCATGTTGAGAATTTTAACCTCTTAAATGCCGGTTTGTTTACCTGAGGTCAGTGACATGTCATATGTAAAAAATCAGAGCCAGCATGATAGACAAATGAGGGAAAATTTGCTAAATTTATGTGTCCATAATGATGCATGAAGGTGAATAATGTGAAGGTAAGGTTCATTGAAAGCCTGTTTTTTCTCCACTGTGTTTAGTTGGCTGGGGGGTGGACCAGAGTGTTGGAGGATTTGGTGATGAACCAGGGATCAAAGTCCAGCTGATGAACCTGATCCGCTCTGTGAGGACGGTGATGAGAGGTGGGTGTCCACTCACTCATACACACTCACATGCACATTTGAAATGTGTGTGACATTATTCACATCCCAACCCCAATCTCTGTTTAGTGCCGCTGATAGGAGTGAACGCAGTCTGCATCGTGCTGCTGCTTCTGTTTGGATAACAGAAAGAAGTTGGGACAACCAGGAGATGATCCGCTCAGGAAGCCTCTGAAGAAACAGCTGCTCAAAATTCTCAAAACATAAATGTCTTTTTGCAAGAAGAAGGAACCAGTGCTGAATTAATGCATTTCCTCCAAAAAAAATATGATCTAAAAACGGATTTCTACCGTTTCCACTGTTAAAGTCTGTGATTTATACTTTTCAAACATGTAAATAAATTATTGAAAATGTTTTTGTGAAAAAAGTTTAAAAATAAAGATGTCTTTAAGACCAAGTTGCGCGCTGAAAGATGCAGTTTGTCCCAAGGCGCTTGCCGTCCAGCAGCAGCAGCTATGGGGAACACGAGTAGCGTCGCCGCGGCATCACTTTCTCTGTGCTCTGTGTATTTCGTTTATTTTTATATTTATCGATCTCATAAATTGTTGAAAGCAGATGTGCTGAGTAGCGACAAACTTCCGAGTTCTGTTTACCTTTGTGTTAAATACCTGAACAGAGTCATGAGGCGGAGAGCAGGCTGCCCGCTCACTGAACCCGCTGACAGGAAACCCGTTTACACGGTTCTTAACTGCAGGTGAGGAGCTAAAGCTGTTCGTTTATGCACTGGATGGATACAGATGACAGTGCTTCTGTCTTCCTTTAAGGGTGCAGAGCTCCTTGTTGAGGAGGTTCTGCAGAGCTGCAGGTTATGGTTGGGATTATCCAGACTCTGAGTCCAGAGACCTCCCCCTGTGTTTCCCTGAGTTTCTCTGCTGCAGACTTCTGCTCATGTTAGTGACAGATGAAAACTTCATGCTCAGCCCTTCAGGTAGGACAGGAAGCACATTTATTATACATTTTATTTCAGTAATTAGGCGAGAACAATGATCGAACGTGTTTAGTGTTTTATATTTTACATTTATGTTTATTATGGCCCAAATTCAATGTTCAGTTAGTTCAAAACGCTGTAAAATAATGCAAGTTGAACAGGAATCAACATTTAAATGGGAAAATCTGCTAATTGATCCTCCACTAAAGCTGAACAGAAAGTCAAAGGTCACCTAGATAATGTTCTAGTGTTCCAGATCTGGAGAGAGCAGAAGCCCCGCCCACCTGCAGACAGGCCACTTCATTATACACCTCACGTTTTGAGCATTTAATGTAACGTGTATTCGTGGAGCACACTATAATGGTATTTGTTTCAAATTGTCATTTTAATTTCATTTTATTCCTGGATTCCATCTCTAAAAAAGTCAACTAATAATTAAAAACCTGTCATCCTTTAAAGCATATGTGTCAAACACAAGGCCCGCGGGCCACATGTGGCCCGCCACGTCATTTAATGTGGCCCGCGAGAGCTTAAAAGGTCTGAGTATTCAGAAATAAATAGGTAAAAAGCGTATTTTGACCAAAAACTACATTTCCCACAATGCATGTCAATTGTGTTACCCGCGACTTGACGGCTTACCGCCACTACAGGGCAGGGTGCACACAAGCAGTATGCTGGTCCTCAGGAGAACCGGATTTTCAACGTGCTTTTGCGGACCAGCGCTGCGCGGTCCCGATGGGAGACCCTCGATCTGACGAGCTTCACATCCTGTTGCAGCTCAGTGAATGAGTCACATGACCTCTGAAGATAGTGTACACCAGCGCCATAGAGAAACAGAGTTCGGACACTTCCATTGGCTCCAATAGAAAGAATGGAATGCGGAAGTAACGTCGGTCATGGAGCTCTCAATAGTTCCAAACAAAGCCCAGACGCCAATAGTTCCACCACAGAGCGCTGTTCATTATCGCTGTTTCGGAGCTATTTTCTAATGTAAGTTGATGAAATGACAACATTTTTGACACTGTGAAGCGTTAGCTGACTACTCTGTACCAAAATAAATCAGTAGTGATTTTTCTTGTAGCCAGTTTTAGTAAATTAATCGTGTCAACCGGCTAGTAATCTGTTTAGCTGAAGCTAGCTTGTTGTTAGCGGCAGGTCTGTGTGTGTTACTGTTATGGAAGTTTCTTATCAAGCAATGAGATATCAGTCTTAAAAGTTTTAAGAAAGTTTATTACTTGTTAACAAGGAGACGTTACACCACAGAGGTCTGAGGAATAAGGTCTGACCACAGCAGTTCTGAGTCTGCTTTTAAAACCCTCCTCTTGTTCCCCCCTCCCCTACCCACCATAAATCCTACCCATCCCAAAAAGAGTGGAATTCTATGTTTTAGCATCTGCCCCTAGGGGGTCTCTTAGAGGTAGAGGAATTTACCCCTCCCTGACAGGAGACGAAGACATCTGTTTACTACCCCCCTGATAAGAACAGGAGATGGCCCCTTCACCACAGGAGGCTGAGACTTTGTTATACTGCCCCCCCCC
>SSNR01000407.1:509610-524648 GCA_006937965.1 Callopanchax toddi | reverse complement strand
CATGAACTATCAGCTCCTCTGAGTTCAAATCAGCAACACCTCTCCTGCTTAAATACAGACGATTAAACCAAACTAGCTTCTGTCTGCCGCTGTCTGAGCTTCAGGTTACAGGTTGAAGTCCAGTCAGCTTCAGTCAGTTAGTTGAAGTGGGTGGAGTTCTTTCACCACCTAAAGAGAATGCATGTAAACTCTGCAGAAATAAAGTGGATTAAAGCTATAGGGAGGAGGAGGCAACAATAGATCACATCTTCTAATTCTGAAATCCAGAAATTAAATTCAGGATCTATCTGGACATGTTTGGGTTTGTTCAGCTGTCTTTTAGACTCTCCTTAAGGAAAGTTTTCCTTTTTAAAGGAGGTTTTACTAACAGAACTAACTGTTCTGCTGCATGTGGACACACAGAACATTTGGGTCTCTGTGAGGTCAGAACCAGGAATCCCAGTCCTCCCACACAAAGTCGATACTGAGCGTCTCTTCCTGCTCCCAGTTCGGATCACTTCAGTCACCTCTGTTGTCTTCACGGTGGAGCGACTCACGCTGCTTCATCTGAGAGCTTTTCCCCCTTCATGCTCACTGGCTACTTAATGCACTGACCCATTCCCTCTTTATGAACACCCATTAGCTCATTTACCTAATAACTCACTGATCCATTTCCCTCTCAGAGATAAAACAACGATTTCTTGTTTTCCATATTTCTGTTGTTCTGGACCTCAGATGCTTTGATTTCCTCTACAAACCTTTCAGGGGTTCTCAGTGGCCGAAAAGAACATATTTATTTAACTTTTCATTTCATTTGTTTGAATCTGATTTACTGAAAATGCTGCTGCTAATTCACCATTATATGATCACACTTACATCAGTAGAGGAGTAGAGGAGATGGCTGGTGGTGATCTGTTAACTATCACAGAAAAAGAGTTATTTACATCATCCTAAACCCTAGTACATATACGTATACATAATATATACGTTTACTTTTTAACTTCTCTTCACTTCAGATTAGCTTTATTCAGTCACTGTTTTTGGTTAAAAATATGTCTAAATAATAAAATATATCTAAACTGTCAGCAGATCTTTAGGCTCAAATCAGACAAAATTCCTATTTTCCAAAAGTTGTGCAGATTTGTACAGCAGCTCAGATGTCAGACCTTTGATTTTGTAAATGCATTAAGTTCAACTCTCTTCTTCATAATGTTCCAGAGGGACCTTGGTAGATCACATCTTGTGTTTCTGTGGCACATTCTATTCATTTATGTCTTGTTTTGTGTTGTCTACCAGTAAAAAGTGCTGCTCTATTCATTTTCTGTTTCTTTTTCTCTATTTGGTTCAGGTTAAAATTGACCTCTTATAATTGCATTACATTAAATATTTTACAAAGATTTTAGCTTGCAGACATTTGACGCTGCTGTAAAAATTAAGACAAAGTTGTAAAGAAAAGACAGCTAAGAAGTTGAGTTTGTTCCCTTGTTGAGTTGATTTTGTATTTGTCTCTGCACGGTGTCAGAGTTCATCAGGACACCTAATGTGATCCATTAATAATAAAGTGAGTCTCTTATGGACTTTAAAATTTATCAAAAATTGACTACACAGAGAGTTTCTAACAGTTTTGTAGACCTGTAGACCAGCTCAGATGTGAGGTTTTTGATCTTGTGAATATAATAAATTCAACTCCATCCTAAAATGTCCCAGAGGGATCTTTGTATCACCGATACTCTGTTTATATATTTCTACGGTGCATTAAATTCAGTTATGTCTTGTTTTACCAGTAAAATGTGCAGATGTCTTCATTTTTGTTCTGTTTTGTTTTTTTAGTTTGAGTATTACCTTTTATTATTGCATTATATTTAATAATTTCTTTTTTTAAAGTAGCTTGCTAACACTTGAAGCTGCTGTAAAAACAAAGTTATGAAGAAAAACAACACAGAACAGGATTTTGTTTGTTTTTTATTGAGTCGCTCTCCAGTGTCAGAGTTTATCAGGACACTTTATGACTTTATTGTTTATTATACCTTTATTCTTCTCTTATTGACTTTGGCTTCTCTAAAGTTTCTGATTGTTGTTGTGACTAAAGTCAGTTCTAACTATTAGACCCCACTCTGATCTGTTTCCTTCCTCTCACACCAGCAGCTCTATCTCACCCCTCCTCCACCACCGTCCCCTCCAACTCGTCTTATCTTCAGAGGCCCGTCCTCAGTGGGAGACAGTCAGAGAGGTGGACCGGGCTCCGTCTGGCTGTCATAAGTTTGTTGGTACAAAGGGTTGGCAGGTGAAGGCCGCCACCTGAGGGGAGACCGGTTTCTGACACCTCTATTAACCTCCAGGAGACATCCGTCCCCTGTGTCCTATTTTTCCTGCCCTCCCTCATCTCTCACCCTGTCCCCCGTCTGCTGATCTCCAGGCAGCAGAAACTTGTCCCTGGAGCTGAAGAACAAAATAACAAACGACTTGTATTTTCCTCTTTTTGAACATTTTAGCATGTCATGGATTTTTATTTCAATCATCTGCAGGTCACAGTGTCCTTTATTTGCCTTCCGTCTCCATCCTCCTCTCTCTATCTCTACAGGAGTCAAACTCATTTGCTGTGTGATTTATGTAGTAATAGTGCAGTGACCTGCATGGGAGGAAATGCATATGGACAGGACAGATTGAGTCGTTTAGTGCAGCGATGCAGATAAACGGTGGAAATGAATAAAAAGCTGTTTTATGTCAGATCTACCAGGATAATCAAAGTTAATGAAAACAGATCAGAAGCTGTTTGATGAGCGCATGCTTGTTTTACCTCAACACAGATTCAATCAAACATTTAATGTCATTTAAATAACTGATGCTGGTCGGAGGCAGAAAAGCTCCCGTCTGCATTAAATAATCAGCTGCCTCCTCCTGTTTTGATGTTTTCTCTGCAGGAATTCACTTTACTCCGGCTGGACGACGTGGCGGACCAGCGAGTCAACATCGTGGGTTTTTCAGTCTTCAACAGAACTCATCCTTTCTTCCAGGAGTTTGTGCTGAGCCTCAACCACTCCTGGCAGGAGAACTGTGACCACGCGCCGTTCGCCGGCACTCCGGTCAGTAACAGATAAATCATCTCACATCCAGAGGAGATCACAGAGTAATGAGCCCACTTTGGTTTTCATTAGGTCCAAACAGGAGCTTCTGTTCTTTACACCAAGGAGACTTCCTTCAGCTGAGCACATTAACCAACTGAAACACTCACACAAATATTGTGAAATATTTAACTATGACATTTATCCAATTAACTGCTGTAATTTCAGCTGTTGCTGCAGGTAATTATTCTTCTCAGACAGCTCATTAGCATCAGCTAGCACTCCCTTATTACTCTTAAAATGGCATCTACCTCCTTCACTTTCCTTTGGAGGGAAAACGCAGCAGAGGAGCTTTTTACCTCCTCAGCACTCCCCTGAAATTACCCACAATTCATCTGAACTGGGTCAGAACATTTAATGTTCTTGTTTGACTGAATGAATTGAAGAAATCCACCTTGTTTTAGTGTGATTATGTAGGTTTGTAACGCAGCACAAACAGGGAGGTTTGCTTAAATCTCTGACAGGTTGAACAGATTTCTGTTTAAATCGACCAGATTGAGGCTCCAGCAGGAAGATGTTTTATTGTTATCACAACATCTTCACGCTTTATGTCTTCTTGTCAGTTTCCTCCCTTCATTTCATCAAATAAACCTGATAAATCACCTGCATAAACATGTTTAGAAGACTCAAACTTATGGGAACCATCTGACTTCCTAATAAGCCTCCAAAGTGACGAGTTCTCACTCATTTGTCTCCAAGTGTGACTCATAAAATCACAGCCTTGTTACAGAAGGTAAGGCACAGGAAGCTGCTCATTAAGAAGCATGTCGTCATTAAAGTCGACTTCTTCTGTTTGAATTGAAGGAAAGTCAAAATGAAAGACATTGGTCCGTCTGCTCGACTGAGTCTGGTGGTGAAGCAGGTTAGAAACGGTTTGAACGCAGCGTGAAAACATGTCGCCGTTCAGCAGCAGGTCACTCAGGTCCTCTAGACATTAGGACTTGTGGTTAATTAGCTAATAACTGTAGAGGATAAAAGCTGAGAGCAGCCAAGTATTAAACTGATTAACCCAGTTAGAATTCACATTCATAACACGCTGAGATCCATCTTCACATTTCCACCTAAAACATGAAACTGAGACAATAAAACATTCAGAGATAAAGTCTGGCTCCAGTTCACAGGAGAAGAGAGAAAACAGGTTGAAGGTTTAATGATGACAAACTGATCACGAGAAACTAATTAGGTTTTATAACAATACAGACGTTTGTGATTAAAGAAATCAATATGTAGCCAAGCCAACTTTATTTATAAAGCACTTTAAAAACAGACAAAACTGACCAAAGTGCTGAACATAAAAGCATAAAAACATTAAACAGGATAAAAATAAAATGAGTTAAAAACATTAAAACAAATAAAACAGAAATGAAATAAAAATGTCAACACTCATACCAGGTCAAAAGTCAAGCTGAAAAGATGGGTCTTTAAAAGAGACTTTAACGTTTCCAGCGAGGGGACCGTCCTAATCTGTGCTGGCAACGAGTTCCAGAGTTTAGGAGCAGCGACAGCAAAGGCCCTGTCCCCTCTGAGCTTACGTTGTGTATTCTTATGTTAAGGAAAGAATCAGTCAGTAAAAATAGGTTTCTGTAATAGACTCTACTCACCCTTGTACTTTACATGAACAAGGGTGAGTTTTAATGAAATGTGAACAAACTGCAGCAGCACATGGAGCTCATTGGCTGGAACTGGAAGCACAGAATGAGCAGCAAATGTCTCTTTGTGAGAGCTCTGGTGAATTAGACAGAAACAAAAGCCTGACTCGTAGATGTTCAGTCCTTCATTGAATTTAGGCTTCAGTCTTGTATAAAATCCTCTGAACATTTGAGTCTGTTTTTCTGTAGTCAGATGTTCAGCAGTTCCCTCTCAGCTTTAAATTCCCTGGTGTTGTACGTTTTAGTAAAATGTGTATATCTGGTGGTAGAGGCTCTGAGG
Source organism: Callopanchax toddi (assembly GCA_006937965.1). Classification (NCBI taxonomy): domain Eukaryota; kingdom Metazoa; phylum Chordata; class Actinopteri; order Cyprinodontiformes; family Nothobranchiidae; genus Callopanchax; species Callopanchax toddi. The sequence goes on along the minus strand of SSNR01000407.1, from coordinate 519,618 downwards.
CTGTTTGTTCAGGGAGATGAGAGGAGGATCTGGTCTCTGGCTCTTGCTGAGGGAGGCTGACACTAATAGGTAAAGTCAGGTTGTTTCAGCTTCGTTGGGGATGAGAGCAGGACAGAGAGTCTCTGAGAGACGCTTTTCAGCTCCGTCAGCAGATCAGAGTCCTTCTAATGATCTAATGGAATAATCTCACCTCCACTCCACAGACAGGTTAACTCTTCTCTCTCCAATAACCGCTGACATGATACACTCTGAGTTTGTGCAGGTTAGTGTGTGTTTTAGTGTGTGTACTCATGAAGGATTTACCTTCTTCCCTTCCTCCTCCTCTGCAGCTTTCATCAGCTCTGCTGTTTGATGCTGTGTATGCGGTGGTTGCAGCAGTGCAGGAGTTGAACCGCAGCCAGAACGTTGGAGCCACTCAGCTCTCCTGCAAGTCCTCCAAGATCTGGGAGCACGGGACCAGCCTCATGAATTACCTGAGGATGGTAAGATCACCTGACCACGAAGATGACAAGAAACAATCTGACATTTTGTGAAATATTTCAGTTATTTTACATTAAATCTGCTCATCTTTGTTCATGTCACTGTGCCTCTCTCACTAACTGTAATAGAATCCATCTGATGAGTCCAGTCTTTTATTTTAATCCACCTGATTAAAATAAAAGGACCACAGGCTGGTATCAGAACACCGGTATAGTTAGAGAGAAGCTGCCCAACAGTCAGTGTTTCAGCACCATGGACAGCACACCTCCAGAAAACCGACAAGCAAAGAGGAACTCCAACTCTTTCTTCTCTGTTTTTGATCAATCCAGTCATGGTTTTACCTTCTCACAATCCAAAAACATGTTTGAGATGCTCTGGATCGACGTTTACGACAGCGTGTTCCAGTTCCTCTCAATATTCACCAACTTCTCACAGCTATTGTAGAGGAGTGGACCAACATTCAACAGCCAAACTGAGATGTGTTGAACTGAGTGAGGTAAATGGTGGCCACTCCAGACACTGACTGGTTTTCTGACCCCTCCAGGAAAGGAAAACTGTACATTTCATAGTGTCATTTTATTGTAGGCAGTCTAAGGCACACCTGTGCAATATTCATGCTGTCTAATTAGCACCTTGATATGCCACACCTGTGAGGTGGGATGGAGGATCTCGACAAAGGAGAAGTGCTCACTAACAGATTTAAAGATTTGTGATCAATGTTTTGGGTATTTTGTGTTTGTAGAAAATGTTTCAGATCTTTGAGTTCAGATCATAAAAAATGGGAGAAAAAACAAAAGTGTTGCATTTATATTTTTGTTCAGTGAATTAGAACAAGAAACTGAATCTGCTCATAAAGACAAAACCAATCAGACTTAATAAAACAGCAGATTTCAGACCAACAACTTTAGCTGTGATGACCTTTAGTCTTTTCAGCAGCTTAATTAAAAATATGAGTCATAAAATATCAACAGTCAGACTTAATATATGAGCTGTTATTTCATTTTCAGAGGAGATATTACATGTATTGATTCTGACTATAATAATATAACGTGTACACTAACTTTGTTTTTTAAGTCATATTTTATATTAAACATGCAGAATCAAAAACTGACTTCATCTAGATTTTAAGAAATAATCATCTGCTACCTAAAAGTAATAAATATCCATCATGAAGATAAAATATTGATGCATTCATGTTTTTCTAATGTTAATGATGGAAAATTCATTTTTCATGTTTTCTTCTTCTACAGTTTTTTGTAGCTATTTAACAAATTATATATCAAAATGTTTCACTATTTCAGGAATTCCTGGCTCTGACTTTGGTGTTTACTATTTATGTATTTTATACTTTTTAAAATATTAAGCTTCTTTTTTATTTTGCCCTATTGGAAATGAATATAAACTAATTCAGCTGCTTTAAATCCTTCAAGCTTGCACTTTTTAGCATACATCCATTTAGAAACATTGTTTAAATTTTAAACAAATCACAACACTTTAATCTATCACATACTGATGTCTAAACTCAGATTTCTCCTCTATAATGATGTAACCACTTCACTCTAACTCTAAACTTCTGCAAACAAACTCTTTTACTCCCACGTCTTTTCAAATACGTCAAAGCGTCACTTTAGTTTAATGTTTTTTTCTGTTTAAACTTTGAATCTTCAGAGGGTCTGATAAAACTGACAGTTCAGATCAGATTCTGCTTCAGTTCAGGTCTTCAGTTTTCAGCAGCTCCTTTCAGCATTCAAACAGAGTTTCTTCAACAAATGAAACATTTTCTTGTTGGTTGTTAGTTTGTTGGATTATTGGTTGATTGTTTTATTAGTTTACTGGTTTATTGGGGAGTAGTTTAGTTGGTTTATTGGTTTGTTGGAAACCAGTTTTTCACAGAATCCACTGGTTCACTAACATTTGATGAAAGTTCAACGTTAAGTTGTTTAAAACGTAGCTCACAGATCAACACTTCAAATATTTATTGTCCATTTATTTTCATGTAAAGCTTTATTTTCATGTCAGTTTGTTAAAATATTCCCTTCTGTCTTTTTATTGGCTAATTGTCATTTTATAGCCTCAGTATTTCCACTGACAGCAGATAACAGCTGTGCTTCCATCTCATTTAAGGATTTACTCTCTCTTCACTCCATTGGTTTATCTTGTCTCTACGTTAAACTGAGACAATGAAGGAGAGATAAAGACGAGCTGTCAGAGGATAAAAAGTGTTTTCTGTTACAGACAAATGGCTGCAAGTGATCAAAATACTTCAACTAGACCGATCTCTGATATTAATCAGTTTGTCTCACTCCGAGAAATAAAGTGTAGCGTAATATAACCTGATTTTATCGTTATAGTACGGACACACTTCTACAAGGTTATCAGCAAAGTTTTGTCGGTTTTATGCTAAGCACTGTTAGCTACCTTCACTCAACTGATGGTTATGCAGGCATCTAGATCCTCTTTGATTCAAAGGGAGACCTACGCACGTATATTTGAAAGGTATAACCCAGAAGCTGACTTAGACTTCAGTTATTTTATTAAAGAAAACAGATTGGATAAACAGACAGACATGAGGTAGGTAGTTGCATCTTAAGAGATTCTTCTGATGTTATTAAGCTGAGAGTTAATGACGAGAGCCCGTGATATGTTAATATCTAGGGATCTCGGCTAGTTAGTTCTGAGGGGAACTAAGCTAATTTGGTGGAGTGTTATTTATCAATAGCCTCGGTTTTACCAGGTCGGGTTGGTACCTACTGAACCGCTCCAGATCGCCTCGGCGTGGAGGTGGAGGAGGTTCGTCGAGTGAGCGTTGTCGGACGAACCTCGGAGTTGTCCCCGGGACCCGAAGGTCGGTCCGAGGCACGGAGGTGTCTGAGCGAGTCGGTGTCAGCGGCTCCATGATCGGCTGGTGCAGAGGCTAACCGGCTTTTCCATGGCAGGTGGAAAGAAGCAGACCGTGGTGTCTGGCTTCTCAGCCGGAGCAGATTGTCATCGACCGGTGAGGCTGGTTTTACTCACGAGCTCGGTCGGCATCAAGGCCTTCCGTGTAGCGGAGGAAAACGGAGGCTGTGTTCTCTCGTCGTGGGGTTGACGAGAACTGAAGAGACTCAGCTCTTCCAGGCAGGAAGTTGGGACGTGGCCCGGTTTGGACGCGTGGACCAATGGGAACGGAGTTACCAAGTCACGTGGTTCTCGTCATTAGAAACCCAGGAAGTTTAGCTGGATTATAAATATGTTTTAACCCTTTAGCAAAAGTAGAAACCATAAAATAATACCGATGCAACATCAACATTCATGAATACTGGAAGAAGATGAATTAATCATATTAAGACATTTCTGGACAGTGGATTAAAAGGTAGTGTCTTTAGAATGAGACATCAAAGAGTCTTTAAGTTTAATTATTAACTAAAGAAAATCTCTTGAGTCTTCCGACACGACCGGTCCTGGAAGGAATGTTGATTCAGGTTACAACATAATAAAAGAGTCATTTTAATCCAAGTTATTAGGAAAAAGATGAGTTATTGTTGTGATGAACCAAGGGGTCAGAAATCAGAGATAGTAACGCTTTGCCAGCGCTACAAAAGGCAGTGACATCATCCTGTAACTTGAAGTTATCAAACCGCTGTTTTCATGTTGTTCTCTACAGATTTATGGCTGAACCTCGGGTCAGATGAGTATTTTTTTCTTTTTTCTGTGTTGGATAGGTAGAGTTGGAAGGTCTAACAGGACACATTGAATTCAACAGCAAAGGTCAAAGGTCAAACTATGCCCTGAGGATCATGCAGAACAGCAGGGACGGCCTGAGGCAGGTAAAGTAACTCTCAATGTTTAACATCTAACTTCTGTCAAATCAAAGGCTTCAGTCCTCACAGCAGCGTTTAGAGTTCAGGTTCAGCTGGTGTTTCTGATGAAAACAGCTCAGATTGTGACTTTAACACTTCAGTGTTCCTGACCACAGTGCTGATCCCACACAGTCCTTCTCCCAACAGGAAAACACTTTTGGCAGAAGTAGCACTTTTCTTTATGGCAGTGGGTCCAGTTAGCTGCATGGTGCCACAGGGAGCGGTGATAACACAGATCAGATGAGTCTAACAGGAGGAAGAGCTGATGTGTCAGGATGGCTCTCTGTAGGTGAAACAATCAGGATTTAACTTTAGAATCAAAGAGAGGTCAGATTTAAAGCCAGCTTTGTTTCTGTTTTCTTTGGTTTATCTGATATTTTTTAAAGGGAAAACTTCAGGTTGTCATTTAATGAAAATATTTTTCACTTCACCAGGTTTTTCAGCACATTTCCTCTGAATCTCCTCACATCATCCTAAAATGAGTCTGAAAACAAACCAGGTTTAAATCAGGGAACAGGTTCAGATGTAAAGCAGTTTCCTACAGATTCAGTCTCTTTACAGTGATGACTGTAAATGATCAATAATCAAACACAAGTGATGAGAAGCTTTGAGCAGCTGAGTCTGTTCCAGGCTCAGAGCTGGAGGTGTTTTCATGCTATGAGCTGTTATTTGGGGGGGGGGGGGGGTTGTGTTGGTTTGTGCTTTTGACATCCTCCCATGAAGAAGTAGCAAACATCTTTTTAGTGAAGCAGTTGGAGACAAAAACATTGCTTTAAATCTCAGGCTGCTGAGGGGAAATGTGTTTCAAAGCGAGGACTGTCCCATCCATCAGCCTCGTCCTAAAACGCCTCAGTGGAGCTGAAACGTCACCAGCTGTAAAAATCTCTGCTGGATGTGAGTAATGAACGGAGGGAGAGGAGAATCTAAAGGTAAACATCAGCACAAAAGTGGCATCAGCTTTGAAGAGGGGAGTGATGGGAAATGCATTATGATAAAGAATGTGTGTGTGGACGGGTCGGCCCTCATGGTAATAACGGGCTTTTAGAATATGGATGAAGACTGTGTGTTTCATCTGAGTCAGGAAAAGGCTCCATTGTGTCTCTGATGTGATGAGACTCATCAAAAGGTGTTACAGTAGTCTCATAATATCACAACAACATATAGAATGTGTGTGTTTATGGATGAGTCCAGTTTTCTCTTCCTGGCAAAGTTTCAAAGCTCAGAGTTCAAATAAGTCCACAAATTAACTCAACAGAAGTTGTAACTTTAGATTTCTTTTTAATTATATTTAAAGTCAATAGGTAATAATTAGAGAAGTGAGGGAAGAATTCTCAGCATTTTTCACACAAATGTTCTGAAGATGTTCAGAGAGTCGACTTGGTGTAAATGAACTGTCAGCAGTTTGCTCCAAACGTCTCATCTTTTCCACTCGTCCTCGTAGTAAAACATCTGGGAGACAGAAGGTGAGAAAGTCTGTGACTCTGCAGCAGATTTTCTTAATGATTTTACAGTAAGTGAGTGGATTTGTTAGCTGGAAGAGTTTCTGCTTCCTTCTCTTTTCTGCTGATGAGGAAGTTGTATTTAACTTCTCTGCACCACAAACAGAAACATTTCATATTAAAATCAACACAAGGAGCCTCGTTCATTACTCTCAACATGCTGTAAATGAAACACAATCATTTCTAATGGTACTTTCTGTCCTGCCTCCTAAGAGCTGCAGGCAGACGCTCCCTGAACCTCCTCTGGTTTTCAGCTGAGCTCATCTCCAGGAGAAAATATCCTGCTGGGAAGTTCATGTGTAAAACAGCAACTGGAGGAGATTTCAGCACTAAAGCGTCTGATGTTTGTGTGTTACGGAGGCAGCAGCAGGAATGAACATGTCTGCAGCTGCATCCTGTGCAGGAGGTTTGAAACGTTGCTAAAAACCTGCACACAGCGTTTCCTCTGGATGTTCCTGTCCCTCCCTGACAGCTGCGTCTCTGTGGTGCTCTGACTTTCTGTCTGTGCAGCGTTATGTCCAGTTTGGTTCATCCATCCATAACAAACTTCCTCCACACTCTACAGCAGAGAGCTGTTAGTGTTTTCTCATCTTAAGTGTGTGTTATTGTGTTAGAACCACTAACAAGATAAAGATCGTCTGATAGGATGGAGAGAAATGATCTAAAATATCTCATCCTTTCATTTGGATGATGTCATGATAAAGGAGACCAGGTTCCTGCCTGAGTGATGAAAATCTCTCCTGAGTGACCAATCAAACAGTCCGTCAGTGACCTCGTCCTTTATTAACCTTGTCAGTCTCTCCTCGTGTCTCCTCTTCATCCTGACACTGAGCCAGCTGAGCTGAGGAGATCAGGCCCGATGTGATGATTTCTAACTGTGCTGCCAGTTGATGGGGATGGAAAACAGAGATGTGTTGGATGTGAACAGGAAGGGGGGGTTGTTTGTTAACAGAACTCTTCCCACATGCTGCTGGTTGGTGCTGCAGCAGTTGTTTGGTTTTGTAGATCACAGCCTACAACGTCCACACTGTGTCCATCAAACAAGAAAAGATCTTTCATCAACATTTGTCCATCACTTTTTCAGCATAAGACAATAAGAACAAACAATCCTTCATCATCAGGCTGGAACAGACCTCCTCTTCCTCTCCGTTCTCAGCTTCACCTCACATGAGATCATCAGCTCTTCAGGGATCAACTCTCAGCTGATCTCTGATGACTTTTCTCTGACGTGTTTTCAGACATCACAGCTGTTTCTTCCAACTTCGCTCTTTTCTCTGCTTCTGCTTTCTGTTATAATTTAATGAGTGGACTGTCTGAGTGTGTTTTTCTTTGCTTTAGAGTAATAATCAGTGAAGACTAAAGTCATCTGAGATCCATAGTTTTACACCAAACTCCAACACCTGTCATGATGAGTCTGCTCTCATTTTCTCTGCTTTAATAAAACAAAACAAAGGAACGATGCTAGAGAGAGTAGTTACACCAGTAAATGTCAAAATTTGACGGATGGTGATCTTTGACATCCAGCCAAGCCCCCTTGACCTCTATTGTTTGACATCCTATTGTACGTGACCTCCAAAAACTAAATGTCAGAATTTGATGGATGGTGCGAAACCTTTTGTTCTAACCCCGCCCCCATGGGAACTGCTTGACCCCCAAAAACTAAATGTCAAAAATTTTGATGTGAGGGGACCCACCCCTTCAGGGGCGTGAATCTCCCTGCAGGAACCCCCCCCCCCCTCCCCCCCTTAAGAAACTGTGACTCATCACCCTGGCATGGTGACCCACCCCTCATGACTCAACACTCTTCCCCTGCTTTCCCACCCATATTGCGTTTCTCTCCCAATCAGAGGATAGAGGAGGAGTTTCGGTTACACTTTAAATAGACCTATTTTGTTCTAGTTTGTTGTAAAAACAACACGGTTACAAGACGGCAGACATAAAAAACAGGCTAGCATGGCTTCAACTGATTCTACATCTCATGGCAAGAATCCAACAACTGCCTCTACAACCCAAGAGAAGAAACCGATCGGTCAAACTCCGATCGATGAGCCTTTTCACAGGAAAACTAAAATGCAACTGCGTAGGAGACAAGCGCCACCCACAGAACCTTTGTACCGGCAATGGTCGTTATCGGAATACGGACTGGATGAGTCATGGTATTACTATTTCAAGTATGACCGAGGAGAACTATGGTTTAACCAGACCAAAGATGATGATCCACTCGGGCATCTTTCGTCAATAGGGGTTCTCGGTTACAACGACTGGGCAATTCTCTGAGATGTGGTTCCTCGTGACAATGAAGAAGAAGAAGAAGAAGAAGAAGAAGAAGAAGACTCACCAACCGAGGCCAAACGAATGAAATATCCTTCAACATGCCCAGAGAAAATGGTGAAAATTGAGCATGACTCACTACTGCAGAGAAAATTTAACTTTCCATACGACACCGAACTCGTTTTCAGCGCAGTCTGGGAAGGAAAAAAAGAAACAAACGGTCAGTGGATTTTCCGAGCGTGTATTCGGAAATTCGATGACAAGACACCGTTTGACTTATTCTTCCTCGAAACCGTAAATATGGAATGCGGAGTGTTCAGGGTCCTGCTGGCCATCCCGTACGATGCTTGGATAAACGCAATAAACGAAGTCGCCGACCAGATCGACACCCTTTTCCGTTCATGTCGCTGCTGGAATGATGTTTTGTCTGTGAGGGATATCTAAAAACCCCACCTGTGGACCCTCCCAACCACCCCTCGAGGGAACCGCCCTTCCCCCCCANTGCATAAGCACCCCCCTTTCCATCCTCAGAGTGGCTCTAACACGAAAGAGAGAACGAAGTTCAGGTATAGAGTCAAGGTCGGCTGGAGAGGGTTGAGAAGTTTTTGGATCAGCCAGAAACCGGATCATCCTGCTGATAGCAGGGTCCTGGTCCTGGAGAGAGACAATGTCGTTTTCAGAGACAGCTGGAGTGACAGAGACAAACCCATCCGACGGTTGGTCGGAGGACGTCTTGGCGGCTTGAGCTCGCGTCACCACGCACACCTCTGCAGGTGCACGTGAATGAGAAGTGTCACTCTCAGGGGGTCCCTGGGAGGTAAAGTACCATGGCGTGCCGCAGTGGGCACCCTGTTTAGCCAACGAGTCGGCAAGGTCATTCTTTTCTTTGTCCATGCCAGGGGTCTTTGAGTGACCCTTGACCTTGTGCCAATAAATGTGCATGTCATTTGAGGTCACTAAGGCGTCGCAGGCGACAAAGAGGTCTCTGTGTCTGACAGGTTTCCGGTTGGAGGTCAAGAACCCATTATCTTTCCACGAGGGAAAGTGACAGGTGAAACTGAGCCGAGCATAGTCGGAGTCGGTGCGAATCACCAGGTTGCGAACGCCTCGGTTCGCTGCCACCTGGAGGACTATCAGAATCCCAGCCACCTCCGCATATTGCGAAGACTGGGGTCCCAGTCTATAGCACCAAGATTCTTCTTTTCCATCATCAAGCCACACTATGCCCATGCCAGAGCTTCTGTCTTTGTCATGGCGAAAGGAGCTGCCATCAACGTAGGCTGTGGTCATTCCCTCACAGAGGGTTTTGTCAAAGTAATGGTGATTGGGGTTCTCCAGAACCCTTGGACTCACTGGAGGCGGGCTAGCCGCACCAGAGTCGTCAGAACAATGTTGGCAGGCCGCCAACCCCGTGCCAAGAGCGTTGCTTTTGTTAAGATTATAGCGCACCTCGATGTCGAAGCTTTGCAGCGCTAAAAGCCAAGAAGCAATGCGTGCATTAGTCACCACACCATCTCTGATGCGTTGACTGTTCAAGAAGGTCACGGGCTGGTGTTGAGTCTCAATGATGATTTTCTGGCCCCCAATGAAGTTGGAAAAGTGTTTAACTGCCCACATGGTGGACAGCAGGGCTTTTTCACAGTCAGAGTATTTTAGCTCTGGACCAGTCAGGGGCCTACTAGCGTAGGCTACGACACGCTTGTCGCAGTCGTGCTGTTGGTACAGACCAGCGCTCAAGCATTGGGTAGAGAAACCCACTTCCAGATGGAACTCTTTGTTACAATCGGGAAGAGCGAGGCAGGGAGCGGAACACAACGCGGCCTTGAGTGACTCCATGGCCTGCTGTTGTTGTTCTGTCCACTCAAAAGGCACATCTTTCTTTAGCAGTTTGTTTAGCGGTCGCGCTAACTCCTGTCTCT
>SSNR01000407.1:501167-509600 GCA_006937965.1 Callopanchax toddi | reverse complement strand
CAGCAGTTTGCTCCAAACGTCTCATCTTTTCCACTCGTCCTCGTAGTAAAACATCTGGGAGACAGAAGGTGAGAAAGTCTGTGACTCTGCAGCAGATTTTCTTAATGATTTTACAGTAAGTGAGTAAATTTGTTAGCTGGAAGAGTTTCTGCTTCCTTCTCTTTTCTGCTGATGAGGAAGTTGTATTTAACTTCTCTGCACCACAAACAGAAACATTTCATATTAAAATCAGCACAAGGAGCCTCGTTCATTACTCTCAACATGCTGTAAATGAAACACAATCATTTCTAATGGTACTTTCTGTCCTGCCTCCTAAGAGCTGCAGGCAGACGCTCCCTGAACCTCCTCTGGTATTCAGCTGAGCTCATCTCCATGAGAAAATATCCTGCTTCATGTGAAGTTCATGGGAAGTTCATGTGTAAAACAGCAACTGGAGGAGATTTCAGCACTAAAGCGTCTGATGTTTGTGTGTTATGGAGGCAGCAGCAGGAATGAACATGTCTGCAGCTGCATCCTGTGCAGGAGGTTTGAAACGTTGCTAAAAACCTGCACACAGCGTTTCCTCTGGATGTTCCTGTCCCTCCCTGACAGCTGCGTCTCTGTGGTGCTCTGACTTTCTGTCTGTGCAGCGTTATGTCCAGTTTGGTTCATCCATCCATAACAAACTTCCTCCACACTCTACAGCAGAGAGCTGTTAGTGTTTTCTCATCTTAAGTGTGTGTTATTGTGTTAGAACCACTAACAAGATAAAGATCGTCTGATAGGATGGAGAGAAATGATCTAAAATATCTCATCCTTTCATTTGGATGATGTCATGATAAAGGAGACCAGGTTCCTGCCTGAGTGATGAAAATCTCTCCTGAGTGACCAATCAAACAGTCCGTCAGTGACCTCGTCCTTTATTAACCTCGTCAGTCTCTCCTCGTGTCTCCTCTTCATCCTGACACTGAGCCAGCTGAGCTGAGGAGATCAGGCCCGATGTGATGATTTCTAACTGTGCTGCCAGTTGATGGGGATGGAAAACAGAGATGTGTTGGATGTGAACAGGAAGGGGGGGTTGTTTGTTAACAGAACTCTTCCCACATGCTGCTGGTTGGTGCTGCAGCAGTTGTTTGGTTTTGTAGATCACAGCCTACAACGTCCACACTGTGTCCATCAAACAAGAAAAGATCTTTCATCAACATTTGTCCATCACTTTTTCAGCATAAGACAATAAGAACAAACAATCCTTCATCATCAGGCTGGAACAGACCTCCTCTTCCTCTCCGTTCTCAGCTTCACCTCACATGAGATCATCAGCTCTTCAGGGATCAACTCTCAGCTGATCTCTGATGACTTTTCTCTGACGTGTTTTCAGACATCACAGCTGTTTCTTCCAACTTTGCTCTTTTCTCTGCTTCTGCTTTCTGTTATAATTTAATGAGTGGACTGTCTGAGTGTGTTTTTCTTTGCTTTAGAGCAATAATCAGTGAAGACTAAAGTCATCTGAGATCCATAGTTTTACACCAAACTCCAACACCTGTCATGATGAGTCTGCTCTCATTTTCTCTGCTTTAATAAAACAAAACAAAGGAACGATGCTGTATAACGTCTGGGTCAGGATGAAATGTTTTTACATCTAAAGTCATAGAAATCTGAGCTTTACTAAACAATAAAGACTCATTTCACACTACTTACAGTGGACATTTATTTGAACCTTACTGTAAATTTGTAGTGAAATTATTTTCTGAAGCTATTCAGGAGCTTTCAGACCTGACAGAAATTCATCCTGATCATCCAGATCAGGAAAGAGGAGATCCATCCTACATCTGTGTGAAATCAGGTCTTCATTCATTAACAGTCGACTTGATAAACTGAATTTTTGAATCTGAGCTGAAGAACAGACCAGATCCTACGTATCGTGCTGCAGCAGCCTGACAGCTGGTTCTGATCCAGTTCTGCTGGACTAGTCAGTTCTGGTCCTGGTGGTCTGGGTTATTATAGAAATGAGCTGCTTGTGAACTCTGTGAACTGGTCTATCCCACTGGCTGTATTTATAACGATCAACCAGACGGTAAACTGCCCCTAACAGTAAATCTGCCTCCTGCTCTCCTGAGCTTTATGTTCATATCATGTGTTTGAGTCTCAGTTCAGATTCTGACTCGTCCTGTTTGGTTCTGACTCTGAGGTTATGGTTACAGGAAGATGGACTCTGGGTTAAAAGTTCCTGCCTCTCTGCGCTTTATGGACGGCATCTGTAACAGCTGGTTGACTCAGAGGGGGATGATGGGATACCAGAGGCAGTCTGTCACAGATGTTTCCTCCTGGGCTGCAGAAAGACGTCTTTTGCAGCAGATGGAATATTTTGTTCAGACAATTTTGAGAGAAGCTGCAGGGCAGAGATGATTTTCTCCTTCAGACAAAAAACATCCAGTTTTTCTGCTGACGACGTTCAGATTGTAGCTCAGATGTTATTTGAGGGGAAATCTTTGCTTTATATAAATAGAACAAAATCTGATAACATTTCTGGAGCAGAATAAAACATTTACAGTAAAAATCAGAGATATTGTTTGTCTCTGCCTGAGCTGATTGGGACTCAGAAAAGACTTCCTGTCCAATCAGATTAGTCTGTTGTTGGATAAAGATCCAAACCAAACCCTCAGTAATTACCTGGAGCCTGGAAACAAACTTAGTGCATCTTATCTGCATGAAATTATGTACCTGGATTCCACAAAATGCTGTATTTGTCCAGATTAGGCAGCAGATTGAATTTCCCAGCTGCTCCTGTGATGACGGGCCTTTGGGCCAGCAGTGAGGCTGGAGTTGGCTCGGTTCTGGTCGTGTTGTGGCCAATGCACCGCTGCACCTGTAACCAACAACAATCCCGAGGGGAGGGTTAGACTGATGAGGCTGACAGGAAGAAAAGAAACCCGTTACAAAGGAAATAAAAGCTTTTAGATTAGAAACAGTGTAAATAAATGACAGCAGATAAAATAACACCCATCTGGTTTTATTACCTGCTGTTTTATCTGTCACCAGTCAAATTAAAGGGAACCACAGTGACCTTCAGCCTGTTTCTAGAAGGAATCATCTGATTATTACAGACCTGACTGTAACCCTCTGAATCGTCTCCTGTCCTTTCATGAGTAATGAGCTCCATAAAGACTCCTAATAAAAACAACGTCCTGACTCCATGTTCAACCTTTCTGCTCCAGATTTAGTGAAAACCAGTTACTCTGTAAATCAGGATCCTTCTAGAGGTAAACAGCTGCTTTTAATGAGTCCAGAAACTTCTTCTCTCCACAAACATCAAAACATGATTTTTATAAACATTTCTTCTTGTTTGAATGGATGAATGTGTTGTGATGCTCAGCTGTGACTTTCTGACTGATTTACCTGCTTTATACTTCAGGTGTTCATCTACACACCTGCCCCTATTAAACTGGATGTGTGTATCAGACTCATGATAACTGGATGTGTGTATCAGACTCATGATAAACTGGATGTGTGTATCAGGCTCATGATAAACTGGATGTGTGTATCAGACTCATGATAACTGGATGTGTGTATCAGGCTCATGATAAACTGGATGTGTGTATCAGACTCATGATAACTGGATGTGTGTATCAGGCTCATGATAAACTGGATGTGTGTATCAGGCTCATGATAAACTGGATGTGTGTATCAGACTCATGATAAACTGGATGTGTGTATCAGGCTCATGATAACTGGATGTGTGTATCAGACTCATGATAAACTGGATGTGTGTATCAGACTCATGATAACTGGATGTGTGTATCACACTCATGATAAACTGGATGTGTGTATCAGACTCATGATCAACTGGATGTGTGTGTCAGCCTCATGATAAACTGGATGTGTGTATCAGGCTCATGATAAACTGGATGTGTGTGTCAGCCTCATGATAAACTGGATGTGTGTATCAGACTCATGATAAACTGGATGTGTGTGTCAGGCTCATGATAAACTGGATGTGTCTATCAGGCTCATGATAAACTGGATGTGTGTGTCAGGCTCATGATAAACTGGATGTGTCTATCAGACTCATGATAAACTGGATGTGTCTATCAGGCTCATGATAAACTGGATGTGTGTGTATCAGGCTCGAGATAAACTGGATGTGTGTATCAGACTCATGATAAACTGGATGTGTGTATCAGGCTCATGATAAACTGGATGTGTGTATCAGGCTCATGATAAACTGGATGTGTGTATCAGACTCATGATAAACTGGATGTGTGTATCAGACTCATGATAAACTGGATGTGTGTATCAGACTCATGATAAACTGGATGTGTGTATCAGNTCACCCTGGCATGGTGACCCACCCCTCATGACTCAACACTCTTCCCCTGCTTTCCCACCCATATTGCGTTTCTCTCCCAATCAGAGGATAGAGGAGGAGTTTCGGTTACACTTTAAATAGACCTATTTTGTTCTAGTTTGTTGTAAAAACAACACGGTTACAAGACGGCAGACATAAAAAACAGGCTAGCATGGCTTCAACTGATTCTACATCTCATGGCAAGAATCCAACAACTGCCTCTACAACCCAAGAGAAGAAACCGATCGGTCAAACTCCGATCGATGAGCCTTTTCACAGGAAAACTAAAATGCAACTGCGTAGGAGACAAGCGCCACCCACAGAACCTTTGTACCGGCAATGGTCGTTATCGGAATACGGACTGGATGAGTCATGGTATTACTATTTCAAGTATGACCGAGGAGAACTATGGTTTAACCAGACCAAAGATGATGATCCACTCGGGCATCTTTCGTCAATAGGGGTTCTCGGTTACAACGACTGGGCAATTCTCTGAGATGTGGTTCCTCGTGACAATGAAGAAGAAGAAGAAGAAGAAGAAGAAGAAGAAGACTCACCAACCGAGGCCAAACGAATGAAATATCCTTCAACATGCCCAGAGAAAATGGTGAAAATTGAGCATGACTCACTACTGCAGAGAAAATTTAACTTTCCATACGACACCGAACTCGTTTTCAGCGCAGTCTGGGAAGGAAAAAAAGAAACAAACGGTCAGTGGATTTTCCGAGCGTGTATTCGGAAATTCGATGACAAGACACCGTTTGACTTATTCTTCCTCGAAACCGTAAATATGGAATGCGGAGTGTTCAGGGTCCTGCTGGCCATCCCGTACGATGCTTGGATAAACGCAATAAACGAAGTCGCCGACCAGATCGACACCCTTTTCCGTTCATGTCGCTGCTGGAATGATGTTTTGTCTGTGAGGGATATCTAAAAACCCCACCTGTGGACCCTCCCAACCACCCCTCGAGGGAACCGCCCTTCCCCCCCATTTCGCACCCCTCCCCCGTGGGAACCACCTTCCCCACGCATTTCCCCTCCCCATTCTCCATCGCCCCTCCCTTTTTTCCCCTCGCTAACCATCCCCCATTTGCCTCTATTCTCTAAAAACAGATGTATTTCAACACTTTCTTCTTAAGAATCAGCATTCCAAAAGGTTTCTGCCACAGTTTTCTTACAGATCCAAAGTTTCGAGTATGCAAAAACTCACTTTATCGTTCTACAAGCTATTTTTCTCAAAAACAAAAAATCGTCAGTTTCCACGCGCACACACACAGATTTTTTTTATCTAATAGTTTTTAAAAACTACAAGTTCTCTGATTAATTACAAGTAAGACTATCTAACTTTTTGCTCTGTTAGAGCCAATCAGAGCTCATGTTAGAACCCCGAGATCTGATGTCAGTTAAACCACAGCCACTGAGTTCTACTTCTGAGGCCCAGTCAGTGGATGGTGACCTTTTGACACCGCTTCATCACCCAACTCAAACCTCCCCTTTCCCTTAACTGTGTGTCTCTCTCTCTCTCTCTCTCTCTCTCTCTCTCCGTCACACACATAGTAAGAATGTTAAAAGTCTAAAATATAATGAACAAAATATAAAATATTGGATGTTTTACAACTTATCTACAAAGTACAAGCATGTTCTTTAAAATATTTCCAATCTAAGAAAAAACTACTTTGCTGCACCATGTCTCCAGTTTCTCACAGAGACTGCAGAGTTTCCATTTTTCCAAAGTCTTTTCTAGAGTTTTAAAACTAAAGCCATGTTTTTGTTTTCACAGTCTAAGTGAGGAAAAAATGAAATGTGTTTTCTACACAAAAGTTCTAGATAGAGGGATGGGGAGTGAAGTTTGTTTTTCCAAAACCTTTCAAAGGGTGACCAATGGCATCTATTGATCAAGGATCACCCCCCACCAATCTTCTGTTGGGGTTACTTTAAACCATTTCTACCGTTATTCTACACACAGAAGTCACTTTAAAACTTCAAAGAAATAAAGGTAGAAATGGTTTCTAAGTTTAATTATTTTCTGAAGCTATTCAGGAGCTTTCAGACCTGACAGAAATTCACCCTGATCATCCAGATCAGGAAAGAGGAGATCCATCCTACATCTGTGTGAAATCAGGTCTTCATTCATTAACAGTCGACTTGATAAACTGAGTTTTTGAATCTGAGCTGAAGAACAGACCAGATCCTACGTATCGTGCTGCAGCAGCCTGACAGCTGGTTCTGATCCAGTTCTGCTGGACTAGTCAGTTCTGGTCCTGGTGGTCTGGGTTATTATAGAAATGAGCTGGTTGTGAACTCTGTGAACTGGTCTATCCCACTGGCTGTATTTATAACGATCAACCAGACGGTAAACTGCCCCTAACAGTAAATCTGCCTCCTGCTCTCCTGAGCTTTATGTTCATATCATGTGTTTGAGTCTCAGTTCAGATTCTGACTCGTCCTGTTTGGTTCTGACTCTGAGGTTATGGTTACAGGAAGATGGACTCTGGGTTAAAAGTTCCTGCCTCTCTGCGCTTTATGGACGGCATCTGTAACAGCTGGTTGACTCAGAGGGGGATGATGGGATACCAGAGGCAGTCTGTCACAGATGTTTCCTCCTGGGCTGCAGAAAGGCGTCTTTTGCAGCAGATGGAATATTTTGTTCAGACAATTTTGAGAGAAGCTGCAGGGCAGAGATGATTTTCTCCTTCAGACAAAAAACATCCAGTTTTTCTGCTGACGACGTTCAGATTGTAGCTCAGATGTTATTTGAGGGGAAATCTTTGCTTTATATAAATAGAACAAAATCTGATAACATTTCGGGAGCAGAATAAAACATTTACAGTAAAAATCAGAGATATTGTTTGTCTCTGCCTGAGCTGATTGGGACTCAGAAAAGACTTCCTGTCCAATCAGATTAGTCTGTTGTTGGATAAAGATCCAAACCAAACTGTCAGTAATTACCTGGAGCCTGGAAACAAACTTAGTGCATCTTATCTGCATGAAATTATGTACCTGGATTCCACAAAATGCTGTATTTGTCCAGATTTGGCAGCAGATTGAATTTCCCAGCTGCTCCTGTGATGACGGGTCTTTGGGCCAGCAGTGAGGCTGGAGTTGGCTCGGTTCTGGTCGTGTTGTGGCCAATGCACCGCTGCACCTGTAACCAACAACAATCCCGAGGGGAGGGTTAGACTGATGAGGCTGACAGGAAGAAAAGAAACCTGTTACAAAGGAAATAAAAGCTTTTAGATTAGAAACAGTGTAAATAAATGACAGCAGATAAAATAACACCCATCTGGTTTTATTACCTGCTGTTTTATCTGTCACCAGTCAAATTAAAGGGAACCACAGTGACCTTCAGCCTGTTTCTAGAAGGAATCATCTGATTATTACAGACCTGACTGTAACCCTCTGAATCGTCTCCTGTCCTTTCATGAGTAATGAGCTCCATAAAGACTCCTAATAAAAACAACGTCCTGACTCCAGGTTCAACCTTTCTGCTCCAGATTTAGTGAAAACCAGTTACTCTGTAAAACAGGATCCTTCTAGAGGTAAACAGCTGCTTTTAATGAGTCCAGAAACTTCTTCTCTCCACAAACATCAAAACATGATTTTTATAAACATTTCTTCTTGTTTGAATGGATGAATGTGTTGTGATGCTCAGCTGTGACTTTCTGACTGATTTACCTGCTTTATACTTCAGGTGTTCATCTACACACCTGCCCCTATTAAACTGGATGTGTGTATCAGACTCATGATAACTGGATGTGTGTATCAGACTCATGATAAACTGGATGTGTGTATCAGACTCATGATAAACTGGATGTGTGTATCAGACTCATGATAAACTGGATGTGTGTATCAGACTCATGATAAACTGGATGTGTGTATCAGACTCATGATAAACTGGATGTGTGTATCAGGCTCATGATAACTGGATGTGTGTATCAGGCTCATGATAACTGGATGTGTGTATCAGGCTCATGATAAACTGGATGTGTGTATCAGGCTCATGATAAACTGGATGTGTGTATCAGACTCATGATAAACTGGATGTGTGTATCAGGCTCATGATAAACTGAATGTGTATATCAGACTCATGATCAACTGGATGTGTGTAT
>SSNR01000407.1:478640-498560 GCA_006937965.1 Callopanchax toddi | reverse complement strand
GTGTGTGTCTGTGTGTGTGTGTGTGTGTCTGTGTGTGTGTGTGTGTGTGTGTGTGTGTGTGTGTGTCTGTGTGTGTGTGTGTCTGTGTGTGTGTGTGTCTGTGTGTGTGTATGGGTGTGTCTGTGTGTGTGTCTGTGTGTGTGTGTCTGTGTGTGTGTGTCTGTGTGTGTGTGTCTGTGTGTGTGTATGGGTGTACTATTTCGGGTGGTTTGTCAGAGCCTGAACCCTAACCAGCCTTTCAGCAGCCAGCTGGAGTCTGAAAGACTCTCAGGTTCTGGTCAGAGATTATCTGGAGGAAGCTAAAATCAGTCATTATTACAGATTGGTTCTGGGAGATTTGAAATAGCTACAGTCAAGTCTTTGTGTTACCATCATCATCATTGTGTGTTTTTTGTGTTTTTAGTACTTGTACCCACATTTCTCCATATGTGTGTGCTGCAGATGAGAGGTGATCTGAAAACAGTTTTAGTCACTTCGTGGTGAGAAGAGAGTCTTTAATTAAGTTCATTAATGGAGGCACTTAATCACTGCTCTGACACCTGAGAGAGAGAGAAAGAGAGAGAGAGAGAGAGAGAGAGAGAGAGAGAGAGAGAGAGAGAGAGAGAGAGAGAGAGAGAGAGAGAGAGAGAGAGAGAGAGAGAGAGAGAGAGAGAGAGAGAGAGAGAGAGAGAGAGAAAGAGAGAGAGAGAGAGAGAGAGAGAGTGAGAGAGAGAGAGAGAGAGAGAGAGAGAGAGAGAGATGAATATTTTGATCCTGTGACTCTGACTTACAATGGCTCCAAAACAGGAAGTGGTTGATTGATATTGGGATACTCTGGCCTGAAGTGTAAAGGGTCAAAGGTCGACTGTAGCATGTTAGAAATCAAATTGTTCTCATTGCTGAGTCCACGAGTACCTCACCAGATTTAAGGCAATAGGGGAGACCTGGTTGTGACTTCCTCGCCCACTGATGATGAGTATTTTTAGTTTGATGGTTAAAAGACTTTAAAATGAAAGAAACTGTTAGTGGAGGTGAACAAAGGTCACAGAAGAAGAAGGAGGCCTTCTTTAGTGCTGATGCTCCCTGTAGCTCTTCGTCTCTTCTCTACAGCTCCATGTTTCTTGGTTTCATGCAGCAATAAAAGATCAGATCCTTTCATTCAGCTAGAGAACATTTACAGACAAATAATCAAAATCCTTCCTGAACCCTTCAAACTGTTTCTGTTGCAGAATCAGATTTTATCATCCAGGTTTCATGAAACCTGGGAGCAGTGATGTTTAACTGTTTGTTGAGATGTTCTCATTTTAGAGCACAGAAAATATTAAGTTCCGTCTTTTAATGAACCAATAGAATTTACATCCCAGCTTTCTTACCAGCTGTCCCACTTTTTACCGTCAGGTTCTGATGAGACAGGAAGTTCCTACCTGAGAACATCCAGCTGTTTAACATCTGTGTTAGGACAGTTGGTATAAATACAGAGATTCTCCCTGAATCTGAGTTGACTTTAGAAAGAGTCTCTAAATGTCAGAGGACTCATGTGAATGCTTTGACTCCTGAATTATGACTCATGACTTTATTAAATTATTAACCTGAAGCTTCATGTTAGCAGCAAATTCCTGATGTTGCTGCTTTCTTTTTTATCTAATTCAACCTACAGAGTTTCACTTCTCTCTTCTAATATATGAACATGACTAAAATTAAACTATATAGGAACTTCAGAGGAAACTATCTTAAGCTGATGGAGCTTTAAAGAAGTTCCTTTAGAGCTGAACTGTGACCCTGATGTCAAACAGTCTCTATAAGACTGTAACTACATCAAGAAAAAGCATCAATCTAGAAAACAGAGCAGTGTTTGAACTCAGTAGAAACATCAATCAGAAACACTTGTTCATCTGATTTAAAGAATGAAACTTTTTATTTGATCTTTGGTTCCATGTTTTCTTCTGTTTGTCCTTTTAGTGAGTCTTTGTGAAGAGATGATCAATAAACTGTTATCCATCCAGGTCCGCCTCGGTGCATCAATACTTTCTCATTTCCTGGATTAAAACGCGTTGAACCAAATTACTTCTATCATAAACTTTATTCCCATGATGCTCTTTGGTGTTCAGGAGGAGTCCCAGCAGTAGAGGTGATAGATGTGTCAGAAGAGGACGGGGATGAATAACAGGAGTCTGTGTTATACTTGTCTGTTTCATTAGGAAATGCTGAGTTCAACACACACACACACACACACACACACACACACACACACACACACACACACACACACACACACTGGGCACCACCTCCATTTGCATTAAAAGATTTGAGCTGTTTACACCAGACTTCCTCCAGTCAGAGGGTGAAGATGCTCGTTGGTCTCCATCTTCCTCTGTTGGATTCATTTCTCTCCTCCTAGCTGCTCCTTCTATTCTCTCCTTTCTTCTCCCTCTCTCCTCTCCTCCTCTCTGCCTTCTGAGAACACTAGTACTGTAGCTGCCCGCTGCTGCAGATGCAGATGTACTCTGTTCTGTTTATGTGCTGCAGTGAAAGAAGAAGAAGAAAAGAGACAGGTGCAGCAGAGAGGGGAGGGGGTGTGGATGGGGGGGGGGGTATTGTGGTCTCAGCAGGTTAATTCAACACAATCTGAGTCTGATGAAACTCAGAGTTTCTCAACCTGTTTGGATTTTATCTCAGGTGGTTTCATCCTAACTGATCTGATAAAAACACAAAAGCTGCTGCTGGAGTCTCTTCTGTCAAGGTCAAAGTTCAAGGTCAAAGTTCAAGGTTAGAGTACGTTTAGACATTTAGCTCTGCTGTGTTCAAATATGTTTCTATTTTTACCAAATGCTGAAACCTTTGAGTCTCTTTTTAACCCTAAAAGTCACCAGAAGCATCTTTTTGTTCAAAGTGGTTTTAGATCTGGTTCTGATTGAACTTAGAACCAGTTCTATGTGGGTCATCCTCAGAACCACTACAGGACCTGAGAACAGGGACTAGAGAGAGACCACCTCCTCACTGCTAACGTCTGGTGGACTGTTGGTGTTGTTGATTGTGTGTTAGTGTGTTAGAGTTGTGTTTGTTGTGTATTAGATGACCTGTTGGTGTAGTTTAGCTCTAATACTAGTTGCTGCTGTGGTCCAGTGAGGATCTGATCATCTCCCAGAGCTTTTCAAATGTTAAAACCTTGAATCAAAGAGTGAATCGTTATTTGAAGCATCCAGATGAAACAGGAGGGTTGGAGGATTTCCTCACATGAACGTTTTCAGGTTCCTCCAGAAGATTCCTGTTTTTAAAGAGAGAATTTTTGTTCTTTTGTTGATGAAAGTTTGGTGGTGTGATTTATTTGAGTAGTTGGTGTCTAACCTGTAACAGACAGTAACAATCTACCTGTCAGGAGATGGAAGGAGGATTTATGAGTCATTTGAACCAAACTGCTCCATGCTGACCGTGTTACTCAGACCCAGACTGGGAGGATGTCTGATGGTAAAAGCCACAGAAAAACTGCAGTTTTAACTATTAAAGTGTTTTTTTAATGTTTTATTAAAAACACCTGATATAAATCAACAGTTTATCCTAAAGTTTTATATTTTATCAGATGTTTAATGTGTAAAACCTTTGATCTGTTTCTGTGGGTTCATTTTGTCCATTTTCAGCTCATTTTTTACCTAAAATGTAGAAAATCCTTGAAAATCATCAGAACTTTAAGAGCGTCACTGCATCAGTTCTCCTCAGAGGAACCTCTCCATCGACCTGAGGGGGAAACCTTTGAGACGATATAAAATGTTTTATTTGTCAGCATGAAGCACAGCTGAATTATTTTAGCGTTTCATAAAATCGGCCCTGAAAAGTTGCAAAGCGTCTCTGTGGATCAGATTAAGGAGCAATAAATTAGCTGGAAGCCACTTTCATACTTTTATATTTGTGTTTTATTTTAAACAATATTTCATCTGTTGTGAGTCTCGTCCCAGAAACAGAAAACAAGAAGACGTGAGAGCTGACCCTCACAGTGTTTCTGTGTGTTGTTGTCAGAAGGTGTGTGTTCATGTGGGTGTGTAACTTTAACTTTCACTGGATGAATTCAGATCAGATTAACTTTTTTAAATCATTCAGTAAACAGTTTCTCTCACGTTGCTTCTGAGCAGTGATTTTATTGTCAAATCTGAAGGAAATTGTTTTCCTTTGAATTTAGAAGAAGAATTTAATTAAATGTGTGAATTTTCAGTCTCCTGCTTTAGCTTTTAAACGTTCTTTATTTCTAATGATCAAACCCTTCTCGGGGTTGATCTGATTTTATGTTTATTTTTCTGTTTCTGACATTTACTGTCATCATGTGACCTGTTCAGCCTCGTTTAGAGAACTTGTCTTGGAGGCTGTTTCATAGAGTTGAATTAGAAGCCACAGCCTCTCTCTGATGTCAGTAACACTGGTGTGAAAGCTGTGGATTGGTTTATGAGCAGCTCTGTCTCTTCCACTTTATTGCACATGCAGCTGTCTCTGTTAATAACTAAATGTCCTGAGTGCTGCAGGCATTTCTGGAGGTCAGAAAATATTAAAAACATCCAACAAATGACTTCAGTCACTTCTATTAAACATCTGTACATTTTATTTCAGTGTAATTGACCCAAACATGGATGAATCCTGATCATGAGTCATCATGTGATCTCATGCAGCTTTTGATGTCTAATTAGACGTCTGGCTTCACATGAAGAGCTGTGATTCTGATCTGTGCACGGCGTGCATGCACAGACTTTCTAAGCTGATAATGTTTGACTTGGTGTCACTTTCTGTCAGACTGATGTTCAAACAGACTCAGAGCAGAACTACAACAGTCACACTGACCTCCTTATTCACTAAATAACTAATGATTTCAATGTTTCTTGTCTCTTAGTGTTAGTTTTGTTTTATAATAAACCTGGAATTCAGCAGCAGCACCAGAACAAATGTAAATTATTGCAGCTGTTTTCCTCTTTTGCTCAAGTTTTAGGTTTATAATGACATCACAGCAGAAGTTTAGCATTCTGGATTCTAAAAAGTCAAACAAAAAATCAGAGCAGCTTCACCAAATCATCAGCCTGAAAGTATTCCTGTCTTCAGTCTCTGACTTCAGATTGAAATTCCTGTTGAATTTGTCAGAGATCCACATCTCTCGTCTGCACACACCAGCATCCTCTGTGTCTCCTTCCTCCTTTGTTTGGTCTCTGAGAGACGAGCAGTCCCCTTTCCTCTTTTGTTTTCCTCCGTTTGCACTTTGCAGGCTGGAGATGGGGAATAGATCAAAAGCAGAATGGATGAGCTGTTTTCCAGATCTCCCAGTCTTAGCGGATTTCAAGGCTGGGTGAGGCTGTGAATGTGTTGCTTGGCTGCATGTCTCTGTGTGTGTGTGTGTGACTGTGTGTATTATGCATGTAGATGTAAATGTATGTGTGTGCCTGAGAGCCTCTGTTCCTTTGTGTCTGGAAGTTTGCCTCAAAAGTCTCAGTTTTTCTCAGTCAGCATCCAAGAATTCCTGCTCAGACTCGTGTTTCTGTTTCTGTAGAAACACCAACGAGGATTTAACCATATAGTTGTTGTTTGATTAGGATTCAGGGTTTGATCTGCTCTCCAAAGACAATATGTTCAGTTATTTAAACCTTTAGCTTTTTATCACATTCATATCCTAAGTGATCCCATGCATGGACATAGTCTTTAAAGGAGGGATAGTTCAGGTGTTCAGACCCACTTGTGTCTTTGTAATGAATCACCTGCATTACTGAACTGAACCAACACTTGACATCTCTGCTCCTGGTTTTTATTTTCACTGCCTGAGGCTGATCAGACTTTATATCACAGCCTTTCAGAAGCTTCTCTCTCAGTCTGATTAGAGATTCTAGAGCTGGAACATCTTTACATGTTGAGTCATTTTCACCAGGCTGTTTACTGAAATACAAATAAACCTCCTGCCAGATGAAGTGAACGACACTGTGCTCATTTAATGCAGGTTAACACAGCTGGGTGTATTTATTACTGATATTTAAAATATTATACAAGAACAGAGAAAGGTCTGAATCACAGAAATAGAAACGTGACGTCTGAGGGTTCAGGTCAGCTTCACGGTAATAAAACAAACTGAAGGTGGTCGTCACGCCTCAGTGTTTGAACAAACAGGTGAAGGTCCTTTAATGAGGCGGCTGTCGACCACTCACTAACTCAGAGAGGACTGGTTGTTCCTTTAACTTTGACCTTCTGACGTCAGCCTTACCTGCTGATGAACTGTTTCATTCTGTTCTAACAGTGACTCAGCGGTTCAGGAGGTCACCTTCTCAGGGTTCAGGGAGCAGGAAGGCTGCTGCTTTAGGAGCTCAGCAGCTCCCATCTGGTCGAGTTAACTCTGTGTTGAGGTCAGCTGCATCTAGTTGACCCTTTTTAATGGGAGGTCATCGTAGCACATGTAACCAGAGCTCAGGCTGGACCACGCAGGGACCTGGAGACTGGTGCAGATAATGGTGAACATGAAGAATCCTGTAGAGATGAAGACATTTGGACCGTCCCTCCTGCTGGTTCCAGGACGAGGGACTGGTGCTGCTGGATCATTTATTGTGTGATGTCTTCTCTACGGGGGAGCTAACATTTAGAGAATCTGCAGCGCTGCTTTGAAGCTCATGTCTGAAACAACAAGATAACAGCTGGGTGAGTTCAGCAGGATGAGACAAACCCAACAGATTGTTCTGAAACAACAGATTTAAAGCTGATTGTTCTCGTTTAGCAGGAATCAGAGATCTCTTGATCAGTGATTAAAGTCTCCTCGTTTGTAGCTCCTCTTCGTCAGCTGGCAGCAGAGTCAGGACTGTGTGTTCTCCAGGTCCTCTCTGCAGTGTGTGTGTGAGTCTGATCCACCTCCACCACCTCCTGGGTCTCTTCAGCTCCTGAAGTTCGCCTGCAGCGTCGCCCTGATTGTTCCTGTTGGTGATGAGTCACAGCAGTAAAATACCAAGTTTACCTTTTTAGAAAAAGATGCTAAACTGTTTCTCTTAAACACTTCAGACTTTGTGTTTGAACACAGAGCTCGTTGTGAGTCAGAGAGCTCGTCTTTATTTAACATCCAAAAACTAACTCTCCTGAACTCCATCACATGACTGAGACACAAACTCACTGCTGTGAGAAAACTAAAACCTGGTCCCCAGGTCTGTGAGAGGATGACCAGGTGCATCATGGGAGCATAAAGCTGTATTTCCTTCTTGGCTCAGACTAATTTGTGTTCTGGTGACACCTGAGTGCCTCAGCTTCAGTGTAAGTGGGCCGTGTGACATTACGCTCCATGATGGCGGCCGTCTCTCCTCACACGTGTGATGGATGTGTCTGTCACAGTGCGGTCTCGCTACACCCTATTGGATACAACGTTATTCTGACAGAGAAATCGGCCAATCGTAACGCTTCGCCGACCAGCCGCACTAATCTTTGAGAATGAAGCCAGGAAATCCCTCACAGGGAACGTCACTCTGCATGTCCTCACTCTCCCTCCCTCTCTCTTATTTTCCCTCCACCTGAACCATCAGCTCCCTCCCAGCTGCTGCTGCTCTTCTTCTCTCCACCTCCCTCAGCTTGCTGCTCTTCTCAGTCTGTCATTGATTTTCTTTCCATTTGCAGCCTCACCACTCCTCCTCAGTAAGTCTCTGACATTCCCCTTCATCTTTCTGTTCATCTTTTCTTCCTCCTTTCTCTCTTATTATCCTGATTCTTCTGCATTCCTTCCTGATTCTCAGGAGACCAAATTCTGCAGATCACTCGTGAAAACTCTGAGTTTGTTCCCTGCAGCTTCATTAGCTGCTCTGCAGTAATAAATGGTTGAAAATACCAATTTCATATCATCGCTTTGGGATAATGAGAAACAGTGAAATTAGTTTGTTTATTTTAGAGTCCAGTGAGTCTGTTTTCAGTGCTAAGGCTCTCATGATGATCCAGAAGCTCAGAGTCAGATCAGAGGCTCCGTTTATACCAGACTCAGTCAATGTGCTGAAACTGAACCTTTAAAGGTGTGGTTTACTCAGTTTTTTCATACTTTTGCAGTTTTCTCTAGTGTAAGTCAATGACTTATGAGTCATTTTTATAAAGAAAAAAGCTATGATGCTTCTATTCTATGATGCAAAAGTTTGCTGATTTGTAGGTCCACTTGAAACAGTAGGTTCCTCATTATTATTAATGATCCTGACTGCGACGGTAAAATAACCAGGCAAGCCAGTGGATAAACTGACAGTGTAGTTTACTAAGCTAAGGGTGAAGGAAAATGAGAAGAACCGCTTCTTCAGCGTTTGTCAATGAATGTTTATGAATGGTAATACCTACATGTGAACCTACATATTCTCCTAAAAGCTCAGAACGTTCTGCAGTTCCAGCCGAACCGGGCTGAAAGCTGTCTGTAGGTCGTAGGAGTTGCTATTAACATTAGCTTGTTTGGCTAACCACAGTGAGCTCAGAATAACTGCTGATATCACAGCAAAAATACGTATGTTACAAACGTACCCAAAAGCTGCTCCTAAAGACTAACACGTCTTGGTGGGCTAAGCCTCTCTCAGTGAGGTGGTTCTCTCCCTCAGGTTCTACTTCAGTCTAGTAAAGAAGCTCTAATGAAGCTGAAACTCACCTCCACCTCCTTCCTGCCTCCTCCCTTTCACCACCAGCTGATTGTGTCAGAGACTCAACGGCAGCTGAAGCTCCAGTTGGAGGTTTGTTGTGTGAAAATGTTCAACTTCCTCTGTGTGATAAAAGCAGGAGTCGGGTTCATTCCAAGAATGCTTTAGGAAGTTTTTACTTGAGGGTTTGATGTTGTTGCTTCAACGGGATTAATGGGATCACTGGGATTCCCTTCATGATGCGTTTACACCATTTAGACAGTTATTACTCAGCGTTCTTCAAACAAAATGATATTAAATGACAGCTCTTCCTCCCTATTAGACTGAGCTTCTCTCTGATTCATGTTTAATTAGAATCTATTTTATCTCATCAGTTTGTAGAATCTTTTTTTCTAATCTAATGATTTGACTAGTTTTATTTTAAATAAATATGAAAAAACTGTCTCCACTTCCTCCTCCTCCTCAGCTTCCTCATCACTCGGTCTCTCTCCACCCACTCGTCTTGGTTGGAGTCGTGGTTCCACCTCATCATTAGCCTCTCCGTCACCTCCTCTCTTCCTCTCTCCTCTCCTCTCCTCTCCTCTCTTCCCCTCTCCTCTCCTCTCCCCTCTTCTCCTCCCCTCTCCTCTCCTCTCCTCCCCTCTCCTCTCCTCTCCTCCCCTCTTCTCCTCCCCTCTCCTCTGCTCTCCTTCCCTCTCCCCTCTTCTCCTCCCCTCTCCTCTCCTCTCCTCCCCTCTTCTCCTCCCCTCTCCTCTCCTCTCCTCCCCTCTCCTCTCCTCTCCTCTCCTCTCCTCCCCTCTCCTCTCTTCTCCTCTCCTCCCCTCTCCTCTCCTCTCCTCTCCTCTCCTCTCCTCTCCTCTCCTCCTCTCTCCTCTCCTCTCCTCTCTTCCCCTCTCCTCCCCTCTCCTCTCCTCTCCTCCTCTCTTCTCTCTTCCTCTCTCCTCCTCTCCTCTCCTCCCCTCTCCTCCCCTCTCCTCTCCTCTCTTCCCCTCTCCTCCCCTCTCCTCCCCTCTCCTCTCCTCTCCTCCCCTCTCCTCTCCTCTCCTCCCCTCTCCTCTCCTCTCCTCTCTTCCCCTCTCCTCCCCTCTCCTCTCCTCTCCTCTCCTCCTATCCTCTCCTCTCTTCCCCTCTCCTCTCCTCTCCTCCTCTCCTCTCCTCTCCTCTCCTCTCCTCTCTTCTCCTCTCCTCCCCTCTCCTCTCCTCTCCTCCTCTCTCCTCTCCTCTCCTTCCTCTCTCCTCTCCTCTCCTCTCCTCTCCTCTCCTCTCCTCCTCTCCTCTCTTCCCCCTCCTCTCCTCCCCTCTCCTCCCCTCTCCTCCCCCTCTCTCCTCTCCTCTCCTCTCCTCTCCTCTCCTCCCCTCTCCTCTCCTCTCCTCTCCTCCTCTCTCCTCTCCTCTCCTCTCTCCCTTCTCCTCTCCTCCCCCCTCCTCTCCCCTCCCCTCTCCTGTCCTCCCCTCCCCTCTCCTCTCCTCTCCTCCTCTCTCCTCTCCTCCTCTCCTCTCTTCCCCTCTCCTCCCCTCTCCTCTCTCCTCCTCTCTCCTCTCCTCTCCTCTCCTCCTCTCTCCTCTCCTCTCCTCTCCTCCCCTCTCCTCTCCCCTCCTCCCCTCCCCTCCCCTCCCATCTCCTCTCCTCCTCTCTCCTCTCCCCTCCTCTCTCCTCCTCCCCTCTCCTCTCCTCTCCTCTCTCCTCCTCTCCTCTCCTCTCCCCTCCTCTCCTCATCTCCCCTCCTCTCCTCTCCTCCTCTCTCCTCCCCTCTCCTCTCCCCTCCTCCCCTCCCCTCTCCTCCCCTCTCCCCCTCTCCTCTCCTCCTCTCTCCTCTCCTCTCCTCTCCTCCTATCCTCTCCTCTCCTGCTCTCTCCTCTCCTCTCCTCTCCCCTCTTCTCCTCCCCTCCCCTCTCCTCTCCTCTCCTCTCCTCCCCTCTCCCCTTCTTCTCCTCCCCTCTCCTCCCCTCTCCTCTCCTCCTCTCTCCTCTCCCCTCTCCTCTCTCCTCTCCTCTCCTCTCCTCTCCCCTCCTCCCCTCTCTTCTCCTCTCCTCTCTCCTCCCCTCTCCTCTCTCCTCCCCTCCCCTCCCCTCCCCTCTCCTCTCCCCTCCTCCCTCTCCTCTCCTCCTCCTCTCCTCTCCCTTCCTCCCCTCCCCTCTCCTCTCCTCTCCTCCTCTCTCCTCTCCTCTCCTCTCCTCCTCTCTCCTCTCCTCCCCTCTCCTCTCCTCCTCTCTCCCCTCCTCTCCTCCCCTCTCCTCTCTCAGACCTTCATGCTGAGCTGAGCTCCAGACTCCGTCCACCTCCAGACTCAGGAAGCTGATCGTGTTCACTGATTGCTGATCAGCTGATTTCACTGGTCTCCTCATTGGTGGAGCTGCTCACCTGTTCTTCCTCTCTGTCTGCAGAGGAAACCAGTAGCAGAGAGTGAAATGTGTTGGGGGGGGGGGTGTTTGTGGAGCATGGTGCTGTTTGTTCACCAGAGGAAATGGAAGGAAGGATGTTTTTGATCCAAAACTCTCAAAGGAAATCTTTGATTTCAGAAGCTGTCTCCACTTTCTGTTTTCATTTGTTTGATGTTTCTCACATCAGACGAGTTTAAATGGCTCTTTTTGACACTTTGGCTCCTGATTCTGTTTCATTTATAATCAAACTGGAGTCAGTGAAGCTCTGACATCCTGTCTGCTCTGACTCCAGTCAGTTAAAGGAACCTGGTTGTTCTCTGGTTCAGTTCAGTGACTCAAACTAATCAAACTAATGACATGCTGCGTTTCCTAATGAACCCTTATTAAAATGATTGGTTTTATTATTATTTTATAACCTTTGAGATCACCTGATTATTTGCACGCAGTGAGAAAAACACAGAAACTGAATTTAAATTTTAGGTTTGAATTTTTTTATTTAATGTAACAGTTTTATGATTTTCAATTAATTCATCAGTTAAAGTTCCTCAACACTTTTAGTAGTAACACAGTTACAGTTACAGTTTCACCACCAGCTGATTGTGTCAGAGACTCAACGGCAGCTGAAGCTCCAGTTGGAGGTTTGTTGTGTGAAAATGTTCAACTTCCTCTGTGTGATAAAAGCAGGAGTCGGGTTCATTCCCAGAATGCTTTAGGAAGTTTTTACTTGAGGGTTTGATGTTGTTGCTTCAACGGGATTAATGGGATCACTGGGATTCCCTTCATGATGCGTTTACACCATTTAGACAGTTATTACTCAGCGTTCTTCAAACAAAATGATATTAAATGACAGCTCTTCCTCCCTATTAGACTGAGCTTCTCTCTGATTCATGTTTAATTAGAATCTATTTTATCTCATCAGTTTGTAGAATCTTTTTTTCTAATCTAATGATTTGACTAGTTTTATTTTAAATAAATATGAAAAAACTGTCTCCACTTCCTCCTCCTCCCAGCTTCCTCATCACTCTGTCTCTCTCCACCCACTCGTCTTGGTTGGAGTCGTGGTTCCACCTCATCATTAGCCTCTCCGTCACCTCCTCTCTTCCTCTCTCCTCTCCTCTCCTCATCTCTCCTCTCCTCCTCTCCTCTCCTCCCCTCCTCTCTCCTCTCCTCTCCTCCCCTCTCCCCTCTTCTCCTCCCCTCTCCTCTCCTCCTCCTCTCTCCTCTCCTCCTCTCCTCTCTTCCCCTCTCCTCTCCTCCCCTCTCCTCTCCTCTCCTCCCCTCTCCCCTCTTCTCCTTCCCTCTCCTCCCCTCTCCTCTCCTCCTCCTCTCTCCTCTCCTCCTCTCCTCTCTTCCCCTCTCCTCTCCTCCCCTCTCTCCTCCTCTCCTCTCCTCTCTCCTCCCCTCTCTTCTCCTCTCCTCTGTCCTCTCCTCTCCTCCCTTCTCCTCTCCTCTCCTCCCTCTCCCCTCCTCCCCTCCCCTCTCCTCTCCCCCCCCCTCCCCTCTCCTCTCCTCTCCTCTCCCCTCTCCCCTCTTCTCCTCCCCTCCCCTCTCCTCTCCTCTCCTCTCCTCCTCTCTCCTCTCCTCTCCTCTCCTCCCTCTCCTCTCCTCTCCTCTCCTCTCTTCCCCTCTCCTCCCCTCTCCTCTCCTCTCCTCTCCTCTCCTCTCCTCCCCTCTCCTCTCCTCCCCTCTCCTCTCCTTTCCTCTCCTCCCCTCTCCTCTCCTCTCCTCTCTCCTCTCCTCTCCTCTCCTCTCTTCCCCTCTCCTCCCCTCTCTTCTCCTCTCCTCTCTCCTCCCCTCTCCTCTCTCCTCTCCTCCCCTCCCCTCTCCTCTCCTCTCCTCTCCTCTCCTCTCCTCTCCTCCCCTCTCCTCTCCTCTCCTCTCCTCCCCTCTCCTCCCCTCTCCTCTCCCCTCCTCCCCTCTCCACTCTCCTCCTCTCCTCTCCTCTCTCAGACCTTCATGCTGAGCTGAGCTCCAGACTCAGGAAGCTGATCGTGTTCACTGATTGCTGATCAGCTGATTTCACTGGTCTCCTCATTGGTGGAGCTGCTCACCTGTTCTTCTTCTCTGTCTGCAGAGGAAACCAGTAGCAGAGAGTGAAATGTGTTGGGGGGGGGGGGTGTTTGTGGAGCATGGTGCTGTTTGTTCACCAGAGGAAATGGAAGGAAGGATGTTTTTGATCCAAAACTCTCAAAGGAAATCTTTGATTTCAGAAGCTGTCTCCACTTTCTGTTTTCATTGTTTGATGTTTCTCATGTAACGAACATCGACGTTATTTCTAAGTATCTGGTCCAGATCAAGAAATGGATTATGTTTGTGTGACAATTGACTCTTTTCCCTACCAGCTCACACCCTCTTTCAAACAGATTCCCCCTCATGAGGTCATAAATTCCTGCCTTGGTGTCGAAGAACCCCCTTTCATCTTTCTGTGACAGTAAAAATAATGCTGATGCTAATTTACAGCTTGGTGATACTTATTCAAATAACAAACTTTCAGGATGGTGATCAAAGGAGTTTCGATAACTCACAGACGAGATGGAGCCAGAAGACCCTCACCCCACCTTTTCTCACCCAGTGGGGAAAGCCAGGAATTCCTTTGTCTCTCCTGTCCTTAAAAATGTCTGTGCTAACCTCTCTCCACCCTCACAGGCTTCAGATGAAATAATAATTCAGTGTGATCCAAATTGATATAAAGAAAGGTTAATATCCACAGGTTTACTTTTAAAATGTGTTTACAAGATAAAGTTTGATTTTTCCCTGTTTGATTTACTTAGGTAAAAGTTCTTTGGTTAATTTTCCTTGAAGACTGTTCATATTGTTTATCAATATGATCCAAAATATCTAGGGGTGGTTTTTCTCTTTTAAATCTAATCTAGTCAAGAAACTAGAAATGTTATTCGTCTAATGTACTCTTAAGCTAAGAGTAACTGATTTCTCTGATTAATCTGATGTGGGATTTAATGTGTTCCTATGCTTAGAATAAACATGATGCACGCAGTCTAAAAGGTGATTCTGAATAACTCATCACGTTTCAGAGAGAAAAGTGGTAAAGGTTTATTTTATTGATTAGAAACTTTATTCCTCTCATCAAAAATTAATCCCCTTTAAGCCATTCCTAAGTACTTCCCCTTTATGCAGATGAAGGTGGAGTCAACCAGACCATTGGCTGAACCAGACTCCACCTCTGCCCCTTTAAAACCAGAAGGCGCTAACTGCTAGCTCTCTTCTTCTACTCCGCCTCTCCGGCTCTCTGCTTAGATGACCTGATGACCTCACCATTTTGCCTGCATGCTGGCCCTGCTTCCCCCCACCAGGGAGCCAGGATGCAGAGCTGCGACATGAGGCCTCCCCAGAAGAACAGACTCCAGACTTTAAGTCTTAGAAACTTTCGGCGTTAAGCTTTTCTTTTATTTTCACGTTACATTCTTCTCAACCAAGTTTAGACGTTTTAAAGTTTATTTTTCTTTCATCCGTCGTTAGAAACCAAAAGTTAGACGGCGTTAATCTGAAGCTAAACTACTGAACATGAAGACATCCTCATGCCATGAGAGAGAGAGCGAGCCATGCTTGCCCAAATCCTGGAGATCTGCATCCCTCAGCTTCTGATACCCTTCCACACTTGAGTCACCCATCGAGCGTTCATGCTTTGACTGCCTCTTCTTCAAGCTGGAACAGGAACCACTGTGACTGCTGGAGGAAACAAAGCCGTCGGTCCAAGCCTCAACGTATCTCGGGGATTCAAGTTCAGTGGTTCGGTGAGACAATCAACCTATGTGGTTATTGCAATGTGATGCAATTTGGGTAAAGCAAGCTAAACCTAACTCTCTTCATCCATATTCCTCCTGAAAATCCTTTAATCTTCAACTTCCCTTCATAGGCCAATAAATTAGCTTAATTTCATTAGTAAACCATTTCTCACTCTGAAACATTAGTCATTAATATTTATTTAACCTCAATAATTCATCTTGTTAATAAATTGAACTGGTTACAAAGTCAAATTCCTAACTTTGCTGTGTTGCTGTTATAACATGTTCATTTTGAGGTTTCTGTAAATAAATTTATCCGTATATAATCATAAATGGGCTTCCAGTAATTTTTATGTTTTTCATATCGAAAATGGGTAACGAGCTTACTACTTTCAGATTCAGACTGATAAATGATAAATAACAATAAAATACAAATAGGATAATATTCAAGGTTGTCTCAGCTTACCTTCCAAAGAAAACGCTGGGTGGTGCCCTAATTACGAGGTTTTGACTATTATTATTAATTATTAAGAATAATTATAATAATATTCAATATATACAACTTTACCCCTATATAACCCTACACTCACATCAGACGAGTTTAAATGACTCTTTTTGACACTTTGGCTCCTGATTCTGTTAAATTTATAATCCAACTGGAGTCAGTGAAGCTCTGACATCCTGTCTGCTCTGACTCCAGTCAGTTAAAGGAACCTGGTTGTTCTCTGGTTCAGTTCAGTGACTCAAACTAATCAAACTAATGACATGCTGCGTTTCCTAATGAACCCTTATTAAAATGATTGGTTTTATTATTATTTTATAACCTTTGAGATCACCCGATTATTTGCACGCAGTGAGAAAAACACAGAAACTGAATTTAAATTTTAGGTTTGAATTTTTTTATTTAATGTAATAGTTTTATGATTTTCAATTAATTCATCAGAAAGTTCCTCAACACTTTTAGTAGTAACACAGTTTTGTGGATGATCTCATAATATATAAAATGACCTTCACATATTAGATCTAACCTGAAGATAAGCTGGTTGAATGTTGTCCTGATCTTTATTTTTCTGCTGTGTTTTCTCATAAATCACCTGCTGGTTTTGACATTTAAACTGAAGGTTTCTGCTTCAGGCACAAAATGAGCTTCCAGCATGTTAAACCTCCACATGAGGAAAAATAAACAGTTGTTGTGTCTCTGTGATCACATGACTCCTAACCCTGAATTCACCAGTCAGGATGAAGTTTAATATTAAAGTGAATTTATGAAATATATAGAGTTTGAGATAAAGAATAAAACAAAGGACAAGCTGGAGGTGTTAGCAGGTGTTTCTGCACCACAGGATTGTGGGTAGTTGTTCTAATGACTGCATCCTGTTGATTGAACACTCGATCTGCTCCTTCACGTGTTTTTTCTGTTTCCGTCTTCAGTCTCTCTGAGTTCTGCCGTCTCCTCGTCTCACATCCTGCTGATCTGAAGGTCACCTGACTCTCCGTTAGAGACGAAGGAGAAAATGAAACTCTGATTGTTTCTGTTGGTCTCTTCCAGCTGATGGACTTGGTGACTGATGGTTTTTTGTTTGTGCGTCACGTTGCAGATCGGCCTGTGGCACTCTGAAGACGGACTGTCCATGGAGAAAACTCTTCCATCAATCAATGTGACAGACACCCTCTTCAACACGACGCTCACAATCACTACCATCCTGGTACGACCAGCACACACACACACACACACACACACACACACACACACACACACACACACACACACATCAGTGGTTTGAAGCCTTTTATTTGCTCAAGTCCCAGGCTGATCTACATGTGGTCGACTTTCTGCTGTCGACAGATCATTTCCATATCAAAAACCCGTTTTGTTTCTTCAGATCCAAACTCGTCCTCTGGGGAGTCGAGGACTTGATGCTCACTGTTGTTTAGCCCTGAGTAGCTCAGATGAGAGCACATCACAGTGAGTCAGCAGGAGCTAATAATTCACCACATCAGCTGTCCTCAGCCTCCGTTAGAAAAACCATCAGCTTCTCTCTCTCTGGCATCACCTCGGCTGTTAAAAGAGAACTTGTTTCTACAACCAGCTGCAGGTTAAAGGATCAGGATTCATTTAATATTTAAACTCTTTGGACTGAAATCACTTATTGAGGTTAGGGTTGGTTTTTGTAACAAAACATGGAAAATAAATGTCTAAATCAGACACTAAAATATCTGAACTGTCCCTTTAAGGCTCACAGGAAGCTGCTCAGTAATCTAACGTCACTTATGAAGCATCTACTAATCATTTCTGTATAAAACATAGGAACAGACTAAAAGTCATTACTTCTATTCTCCTCTTTTAATTAAAATGATTTGATAACATTTTTTAGGAATATGACTAAATCTGTTGTGATTTTCAGTCAGCTGTGGGTGTTTTACATCTTTCTTCATCACTCAGCTCCTCCTCCTCACTGATGAATCACATCAGAACACACAGCAGATTTAAGAAGACGGTCGGTCCAGAGTGTTCCTGATTGGTCGGTTTATCAGCTCACAGCTAAAAGAACGAAGGAACATTTCACCACAGAACAGCTCACCAGTCCCACTGAGACGAGGGGGGGGGGGTGTCTGGTTAGGTCTGATTATAAATGAGACAATATTTTCACAACATAAGGAGAGAAAATAAAAAGATTTGGGAGATCACAGAGCTCTGATTTCATCTGGACTTATAGAGTCTGTGGACTGAACTTCAGAAGCCACCAAGGAGCAATTTTCAGCTCCGATCGCAGCTCGTTCATCACCGTCTGATTGCTGTGTCACCGTTATCTTTACTTGTTGGCGGCGGATGAGCCTCGGCTGAAGGCCTCCAGAAGAATCTCTTACCAGCAGCAGCAGCAGCTCAGGGCTGTGTGTGTGTATGTGTGTGTGTGTTTCAGTTTGTGTGTGTTTCAGAGCTTGTGTGAGTCCTGATACGTCCGTCTGAATTTACAGAGCGGTTTCATCACATCTCCACGAGGCTGTCACCTCCTCACCTCAGATTCACAAACAGCTCAGAGGAAAACAGAATGATTCTCAGTTTGCTTCAGAGCCACGAGGTGTTTGAGTTTGTTCCAGGAACCGTTTATATCTCAGATCTTCACTCCTTCAGGAATAAAGATCAGCTTTAATTCTAGGAGATTATTTTAATCATGTTGTGTTTTTTGAAGTTATTATGTTTTCTTTCTCCTCTAAATTCTACTTTACATGTTTTCAGTTTGATTCCAGCAGATCATTCATTTAGCTTTAATTAAGGGCTCTGGTGAACTTTGACCTCTGTCTTATTGTTTGTTTTCGCTGAGCTTCACCTGTAAAAACACCTGTCTTTGTCAGTTTGTTATAAAATATGAGAATTCTCATTTTTACAACTTTACATTCATTTTTGTTGCTAATGTCTGAAATGCGCTCCATCTGTTGGAGTCATCTTCTCCTTTTTTAACGACGCCTCCTCCTGCTCTCCTCCCAGTTTCCTCCCAGTCTCCCCTCAGGTTACTGATTGCTTTCTTATCCACTCACACATTTACTGGTGAAACTTCAGGAGCTGGCTGATAAAAGCAGGCGTTGGGTCTCTGAGGCGCTGAGGCATGTGCACATAAATTTGCAAACACAAGCTCTGTCCCTGGTTTCTCGTCTGCATAATGTTTTTATTCAAACCCAGAAAGGTTTTGTTGCAGCAGCTTTCTTAAACCCAGCCAGTCCGGTGACTCAGCCTATTTTCTAATGACCTGACATTTTTCACAGTATCGTTAGACACTAACAGGACTGCAGGACGACGTCCCAGCTGGCAGCCTGCTGCTCTGGAGAGCACGCTTTAACGATAAGAAGACTGTCGAGAAAA
Source organism: Callopanchax toddi (assembly GCA_006937965.1). Classification (NCBI taxonomy): domain Eukaryota; kingdom Metazoa; phylum Chordata; class Actinopteri; order Cyprinodontiformes; family Nothobranchiidae; genus Callopanchax; species Callopanchax toddi. The sequence goes on along the minus strand of SSNR01000407.1, from coordinate 480,009 downwards.
GAGAGAAGAGTTGTGTGGAGACATCTCCAGCACTCAGAGGGTTTCAGAGTGGGAAATCCATTGTGGTGTGTGTGAAGTTGAACACCTTCCAGAGCACCTGTGTGTGTGTGTGTGGTTCATGTATAAAGTGTTGGTCTTTAACTGAAGTTATCAGTCTGCAAACAGACGCCTCGTGGCCCGGGAATAAGAAGCTGCTTTAAAAGTCTGCATCACTTTGTAGCTTTAGACTAATGGTTTTATTCCTGTTTGGCTGCCGTGTGCAAAGATGGAAGTTTTTATGATTTTTCCTTCCTGGAAGAGAGCACTTCATAGTAAACCTTTCATTCCTCTCTGTGGTTATTTTTATTTTATTTAACCCCTTTTGGTAAAAATGCTTCTGTGAATGTTTTTTTTTTTTTTTTGCAGAAAGTTTTAGGATCTTCTTTTAACAGCAGTTTAGATCCAATTCCTGCAGTTCAGCACAGTTCTGCTTATAAACAAGTTTTAATACCAATTTAATGGAGCCTCTTAAACCCAAAGAAACAGGGACAAACTGAAACCGAGGAACAATGACGAATAAAAACCAGAGGAGTAGAAAGAAAATCATGTCGGCTTGAAAACAGACAGAAAACCCTCCTTTTTATTGATTCCAGCCCAGTTTTTACTGGACTGATTGATGGTTCCAGGATGGATTTTATTCGTTTGTACTTAAGCTGGGCAGCACCAAAGGGCAGAGATTCAACATAAAGGCAATATTTTATATCCTCATTCTGACACACTGAGCCTCCCAGTGACAAAGACTGTTTATTATAGAAAGTTTACCAGTTTACACAAACACATGAATCAGTGTGAAGCTGGGAGACCAACTGCAGAGGGTCAGAAACTCTGCTGCTCAGTTTTTAACTGTGATCACATCTCTCCTATTCATTTCTCTTCACTGGCTATATATGTATTTTAGAATATAAATTAAGGTTCTTTTATTTGATTTGAGTGAATTTGATTTGTTTGATTTTAAAGCTCTTAATGGCCTCAATGACTAGTTTTATACTTTTATCCATATCTGTCTTATCTATTTTTACTTGCTTGTTTTCAGGTACGTGATGCTGACATGTTTTACTATGTATGTATGTTCCCGTGTTTACAGCCCTTAGACTTTATAGTGATTAAAGCACCTTATAAATGAAGTTGGATTGGATTAAGTCTTTGAGTTAAATCTGACTGAACATAAAACATTTACAGCCAGGGCAACGACAAAACGGTTTAACTTTTATTTCAGCTCTCAGGATTCAGAACCACATCATAGGAACTTCTGCTTTACTCTCCTGAAATGGTTCACACACACACACACACACACACACACACACACACACACACACACACACACACACAC
>SSNR01000407.1:451597-473200 GCA_006937965.1 Callopanchax toddi | reverse complement strand
AATCCCTGAAGCAAAGATAGATTATGACATAGTTATGTGTCATATTGTTTTCTCATTTATAATAATATATTAGTGTTTTGTTTTTTGAGAGGTATTTCTCTGGTTTTTTATGTTTTCAACAAACTTTTAAGTTTTTTTGAAAAGCATTTCAACAATTTTGACTTAGTTTGTGAAAATTATAGTTATTTTGTTATTATGGGAAGACAGTTTTTCTTTAAATGTTTGTACTTATATAAAAAAGGCTTTAAATGTCTGATCTATATTTGTTTTACAAATAAATGACAAGTTATGTTAATGCTGACTGGTGTCAGGTTGTGTACTCATGCTAATTTGGAGATTTTTAAATGTTTTGCAATTGTCCTTTTAAAGTCCCCTTAATGTATATTTGGTCCTCATAAACCAGGTGTGTATATATGCAAATTAGATGGCGCCAAATATGATGCAAATGTCNGAATTTGATTTGTTTGATTTTAAAGCTCTTAATGGCCTCAATGACTAGTTTTATCCATATCTGTCTTCTTTTATTTTTACTTGCTTGTTTTCAGGTACGTGATGCTGACATGTTTTACTATGTATGTATGTTCCCGTGTTTACAGCCCTTAGACTTTATAGTGATTAAAGCACCTTATAAATGAAGTTGGATTGGATTAAGTCTTTGAGTTAAATCTGACTGAACATAAAACATTTACAGCCAGGGCAACGACAAAACGGTTTAACTTTTATTTCAGCTCTCAGGATTCAGAACCACATCATAGGAACTTCTGCTTTACTCTCCTGAAATGGTTCACACACACACACACACACACACACACACACACACACACACACACACACACTCACATTTTACAATCCCCTCAACCATATAGATTACATAAACACAGAAACTTGTCTCATAAATCAGTTTTTATTGTCAGATTTGTTGATCATTTCTGATTCCAAGAGGCCAGATTGATTTAATTTAACTGAAATCACAAACCGACTGAAGGGTTGATTCAACAGCAGACTGTCTTTCTGAGTGATGTAGTGGCGCCTGAACACAGCAGTCTGACAGCTGCATTATTTGTAAAATAGATCTCTGAAGGCGGCTCAGAAATCCATCATTTTAAATCTCCCTATAACATCACCTAAACCACAAAACAGACCCAAATAAACGAACCCAGAGTCAGTTCTCTAACAGGCTGTAAATAGGTGTGTGTGTGTGTGTGTGTGTGTGTGTGTGTGTGTGTGTCCAGCTTTTTGCTGCAGGTACTAAAATGCTCCTGTTGTGTTTCTGATTTGAGCTCCTGGTTCTGATCCAAATCTCCTAGTCTGAGTCCTTCCTGGAGCCTGATGTGAACTTTGACCTCTGTGTTGGAGGATTCTTTATCTCCTTTAAATCTTTAGTCTGGTTCTGTGAAACAATCTGATCAGACATTAAAGGGTTCAGTGATTTAGTGATGCATCAGGAACATCAGACTTCCTGTTCTGGATCTCATCGCCGCTCCACGTTGCTCTGTGACTCCATCAGTACACAGTCAGTGTCATTCAATCCAACCTGTGTTTTTAGGAGAATCCGTACGTGATGCTGCGGCAGAACCACCAAGAACTGGAGGGAAACGACCGCTATGAAGGTTTTTGTGTGGACATGCTGAAGGAGCTGGCAGACATCCTCAAGTTTAAGTATCGGATCCGGCTGGTGGCAGACGGGGTTTATGGGGTCCCTGGAGCCAACGGGACGTGGACCGGCATGGTTGGAGAACTCATCTCAAGGGTAAATAAACACACAGTCATATGAGCACATGAAGGCACATCAACATCTAAAGCTCTTCCTGCTGATGCTGAAACACACAAACTGCTCAGATTTGATTTAGTTCACAGCTGACGGATCTCCTTTATGTCACACACTCGTTTCCCACTCAGCGGTTGGCCTTTTCAGCTCAAGTATTGTGTTTTTTAAAACAGTCACAGCTTGTTGGAGGCTCTTTTCTTGTCAGCTTCTTCCCTTAAGCCGTCTGAACTGACCTTAACAGACTCTCCTCCTGAATCCGTCCACGCTGCTGCTGTTAGATCTCAGAGTGAGGGCTGACAGACTGTATGCTGCTGTATGGAGCTGTGAGCAGGCTGATAAGGTTATAAAGGGGGGATGAATGGGTGAGGGGGGGGGTCACAGGCCTGAGCTTGTTTGCTTAAGGCTATAAAAGGAGTTTGTCACTGTAAACAGATCCAGGATCAGGATGAAAACCAGTCTTCTATCAGCAGAGGAGGACAGCCTGAGGACATTCTGGTTTCTGTGTCCCTGCTGGACGATTCAGGCTGAATAACGTTTCTGTAAATCAGAGTGGTTATTTAGACTTCTGTCGGGCAGCCTGAGTTCACAGAAGGACCCAGAGTGGGTCCATGTTCAGGATCATCTGGTTCCTTTCTGGACGAGTCGTGTTTCATTCATCTGGATCAGGACAAACTGACTGAATGTCAGAGAAATCAGCTCTGAACAGCCAGCGTTAGACTGTGATAGAGCCTCGTAAAGGGAGCCTCCTGACCTTTATTTAAAAATCATTCATAAATATTTCAGCAGCTGATACATCTGTGAGTTCACTCTTCAAAGCATCAGAGATGTTCTTTGTTAGAATCACCTGGATGACTGATCTGTTTCTTCCTGAGCTGGAATTCAAAACGAGATGGATAGCTGATGATGGAGGGTCAAATCTGAGGACGGAGCTGCAGGAGACATTTGGTCTGAGTGTAGGAGAGGTCAAAGGAGGGGAACATTTAAGACTAAAACACCCAGGTCGGTGTGTGTGTTGATGAAGCTCCTTAAACTTGTTCTAACTGTATGAATGATCATAAAGAACCTTTTTTACATCAATTAAAATGTTTTATAAAAGTCCGATGACCTCCCCGATTCCTCCACACAGAAACAGTCTGTTGTGGATCTGAGTGGGGTCTGCACCACTGCTGCAGCTCTCCCCTCTCCTCACCCTCATCCTCCTTTTCTCCTCCGTCTCCCCAATCCTCTTAGTCCTCCTGCAGCAGACAAAGAGCCATGCTTTACTGCCTTCACTCTGCGCTCTGCGGGGACATGAAAATCCCCTGCAGCTGCACTTTGCTGGCCTGTATTATTAGTAGAAATCCATCCAGCATTCAGCTGCATTGACCATCTCTATACGCGTGTGTGTGTGTGTGTGTAGGTGTGTGTGTAGGTGTGTGTTTCTTACAGTCGCTTTCACCACTTTTTGCTTTGTCAAGTGATTTGTCTTGACAGTGCTCCTTTAGACATCCACAATGGTTATCCTCAGCTCTCTTGTGCCTTACAAACACACACACACACACACACACACACACACACACACACAAGGCGAGAGCTGGATAATCCTCCCCACAGATCATTGCTGTTGTTGGACAAACATTCTAAAGGACACAAAATGGTGTTATTGGAGTTTTATCCACCAATAGCCTCCACTTATGTCGTTCTCATGGTTTTAGGTGGTTAAATCACAGACATGATGTAATTCCTCTGATCTGGAATCAGTGCGTTCACATGATGTCATACTTTCAGAAAGCCGACCTGGCGGTTGCAGGGCTGACCATCACTGCAGAGCGTGAGAAGGTGATCGACTTCTCCAAACCCTTTATGACCCTCGGGATCAGCATCATGTACCGCGTCCACCTGGTGAGTCCACACACACACACACACACACACACACACACACACACACACACACACATAGAGGGAAGTCTCTCAGACAGATTACCACAGCAGGCTGTCGGCTATGTCTAATAACTGGAGTATACTCTCCCCTCCTCTCTCTCTCTCTCTCTCTCTCTCTCTCTCTCTCTCTCTCNAGAGACAGCCTTTAAAGTCCTCATAGTGCCTGATTGTGGTTATCATAAACCACCAAAAAGAAGGCCCATACAAACCACAACACAGTCAGGGTGCTGTAAAAAATGCCGTGTTGTGTGTATCTACACACTAAAGTGAGCTGAATTTTTTTCAGATTTTTTGCAGCATTTTTATCCATCTCTCATTGGTCTAGGACCTCTGGAAAGGGTAGTCCATGTAAACCACCACCGGGCCTGTTTGGGAAAAAGGTCCAGCTATACCACATAAACCCGTATGTGTGTGTGTGTGTGTGTGTGTGTGTGTCCAGCTTTTTGCTGCAGGTACTAAAATGCTCCTGTTGTGTTTCTGATTTGAGCTCCTGGTTCTGATCCAAATCTCCTAGTCTGAGTCCTTCCTGGAGCCTGATGTGAACTTTGACCTCTGTGTTGGAGGATTCTTTATCTCCTTTAAATCTTTAGTCTGGTTCTGTGAAACAATCTGATCAGACATTAAAGGGTTCAGTGATTTAGTGATGCATCAGGAACATCAGACTTCCTGTTCTGGATCTCATCGCCGCTCCACGTTGCTCTGTGACTCCATCAGTACACAGTCAGTGTCATTCAATCCAACCTGTGTTTTTAGGAGAATCCGTACGTGATGCTGCGGCAGAACCACCAAGAACTGGAGGGAAACGACCGCTATGAAGGTTTTTGTGTGGACATGCTGAAGGAGCTGGCAGACATCCTCAAGTTTAAGTATCGGATCCGGCTGGTGGCAGACGGGGTTTATGGGGTCCCTGGAGCCAACGGGACGTGGACCGGCATGGTTGGAGAACTCATCTCAAGGGTAAATAAACACACAGTCATACGAGCACATGAAGGCACATCAACATCTAAAGCTCTTCCTGCTGATGCTGAAACACACAAACTGCTCAGATTTGATTTAGTTCACAGCTGACGGATCTCCTTTATGTCACACACTCGTTTCCCACTCAGCGGTTGGCCTTTTCAGCTCAAGTATTGTGTTTTTTAAAACAGTCACAGCTTGTTGGAGGCTCTTTTCTTGTCAGCTTCTTCCCTTAAGCCGTCTGAACTGACCTTAACAGACTCTCCTCCTGAATCCGTCCACGCTGCTGCTGTTAGATCTCAGAGTGAGGGCTGACAGACTGTATGCTGCTGTATGGAGCTGTGAGCAGGCTGATAAGGTTATAAAGGGGGGATGAATGGGTGAGGGGGGGGGTCACAGGCCTGAGCTTGTTTGCTTAAGGCTATAAAAGGAGTTTGTCACTGTAAACAGATCCAGGATCAGGATGAAAACCAGTCTTCTATCAGCAGAGGAGGACAGCCTGAGGACATTCTGGTTTCTGTGTCCCTGCTGGACGATTCAGGCTGAATAACGTTTCTGTAAATCAGAGTGGTTATTTAGACTTCTGTCGGGCAGCCTGAGTTCACAGAAGGACCCAGAGTGGGTCCATGTTCAGGATCATCTGGCTCCTTTCTGGACGAGTCGTGTTTCATTCATCTGGATCAGAACAAACTGACTGAATGTCAGAGAAATCAGCTCTGAACAGCCAGCGTTAGACTGTGATAGAGCCTCGTAAAGGGAGCCTCCTGACCTTTATTTAAAAATCATTCATAAATATTTCAGCAGCTGATACATCTGTGAGTTCACTCTTCAAAACATCAGAGATGTTCTTTGTTAGAATCACCTGGATGACTGATCTGTTTCTTCCTGAGCTGGAATTAAAACAAGATGGATAGCTGATGATGGAGGGTCAAATCTGAGGACGGAGCTGCAGGAGACATTTGGTCTGAGTGTGTGAGAGGTCAAAGGAGGGGAACATTTAAGACTAAAACACCCAGGTCGGTGTGTGTGTTGATGAAGCTCCTTAAACTTGTTCTAACTGTATGAATGATCAGAAAGAACCTTTTTTACATCAATTAAAACATTTTATAAAAGTCCGATGACCTCCCTGATTCCTCCACACAGAAACAGTCTGTTGTGGATCTGAGTGGGGTCTGCACCACTGCTGCAGCTCTCCCCTCTCCTCACCCTCATCCTCCTTTTCTCCTCCGTCTCCCCAATCCTCTTAGTCCTCCTGCAGCAGACAAAGAGCCATGCTTTACTGCCTTCACTCTGCGCTCTGCAGGGACATGAAAATCCCCTGCAGCTGCACTTTGCTGGCCTGTATTATTAGTAGAAATCCATCCAGCATTCAGCTGCATTGACCATCTCTATACGCGTGTGTGTGTGTGTGTAGGTGTGTGTGTAGGTGTGTGTTTCTTACAGTCGCTTTCACCACTTTTTGCTTTGTCAAGTGATTTGTCTTGACAGTGCTCCTTTAGACATCCACAATGGTTATCCTCAGCTCTCTTGTGCCTTACAAACACACACACACACACACACACACACACACACACACACAAAGCTAGAGCTGGATAATCCTCCCCACAGATCATTGCTGTTGTTGGACAAACATTCTAAAGGACACAAAATGTTATTATTGGAGTTTTATCCACCAATAGCCTCCACTTATGTCGTTCTCATGGTTTTAGGTGGTTAAATCACAGACATGATGTAATTCCTCTGATCTGGAATCAGTGCGTTCACATGATGTCATACTTTCAGAAAGCCGACCTGGCGGTTGCAGGGCTGACCATCACTGCAGAGCGTGAGAAGGTGATCGACTTCTCCAAACCCTTTATGACCCTCGGGATCAGCATCATGTACCGCGTCCACCTGGTGAGTCCACACACACACACACACACACACACACACACACACACACACACAGAGGGAAGTCTCTCAGACAGATTACCACAGCAGGCTGTCGGCTATGTCTAATAACTGGAGTATACTCTCCCCTCCTCTCTCTCTCTCTCTCTCTCTCTCTCTCTCTCTCTCTCTCGTCTCGTCTAAATCCTTCTGTAATTTCTCCTCCTTGGTATCTTCTGGCTCTCCTTCACCTCTCAGCTGCTGCGTTTACCTTCGTCTATGAGCTGAACTCTTCCTGATTTACTCCTCCAGCCATGATTTTATTTTTATTTCTCTCTTTTTAGTTTAAAGTTGTTAACAGTGTCCAGTTTTTGTTCCTTCTCATTTCCTCCTTCTGCTCTTTGGCCCCCCGTCCTGCTGCACCAGATGGAGGTTTTATAGTTTAACTTCTTAATGAATGGAGCCGTTTCACACTTGTTTTCTGCTCGCTCTCTGATTATAGTTTAGCCGTCTTATTCACATAAGCAGTTCCTTCCATGTGCAGCCGAGAGCGGCCCAGGGACAAAAAGAACAAAATGGCAGCAGCGCAGGTGGAAATGAGCCAGTGTTTGCTGAGCCTGTGGCCCATTAATCATCAGTCCTGTCCCAAAACCCAGAGTGACACCACTGGGCCCGGCGGTACCGGCCACAGTCCCCACCGAGATGTTCTGGCATGTGTCTGAGTTAACAATGTGGCATCCCAGAGGGGCGTTTACTCACATTTCTGTTCCATCTTGTTGCTTTTCGCACTTCCTGTAAAGCGTCCTTCGGCTCTCACCTTCCTGTCTGAGCCCAGTCCCAGTAACTGGAGGAGCGGGGACTGGACTCAGCACCAACAGCTGGGAGGAGTCCATGGATGTTTGCAGCAGGTGGAGCCTTAAATGTGCGTCTGGGCAGCACATGACCTGAGAGGTGAAAGCAGGCAGGCGGGTGACGGCGTGAGGAGATGATGTGGAGCTGTTGTCCTCACGGAGCTGGAACAGAGTCAAAGAGACAAATTAGCTCAGACTCACCCAGATGAGGCTAAACTTCAGAGTGAAAGGTCACTAAAAGAGAAGTGGAGCTAACAGCGTCTGAAAAGATAGAGAGAAAAACAAGAGGATAAAGATAAAGAAGGCCAGCCTCTCCTTCCTCTGTCTTCTTTTTATCCTTCGTTTCCCCGGGCTCTCTTCACTCTCTCGCTGCTCTCTTGGCGTTCTCAGATCGGATTCAGTCCCTCAACTTGCTGGAAAATCCGATATTTGAATTTCTGAACTGATTTAGCTCTAATCCACTGACTATTGATCTGAGGCACAGTGGTTTCAACAGGGGAGTGAGCTGCTTATTTCAAACTTTAAATGAAAAATTGAGTCAGATCAATAAGAATGGTGAAAGTAATCAAATAAAGAGGCTCTCTGGGTGTTATTTACCATTTAATCTCCATTTCTCTTTACTGTCAGTGTGCATGGATCTCATGTCCTTCTCCTCCTCTCTCACACTGTTTCTCTGTGTCGTTTTATCAGATTATTGTTTGTTTTGTCATTAATGTCTGGAGTCAGATCACAGAGCTGGAGCTCTAACACTCAGATCAATCCTGTAGAAATGAGACCTGATCCTGTAAAACTGTTGATAATGGAGCTGCTTTAAACTATTGAACCCAGCACTTCATCTGAAAAGAACTCAAATTGGCTGCAGTCACACTTTCTGTGGAGCGTCAGGGAAAACTGTGAATCAGGACGTTTAATTACCTGGGGTGTGATGTTGTGTTACTTCACACTAAACACCAGGGACTTGGTTCTCTGTTGCCTTGTTTACTCTTTGGGTTGATCTGCCTCTGCGATGGAAACCCAGGAATAAATCTCAGACCGTCTGCTTCTTTTCTGCAGGAGGAAAGTTAAAACTCCTCCTGGTCTCAGCAGACCTTGTCTGGTTGGATCAGCAGCTGGGTGATTTATACAGTGGCTGTAATCTGAGTCTGACACAAGAACAGAAGTCAAACCAGTTCAGTGTGTTTCACTGCTGAACTGGTTTTAGATTCATGAGCTCAGATACCTGAACCTCATTTAAACCTTCTGTTTCCTCATGTTTATTAAACTAACCTGAATCCAAAGATCAACTCAGAGATCGGAGGCTTCATCAGACACAGGTTAACTGGACATGTATAAGATCTGCATCAGATCCAACGTCTGCCCTGAGGACAGGTCATGATGTCTGAACACACACGTCCACATGTAAAACCACACAAACACACAGGTCTGTGTATGAGGACTCACACATCCCACACAGCTTCACACATGTGTCCAAATCAGCCTGACATGAAGCCAGACAACCTGGAGAGCTCCAGAGGCTGCAGGATGTTGTTGTGAAAACGACCCGCTGACCTCAGACAAATCAACATTTCTCCACAAACCGCCCCCGCGGTCGCTCCATCCTGAGTAACAGCTGACAGCATCTGACACAATTATCACTGAGCGCATTGTCAAAGAGCTCAAAGACTCTAGAGGGGAAACGTGAGAAGAGACGAGAAGAAGAAGAAACGGGTGGAAATAGAAGAAGTGAGAGGACAGAGGAGCGAGCGGGTGAGTGTGTGAGGTAAAACGACAACAGGAAGTCTCCATCAGTGAGTGTGTATTCAGGAGATGCAGCACTTTGCTGCCTGAGGGGGTAACAGGATGGTCTGAATACCAAGAGGCACAATGATGAGGTGAAATCCTCGACTGGATAACCTCAGCAGCTCCTTCAGCCGCCCTGTCATCTACGACCCCTCCCATCTGTTTGGGGGTAATGGAGAGAGGAGGAAGACAAGTGGAGGGAAGTGAAGCAGGAGCACTGGAAGGTGAAGGAAATCAGTTTTTGTGTTAAAAGGAAGAACAGAGATATTGTAACTGCAGAGGGAAGCACTTTTTACATGTTTTATTTGTTTCTACATTCTCATAAAATCAGGTCATAAAGATTCTTCACCCTCTGCACCTCGTCTGCATCTTTTCACATCCTTTCATTTGCTCCTTATCGTCTTAACAAAACAATAAACATCCATAAAACAATTCACTGCCTCAATAAAAAGCCTTCACATGAGGAGAAAGTGTTTATGTGTGAAGAGACGAGGGAACTTATCGCCTCCATCGACTCTTAAACTCACATTTGGTTCTTCTTGGATCTGATTGTTGTTTGGTTGTTGTCAACGGTTACAACCAGCTGATGCCTCTGGTCTGAGCAGAGCTGCTCCCTTTGCTGTGGGTTGTCCAAACTGGTCCCGGATCAGCCCTGTTGGAGATGACTGACAGCACAGACAGCTGCTGACAGGATTTAAAAGCTGAAAAAATAACCTGTCTGGTTCTGACAGACCAACCTGAAATAAAGTGATTTAACCAGCAGGACCAGTGTTTGAGCTGTGATCCAGTCTGAAGGTTTACACACTGTGTGTTCCATTACGTTCTGTCTAAAACAAAATCAGGTTATTTCAGTCTGAGATAGGAAGAGCTCCCACACACTTTATGTATCAAGCTGTCTGTTTATCTTATGCATCAGCTGTTCATATGAGGCAGCTTCCAATAAAGCAGTACCATTCAGTGTAACTGGGGTTTTTCTGCCCCTTCCAGTATGACCCTACAGGACCCATTTTACATCCAAGAGGAGTTTGTGTTCAGTTCCTGTTCTATTGATTCTTCTGTAACTCCAGTATCTATCAAATTGTCTGTTTTTCATTTCAGTGAAGTGGAAAAGTTTGGCCGAAAAATCAAGAAGCTTAAGTGGAAGAAAGGGTCTCTACAGTGTAACAGCTGCTGCTGTTCAGGTCAATATGACACTGAACTCTACAGGTCAGACTGTGATAGGATATGTTCAAGAAAAGGGTTGGTTTTCAGCTTCGTGATCAATATCTTTATTTGCTTTGCAAACTGCCACCCCCTGTATACACACACACACACACACACACACACACACACACTGACTTCAATAGAAAAATGTACAACCATTTCCGTCTCCTGGTCTTTTTCAAATTCCCAGAACAAACATCAGGACTGAACAACACAGACGAGATGTTTCAAATGAAATGTTTTAACAGGTTTGATCTGTATAGTGCACGTATAGTGCACGTTTTGGATTCAGGACTTCTCCTTTTGGGACGACTCCTCTGACAAATGGCATCAGCTGGATTTCAGATCCTGTGCATCGCCATGTGCATCATCGGCTGGATCGGAGTCATCGTCGCCTGCGCACTTCCTCATTAGAGTGTGAAGGCCTTCATCAGACATGCATGATGGCTGAGTGGGAAGGTGTCTGGATGGTCCCAGAGCACGGGCCAGATGCAGTGCGAGGTCTATTCCTCCCTGTTGAACCTTCCAACCTACCTCCAGACAGCTCGCTCCCTCACCATCATCTCATCCTCATCGCCATCATCACCATCCTTCTGACCATCACAGGAGGAAAGTGCACCAACTGCATGGAGGACAAGAGATCCATAGCCATGATCTGCATAGCAGCTGGTGTCATCTTCATCATGGATGAATCCTGGACTCCATCGTCCAGGATTTCTACAACCCAATGCTGATGAGTTGACAGAAGAGGGAGATGAGAGTGTCACTCGTCATCAGCTGGGGCGCCTCCACCCTCCTCATCCTCGGTGGTGGACTCCTCTGTGTCAGCTGTCCTCCTAAATACTGCCACTGTGCAAAGTACTCAGCTTTTCCTTCTGCTCAGGAGAAAGACTTCATCTAGGGCTCTCAGGTCCACCAGGCTATGATGTGAATCTTATGGTGGTTTGATGGTGAGCAGATATTTTCACACTTTGCTGCACCGAGAGAGAAGAGCCAGACCCTGAGATTCAGTGAGGAGCAGGAGAACATCATGGACCTGATCCTGGACTCTTTATTTTATTACCAGTGTTTTCATTCATTCCTTCATTTCATTCACTTTGTTTTAATATTTCATTTTGATATAAATAAATACATACTTTTACTGTAAATGAACGTTTTTATACATTCTCAAATGTTTATAGATTGTAAACCCTAAAACTAGGCTGATGTTGGTTGAAGAAAGAGGAAGAAGGTGTGTCCGTAGACGGAGAGGAGAGAGAGAAAGAAGAAAGATGTTAGGACTGAGAGGACTGTTGGACCAAGACAGGAAAAGGTTTGGACATTTAGAGGAGGGATAGTGAACACCAGGCAGGAGACCAAGAGGAAGACCAGAGAGGACATGGAGCTGATTGGTGGAGAGGACGTAGAGAACAGGGCTAGATGGAGACAGGTGATTGGCTGTGAGACCCTGAAGGGGCATGTTGAAAGGAGAAGAAGGATCAGAAACATTTATTAATCCCTTTTTATTAGATTTGGTTTTTCCAGTTTGATTTAACCTGAGTTGAGACAAATTAATAAAGACAATCTGTCATCTAAGAGGAGGAGCCACCTGTCCAGCGGTGCCCCCTGGCGGTGAAGAACAGGAAACACAGCTTTTCTAAAAATAAAACAAGTTTTAACATCAGAGACCTAAATTAACCCAAAAAGTTCACAGCATGAAAAAGATCAAACTTTTTCTTTTGGGCATTTTTCAGTCATTTGGGACTAAACGTGTTAATAATAATAATAATAATATAATATTAGAGTGTAATGGCAGTATTGGGTTGATCCAACATCCAGATATGTCATGGACCCTCTGGGGACTCTACCTGTTTGTCTCTGGACAGATGGACTAAGTGGATCAGGTTCAGGTTCTTCACACATTTAAACGTTAGCTTGATAAAACTCAGCAGCCTGTACTTTTTGAGGATATAACAGTGATGGTAATGTTTTGGCTTTTTGTCCATAACTAGTTCAGAACAATGTACTAGTTGAGTAAACTAGTAATGTAATAAATGCTCAAACGGCTTGAAAACAAATTACAGCTCCAAAGTCAGGCAGCACTCCTGCTGGTTCCCTCTTGTTCTTATCATCTCTCTCTCTCCTTCCTGCTCCTTCACTTCTCTGCCATCTGTCAGCATGGCACTCCCACATCTCCTCAGTTTGTTTTATCTTAATAAAAGCACCTCAGAGGAAACTAAAGAAGTGAGCACATGAGGCCAGCAGTTCACAAAACGCTTCTTCAGCACCAACCAGCGAACAGGAAGTCTCCAGTCAGCACTTCCTGCTCTTCCTCCAACTCAAGGCGACTCGGCGGTTCCCTCTCTTTCCAGCAACACTCTTCCTCTCAGAAGACCAGTGTGTGTTTCAGCTCTACTGGTCTGGTTTCAGACCGCTATCATCATCATCATCATCAGAAACCACCCCCCTCTGTAGACAGACAGCAGACTGATCTGATCTAAAGGGATCTCTCCTGTTTCTCCTCTTTCATTCAGTCAGGCTCAAATGGAAGTGATTAGACACATTCATGAGTTTTTATCTCTGCACAGTCTAAATGAGGATATGTTTATCACAACAAACCCCCGACAACATCATTCCTCCCTCCTTGACTCGGATTTAATTTGATGCTCCTCAGAAATGCGTCTCTTTGCTCTCCGTAGCGTTCTGGACTCTCAGCTCTCACAGGAGCTCATAACTGAGTAGATTTCCATAAAGTGAATTGGACTCATTCATGTTGCCTCCAGAGTGAAGGGAAGCTGTTTCTCCTCAACGTGTTGTGTGTTTGTGTCGTATTAACACTCAGACAGTTGGCTGTTTGATCACCTCCGCTCTCCAGTCGTCCCCCGACAGACACCTCCGTTTGAACAGATGGTTGACGTGCATCTGTTTACAAACGGTCGATGTTTTCTATGACAGGCGGAGAGAACTACAGTCTGATCAGAAACTCATAAACAATCTGATACTGGTTCATCACTAACTGGTTCCATTTAAAGCTGTTGGTGCTGGATGATGATGAAACGTTGGTCTAATGGCTGACGACCTTATTTGATCTCCTTTACCTCCTGGTGACCAGTTACTTTACCTCCTGGTGACCAGTTACTTTACCTCCTGGAGACCAGTCACTTTACCTTCTGGTGACCAGTTACTTTACCTCCTGGTAACCAGTTACTTTACCACCTGGTAACCAGTTACTTTACCTCCTGGTAACCAGTTACTTTACCTCCTGGTTACCAGTTACTTTACCACCTGGTAACCAGTTACTTTACCTCCTGGTAACCAGTTACTTTACCTCCTGGTTACCAGTTACTTTACCTGCTGGTAACCAGTTACTTTACCTCCTGGTAACCAGTTACTTTACCTCCTGGTAACCAGTCACTTTACCTCCTGGTTACCAGTTACTTTACCTCCTGGTAACCAGTTACTTTACCTCCTGGTTACCAGTTACTTTACCTCCTGGTTACCAGTTACTTTACCTCCTGGTAACCAGTCACTTTACCTCCTGGTTACCAGTTACTTTACCTCCTGATAACCAGTTACTTTACCTCCTGGTTACCAGTTACTTTACCTCCTGGTTACCAGTTACTTTACCTCCTGGTAACCAGTTACTGGTAACCAGTTACTTTACCTCCTGGTAACCAGTTACTTTACCACCTGGTAACCAGTTACTTTACCTCCTGGTAACCAGTTACTTTACCTCCTGGTAACCAGTTACTGGTAACCAGTTACTTTACCTCCTGATAACCAGTTACTTTACCTCCTGGTAACCAGTTACTTTACCTCCTGGTAACCAGTTACTTTACCACCTGGTAACCAGTTACTTTTCCTAACCAGTTACTTTACCTCCTGGTAACCAGTTACTTTACCACCTGGTAACCAGTTACTTTACCTCCTGGTAACTAGTTACTGGTAACCAGTTCAAACTGATAAGCATCCCTGAGCCGTTCCTCCAGGCTCAAACCGAAGCTTTTCATCTCCCTCCTCCTTTTCTCTGAGTCGACCGCTGTGCTCCTCCAGTCACTGGAGGTCAACTAGAGGTCATAGGAATGAAGTTTTGTTTAATGGATCCTAATGATTCAGCTGATTATCTGACCTTCTCTCACTAATGTGTTCAGCCTCGTGGGAAGAGCAAAAACTGCCTGTTGTTTAATCTTTGAACGTTCTGACCTCGAGCTATTGTTTCATGGTTGAACCTTAATCCATCATGCAGGTTTAAAAACTAAAGTCTAAACAAGAGAAATAAAAAATAAAGGTAAATAAAGCCTCTAATCTGGTGACCAGGATACAGTCAACACATGCAGATTAAAATCTATCATTATCACATCAGAATCCCTTTATTTACTGTCACCGGCGTCACCTTTTACATCTTCATCCAAACTAAACAGTTCACGTCAAAACAAACTCAACTTTAGCAGAAGGATCAAAAGTCAGATTAGAGACTTTTCTTTGAGTTGATCTCGTCTCTGACTTGATGGAGGAGACGTTTGAAACTGTTCCATGTGTTAATTGGTTCCTCGTCTCTTTTACTAGAAACTTTTTAACCTCTCGTCCCTCCTTTAACTAAATCCCATGGCGGGCTGACAGTTTGAACATGAAAACAAACGACTCTGTCTGAAGAAGCTTTGGTGGTTTAACTTGTTACTGTCAGGTCACTCCATGTGTGTGTGTGTGTGTGTGTTTCAGGGACGTCGGCCAGGCTACTTCTCCTTCCTGGATCCCTTCTCCCCTGGCGTCTGGCTCTTCATGCTCCTGGCCTACTTGGCCGTCAGCTGCGTCCTCTTTCTAGTGGCGAGGTAAAGAGCTCGACCTCCACAGATGAGAAAGAGAAACGAACAAAGGTTGTGTTCAGAGATTAGAAACACAAAAAGGGTGGTTTGGGGGAAACAGAGCAGGAAACAGGTGTCTGTTCTCTCCTCTCTTTAGTTTCTATGGTTGATCTTCCACTGTTCTCTGCCAGCAGCCAGAACCACACTGCCACCTGCTGGTCATGGAGGGTACTGCAGGAATTACATTTCCGATCAGCCCCTGTAGTTTAATGCTGATTAAAACAATAACAGGTTGATTGATGTCTCCGTTCTGCACATCAGTGATTTTCTACATGATGTTTCCTGCAGTAGCATCAGAAAACAGACACTCTGCTGATGCTCCACAGTTAAAGTCAGAGAGAAAAGAAGCTTTATTCGTCTCTCTCTGACGAGCCAAGGTGACTTTGTGCTCACTTCATGTTGGAGTCTCCTCTCTTTGTTATTCATTCCTCTCTCTGTCTCCATTTCTGTCTCCTGGGTTTTCACTCATGTTGGCTTCATTCCTCCTGATTCTCTCTGTTTATACGTAACCTCCATCGTCTCCTCCTGCCCAGACTGACACCCTACGAGTGGTACAACCCCCACCCCTGTCTGAAGGGACGCTGCAACCTGCTGATCAACCAGTACTCACTGGGCAACAGCTTCTGGTTTCCAGTTGGAGGATTCATGCAGCAAGGATCCACCATTGCTCCCAGAGCTCTGTCTACACGCTGCATCAGTGGAGTGTGGTTAGTACTGGGAACAGTTTTCAGCTTCCAGATCATGACTGGTTACACATTCAGCTCTGTGCTGTCAGAAGGTTGTGCATATAGTGCTTCATTATAAAAGGTACTTCAGCTTTGGTTTGTTCATTTTACAGTTCTGTAAATTGAATATATCACTAATCTCAACATTTCTGAGCCTCACATGGACCCGGATATCCAAAAATGGCTACTGTAACTTATCGATTAACATCTCTCCTACCCTCTAATATTGATGGTTGATAAGAAATCTTTTTCTTTTCTACAGGAGTAGATTCCTGTCTGCAGAGGTTTGGTGTCCATGGACGACCTGGCGGATCAGACAGCGATCGAGTACGGCACCATGCACGGAGGAAGGATCCACTATGACCTTCTTCATGGTGAGAGCTCACACTCTTCACTTCTGTCATGTGAACACAGCTTCACCTCAGAGCCTCTCAGGATCAGCAGGTCATCAGTGATGCGATCCTCATCATCCTCTCATCTTCCTCTAAGAACACGTTTAATCTGTTTCCCTCCTGCTGTCGACGCGACCAGAAAACATGCTTCCCTTCAAGGAGATCGTCCACGTCCCGCTCTAAACTCTTTTATCTTCTGGATATTTGACGTCAGAGACAGAAAAAGACGAGTAGAATCAGAGAGAAAAACAGGAGAGAGGGACAGTGAAGGATGGGATCGGAGAACAGATAAAAGACTTGTACTCTTTGATGCTTTAACATCCACTGGACCTTGAATAACTCGGAGAAGACTGGTTAAGAGGAAATGTAAGACAGGAGGTGATATCATTTGATGTTTCTGGTCTGAAATCTGTAGCTACTCAGGTGGAAACAGGTCTGAAAGGAGATAAAGGAGAAGCATTCAGGCAAATCAGGGTTTGAATAAAATCTATCAGTCGCAAAAATAAAATAAGAAAACAAAAACTCCTCTTTATATCAGTAAAAAGTGATGGATGATGAACTTTTTCTGCCTGACTTCTTCATCTGACTGTTTCTCTCATGCGCTGCTGATGCTGCTGTGCAGAACTCTCGGTACCAGACCTACCAGAGGATGTGGAACTTCATGCACTCAAAGCAGCCCAGTGTGTGCTGGAGAGCACCATGAATGAGTCCTCCCACCAACCTGACCTGACAGATCAGAGGACTGCTGGACACCAGGGCTCATTCAAAGCTGAGAGAGGAGAGAGAAGAGCAGGAGCATTAGGCGGAGAATGAACCATAAATGTCAAATTGGAGAGATAAATTAAAAACTAAATGCTCAGCATGGTTAAATGACTGGAAGATATTATTGGGGAAATGATGCAAAAAGTGAGAAACTTTAAGATTTAAGTCAAAGCTTTCAATGAGCTGCTCCTTTGGGGCTGTAAATGACATTAAAGAGACAGTTGATGTTAAACTGCTTCTGTTTCATTTGCTGATGAAAGCTTTAAACATCCAGGTTCACCTGAACTTTGACCTCAGCTTGGTTTATTTTTACAGAAGAAAAAAAAAATCCGTTTAATTTCTTCAATCTTCTCTGAAATTTCCTTCTGGTTTTGCAGCCAAAGATTATGAGAAAGGTTAAATGTGGACATACAAATAAACTGTGACCTCTTTTTATTTTATAGTTCTTTAAATGACTCAGAAGCAGCAGCTTGTGTAAAATGATTTCCGTCAGTAGCAGTAATTTATTATTTCATATAATCAGTCTTTAAACTTTCACCCTACACTGACTATATTAATGTCATCAAAGCTCGGCTCTATACCCCCAGTGATTACAAACGAAACACCAGGCAGGCTCTTAAAGAGAACATATGATTTATTCAGCATGTTTATATTAAATAATTTAAAAGTGACTCAAACAGGCTCATTGGAAATGCCATATGGTCTCAAGCACAGCACAGATGGTTTGGTTAGAAATGATATGAGGAAGAACTGGTTGGCATATGGTACAAGTCAAAATATAGATACTAGTGCTTTACAGATTTAAGTATTTCCTCATTTTAATTGTTAAATAAGTAAGTTGACAGTTAACTTTTTGTTCTATTTAGAACCACAACACAGAATGTTATTTACTTTGCCTTGCCTGTGTGACTGTGTGTGAATGTTGGTGGTGGTCAGAAGGGCTGATGGCGCAGATTGGCAGCCTCGCTTCTGTCAGACTGCCCCAGGGCAGCTGTGACTACGGACGTTAGTCATAGTTTACCACCACCAGAGTGTGAATGAGTGTGTGAATGAATAAAGCAACTCTGTAAAGCGTCTTTGCATCATAATTATTATTATTAGTTAAACATGCAGCACCTTGGGGTGAGCGTCAGGGAACCCTGAAGTCTGGAGGTCAGATGAATTTCTTTACTAAAATGATAGAGCTTCATGTCAGTGATTACCTGAATGTCAAAATGGCAAGCATTGTATCATATAGTGTAATATGGAAGGCAAACGTACCGTTCAAATGTAATTTTTTAATTTATTAGAAGAAATAAGAAAAAATATGTACTCTTAGAGGTTATTTGTTTATAACATGCTTTATTAATGTAAAACAGCATAAATATCAGTGATCAGACTGTTAGTGACACAGCTCTTAAGAGGCTCTGCGTGGCAACATGCCAACTATTAATGAATTAGACTAATGGAGGGATTACCATCATAACGGTCCTGGAGCGTTGGTACTAATCTCCTGAAATGGGACTCCTATTATTTGGCCCCTCGTTTTATTCTTGGCTGGAGTTTTGGGTCTCACACTGAGAGAAAGCTCTAATGATAAAGTATCACCAGCTATTATAGGACCATAATACGTCCCTTTGCTTTATCATAATTTCTGAGAATGATGGCGTGTTAATGGACAGAAGAAATATCCGTTTGGCTGACGGCTCCCTGAAGAACTGTGGAGGCTTTAATGCTCAGTGTCATCCTATTTTTCAGACATTGCAGTGGAGAAGGAGAAAGTCAAGCAGGCAGCAGATTGTTGTAGGAGGATCCTCAGCCACGTCAACCAGGCTGTGAAGGAGTCTGAGGACAAACAAAAATGTAATCTTGTGTTTTTATAAATTTCTTCAACATTCACTTTAGCCTCATCCTTTAATTTCCCTGCTCTGCCACTATTTATCTTTTTTTGCTCCCTGCATGGTAGTTTTCTATTGAAGAACTTATTCTTTTGTCTTTTCTTTCTTTAAAAGTGAATCAGAGAAGATCTCTAAAGCAGACAGATGACCTTCTGATCTTTGAGCTAAAGGTGACTTATAATGTTTAGCTTCTGTTACAGTGAATGCACTCAGTAGCTGTAGTCCCACATATTGTCTGAAATATGTGAACAATTACAAAGCAAGAAGAAAAAAGATTTAAAATGGCAACACAGACCACAAGTTATTATAATAAAGCTTTCTTATTTATTTCCCTGCTAGTCTAAACATTAGATGTGCAACAGGTCAGCTGAACATCTTTGAACAAATTCTGGTTCAATGAAGTTTTTGATCAATCCTCTTTAAACCAGTCATCAGTATTACATTGATTAAGCTGTTTTTGTACAATGTACTCCTAAAATATAAATCCTTTCAGCATCTAACATTTTATTTTAGTTTTTTCATCAGATAATAAGGTGAGGATTTTGGTTCTGGTCCCAAGATAAAGTACTAACTTGTAGTCTGTTATTGATTCTTGTATCCTGAACTTCCTGGATGATCTATTTAACTAAAATGTTGTTGTTTTTTACTTTAATTGACTATTTTTATCCTCCCTTTCACTCTTTACTTGTGTTGTGTGTGATTCCCTTCCTTCTTTTCCCTGTGATCAAGCAGCCAAGTGGCTTTCATCCTTATTATCCCTTCCTACACTCTATACGTCATGCTTCCTCTCCTGCCTCTGGTTATCTTGCCCTTTCCCCTCTCATTCAAGGAGCCGTCGTGCTCTTTCTGTATCAGCTTCTGACAGAAGCGCTGCTTCTTTTGGTGAGTTTCAGTAATGGACAAACGACTGAGGCCCATTACGTCCTAAAGAAAAATATCAAGAACATTCTACTTCAAAAAACACCAATACTTAAAGGTTATCCTTAAAATTGAAATGAAAGAAATGCACATTATGATGTCATTTATTAGCTTTTATTGTCAAAGAGAGGCTGCTGAGACGGCAGGTTAAGGGTGCAGTCACCTCACTGTGATGTGAACAAAGGTGCTTGGTTCAGCCCACAATGAATGACACATTTATGCTGATGTCAGGGAGTGGGAGCATCCCCGCTGCTGTATTGATTGGAGGAAGTTGGCAAGGTGCTCGAACAGGGATTAAAATTCACCGACAAATCATAACATGAATTGTCAGCAGCTTCTCTCATCAGCATTCAGAGTGTCCTTCTATTAACTGATGTTTTGACATCGACTTCCTTATTCACTCGTCAACCTGAGAGGCTCCTTTTCCAGGAGAGAACCCAAGATGGAAGATCAGTCATCAGCGTGAATACATTTGGACTCTGATGATCCTGCAAGCTGAGCGTAAGGAGGAGGATCTGCTAACAGAACGAGCAACAAGGTCATGCATAAAGATTAAGGAGTTCTGACATAAACATCTGAGATCTATTTATTTATTTACTCACATGTCTTTTGTTCACTAATAATTTAGAAAATACTTGAATTTAAATATTCTACTTTTGTTTTTCAGCTGGAAAATTAATAATAAATCAGAGCTTGAAATATTTCCTCCTAAAAATTAAACACTCTAGCACACATTTAGTGATGAATATTTAATATTATAGAAAACATTTTTATAGCTGAAGAGGATTAAAAGCCTGAAACTGCTGCACTGTTTGCAGAAAACACTGATTCTCTCTTTACATTCTGCAAAGGATACAACTCTGAAATTTGAGATTTGTGTTTTAGAATCAGAAACTATGCAGGTTAGTTTGTGAGGAGGTGCAGCTGATCCACATTTATATTATTTCCTTCAGCTTTTAGTCACATGACACCATGTCGGAGCTCATTCAGGATTAAAGATGATGCATCCCCAGTCTCTGGTGTCTCAACACGACACATGCAGAAATACATCCATGTAAATGTCAAGCCTTCAATAAACCCCGCTGCAACCCAACACCTTCATGGAGAGGAAACTCTTCCCCTCAGCAGCTGTTTGCATTAAAGATTGATTTACAACTTTTAGCCCCCAGAGGTGGATCACCTCTCCTGTGAGCTGCTGCAGATTCAACCTTTGCACAACCAGCTGGTAAATATTCATCAGGTCTGAATCAGACTCCTGCTGCAGCGGAGCAGCAGTGCTGTGTCAGTGTGTTGGATGGTGCTGTTTGGTGTCCATCTGCATGCACATGAAGGCTGTTTTATAGCTTACATCTGCTGCATTAGCTTCCATCCCCAAAGGTCCTCCCGTATTGTGAATCATATGACCAAGTGGTGTCGTTCATTTTGCATCAGCTAACAGGATAGATCCTCCTCCTCTCTCGGACTGACAGCAGGCTAATGGCTCTGGCCGTCTTCCAGTGGCCATACAGAGATGGAAAGGCATGAGAGTTGTGGGAAAAAAACGAGCGTTTGTGGGTAACAAAAGATAAAACAAAGAAGAAGAGAGTGACATGAATTCAGAGCAGCAGAGCGAGAAATCCATTTTCATGTTGGTGCCAGAGTCAGTCCAACCCACAGCAGTAACAGTGTGTGGCAAGGCTGAGAGCAACAGTGAGATGTCACCTGGATTTGAACTCCATGTGCTGAATCTACTAGTTGTTTG
>SSNR01000407.1:221785-446849 GCA_006937965.1 Callopanchax toddi | reverse complement strand
CACTACATGTGGCGATAGCCAGCCAGTTTTAATTGCAAAGTTTATGTCCTAAGTTATGACTTATAAGCTGTTAAAATAAAGCCACGTACTCAGTAACAGATAAGGCTAGTAGATAGCAAATTACCACAGCACTCAACCAAGTTAAAAACTTTGTTAACTGCTTATGCATGTCACTTGATGTTCATTATTGTCTTTTTGAATGTTTAAGGGACTTAACACTTCAGTGTGAATGTGTTTTTAATGTTTTGTGTAACTTTGTCAACCGCTTAAAAGATCGGTAGCCGACATAGCTTAGCCGCTTGTTAGCCGCCATACTGGTCAGACATCGAGGTTTAAAAACAAACAACCTCGCGTCTAAAACTCGACGTGGACAAATCGAGTACAAAACCGAGTGTCACTCCGTCGAGCCCGGTACATATTTACCGGGTAAAACGCTGATTTTCGCCGCTAAAAGCGCCGTTAGCAGCTCTGAGTGGAGCTAGCGTTAGCCACCCCCGGCGAGATCGCTAAACCCTCAAAAAGCGCGTTCGCAAACACACAAGCTATCTTAAACCATTCCTAAGGGATCACTCTGACCAAATATACCTATTTTCACCGTAAAAAGTGACCCGTTTAAGAATTATTTGCGTTTTAAAAGATCGGCTCAAAACCGGAAACGGAAATAGTCTTCTTCGGCGTTCATTAGGCTTGAAGACACGGTAGCGCCTCGCTGGTGTAAAAGGGTATTACCTTTCAGACACTGAATTCTAAAATACAGGTTTTTAACCAGTATTTACAGATATTTTCATTCAAAATAAATTTTCTTCAACAACATACACCATGTCTGATCCATCAGAACAACAAGGTGCAAGTGTTGAACCAATGAGCACGTTTGACTACGTTACAGAAGCCATAAAACAACTGGCACTGTTTAATCAACTGGAGTCATTCCAGAACTTAATCGATAACCTTAATACGTACGATGTACATAACAGGGTTATTGAGGAAGCTAAAGACAGTAGGAAAATAAATGACAGAGGCCCAACCATCAACAAGAATGGAGCTTTAGTCAGGCTTTCCTATGCGCTGAATAGGCTCTATTCAGATGAGTTTGAGGCAAATACAAAACTACTGGATGAAAAACGAGCTCTAGAAGAAACTGTAAAACAGCTTCGACTACAGGTTGAAGAAAACAAAGACATGATCCGTGATCAAAACAACAAAATGGATGATTTAAAAACTGAACTAGCACAGGCACAAAAGGCTAAAGACAACGCCAGAAATCATGCAAAAACACTGATTGAGGAGAGGAACGACGCGGAACAAGCCCAAAGGTTAAGTGAAGCTAAACTTGCCGCTTTGGAGAACAAACTCGAAGCTGCCAAGCGGCTCAAGTATGATTCTCCCCAGCCGAGCACCAGTCAGCAGGGAGGTGGGACTACTGTAAGAGACAGAGTCACATCCTCCGCTGATGTAGAAGCTGCTCAGCCGCTAAAAAGGGTTACCAAATCCGTCAGTCAAGCCCCTCCCGAGAGACTCCAGCCCAGCAAGGGCAGAGACGTCACCCAGTTCGATATTTACAATATCACAAAAGGAGTGACAAAATTCATTCCAGAACCAGGTGACCCACGTAAGCTACCTGCTTATTTCAAGAGCCTCGAGTGTTACTTGAATAGATTTCCTGGCATGTCATTAGAAGACAAAATCTTCATCCTAAAGGAAACCTCTGATCTTTCAGTGGGTCTGTTCATTGACCGTCAACCAAAGGAAACGGTTGGTGATTTCGACCGACTGTGCAAAGCCATCGCCAAGGAATTTTCCGGCGGTGAAGCAGATTACGGCTTTAGGGCAGCCATGCACATTAAACAGGGTAAGTCAGAAGACCCAGGTGCATATTACCTTCGCCTTTTCAGTGCTTATTTTGGCTTCAGAAATGAACCAAAAATGGAAGAAGGAAAAGACTTCAAACAACTTTTCTTTGCCAATCTACATCAATCTTACCGCCAGTTCTTGGTATCGGTCAACATCGGTGCTACCAGTATGTCCGACCTCAGAGAAATGGCGACCAACGCGTTCAAAAACGTTGCTCAACCGGTAAGTAAACACAACAATGACAACGGTAACGTTAGTTCTGTTCTCAGTGTGAGTAGCTCCCCCACTCTACATTTGGAGGGTGCACCACCCGCCAGACCTAGAGGTTCCAAGGTTCACTTTAAAAAGAAACCTGGATCGAGCTGGCGAGATAAGGTCAAGTCTCAAAGAGACCGTGACCGATCTCCCGACTATAACCGAGGGAGGTCACCCCCATACCGTGGTGATGACTCCAGGTCCCCCGTTCATGAANGTTCTGACATAAACATCTGAGATCTATTTATTTATTTACTCACATGTCTTTTGTTCACTAATAATTTAGAAAATACTTGAATTTAAATATTCTACTTTTGTTTTTCAGCTGGAAAATTAATAATAAATCAGAGCTTGAAATATTTCCTCCTAAAAATTAAACACTCTAGCACACATTTAGTGATGAATATTTAATATTATAGAAAACATTTTTATAGCTGAAGAGGATTAAAAGCCTGAAACTGCTGCACTGTTTGCAGAAAACACTGATTCTCTCTTTACATTCTGCAAAGGATACAACTCTGAAATTTGAGATTTGTGTTTTAGAATCAGAAACTATGCAGGTTAGTTTGTGAGGAGGTGCAGCTGATCCACATTTATATTATTTCCTTCAGCTTTTAGTCACATGACACCATGTCGGAGCTCATTCAGGATTAAAGATGATGCATCCCCAGTCTCTGGTGTCTCAACACGACACATGCAGAAATACATCCATGTAAATGTCAAGCCTTCAATAAACCCCGCTGCAACCCAACACCTTCATGGAGAGGAAACTCTTCCCCTCAGCAGCTGTTTGCATTAAAGATTGATTTACAACTTTTAGCCCCCAGAGGTGGATCACCTCTCCTGTGAGCTGCTGCAGATTCAACCTTTGCACAACCAGCTGGTAAATATTCATCAGGTCTGAATCAGACTCCTGCTGCAGCGGAGCAGCAGTGCTGTGTCAGTGTGTTGGATGGTGCTGTTTGGTGTCCATCTGCATGCACATGAAGGCTGTTTTATAGCTTACATCTGCTGCATTAGCTTCCATCCCCAAAGGTCCTCCCGTATTGTGAATCATATGACCAAGTGGTGTCGTTCATTTTGCATCAGCTAACAGGATAGATCCTCCTCCTCTCTCGGACTGACAGCAGGCTAATGGCTCTGGCCGTCTTCCAGTGGCCATACAGAGATGGAAAGGCATGAGAGTTGTGGGAAAAAAACGAGCGTTTGTGGGTAACAAAAGATAAAACAAAGAAGAAGAGAGTGACATGAATTCAGAGCAGCAGAGCGAGAAATCCATTTTCATGTTGGTGCCAGAGTCAGTCCAACCCACAGCAGTAACAGTGTGTGGCAAGGCTGAGAGCAACAGTGAGATGTCACCTGGATTTGAACTCCATGTGCTGAATCTACTAGTTGTTTGTCAGATTGATATTTCATAAACCTCTAAACCACCATCAGTTCTGCGTTACATGATTATCCTGACAGAAGTCTAAAGAAATTTACTGGAAGTTGTAACGGACATCGACGTTATTTCCAAATTATATGGTCCAGATCAAGAAATGGATTATGTTTGTGTGACAATTGACTCTTTTCCCTACCAGCTCACACCCTCTTTCAAACAGATTCCCCCTCAGGAGGTCATAAATTCCTGCCTTGGTGTCGAAGAACCCCCTTTCATCTTTCTGTGACAGTAAAAATAATGCGGATGCTAATTTACAGCTTTGTGATACTTGTTCAAATAACAAATTTTCAGGATGTGATCAAAAGGAGTTCGATCACCCCCAGACGGAATGGAGCCAGGAGCCCCCTCACACTCTGCAGAAGACCCTCACCCCACCTTTTCTCACCCAGTGGGGAAAGCCAGGAATTCCTTTGTCTCTCCTGTCCTTAAAAATGTCTGTGCTAACCTCTCTCCACCCTCACAGGCTTCAGATGAAATAATACTTCAGTGTGATCCAAATTGATATAAAGAAAGGTTAATATCCACAGGTTTACTTTTAAAATGTGTTTACAAGATAAAGTTTGATTTTTCCCTGTTTGATTTACTTAGGTAAAAGTTATTTGGTTAATTTTCCTTGAAGACTGTTCATATTGTTTATCAATATGATCCCAAATATCTAGGGGTGGTTTTTCTCTTTTAAATCTAATCTAGTCAAGAAACTAGAAATGTTATTCGTCTAATGTACTCTTAAGCTAAGAGTAACTGATTTCTCTGATTAATCTGATGTGGGATTTAATGTGTTCCTATGCTTAGAATAAACATGATGCACGCAGTCTTAAAGGTGATTCTGAATAACTTATCACGTCTCAGAGAGAAAAGTGGTAAAGGTTTATTTTATTGATTAGAAACTTTATTCCTCTCATCAAAAATTAATCCCCTTTAAGCCATTCCTAAGTACTTCCCCTTTATGCAGATGAAGGTGGAGTCAACCACACCATTGGCTGAACCCGACTCCACCCCTGCCCTTTAAAACCAGAAGGCACTAACTTCTTCGCTCTTCGCTCTTGTTCTCCTCTTGGCCTCCTCTTCTTAGCTTCTTCAGCTCTCTTGCTTGCTCTGGCCTCCGCCTCTCCGGCTCTCTGCTTAGATGACCTGATGACCTCGCTAGCTCGCCTGCATGCTGGCCCTGCTTCCCCCCACCAGGGAGCTAGGATGCAGAGCTGCGACATGAGGCCTCCCCGGAAGAACAGACTCCAGACTTTAAGTCTTAGGAACTTTCGGCGTTAAGCTTTTCTTTTATTTTCACGTTACAGTCTTCTCAACCAAGTTTAGACGTTTTAAAGTTTATTTTTCTTTTATCCGTCGTTAGAAACCAAAAGTTAGACAGCGTTAATCTGAAGCTAAACTACTGAACATGAAGACATCCTCCTGCCATGAGAGAGAGCGAGCCATGCTTGCCCAAATCTGGAACCTGCATCCTCTCCAGCTGCCTGCTAGACCTGAGTGGTGACCTAGGAACACCTCCTGATCCAGTGACCAAGTCAACTCCGACCTGGTAGAGAACCACGGAGGAGTTGGAAGGAACGAACCACTGCGACACTTGTGTATCCTGTAGCGTGATCAATATACGCTCTTGACCTCTGACCTCTGACCTACGTGATCATCTAAAATAATAATCCATCTTCTTCCCAATAACTCGGATTATAATGACTCTTTTATTATGTTTTAACCTGAATCAACATTCCTCCAAGGTCACGGTCGTACCGGAAGAAGCCACCGGACTTTTAATAATAATAATAATAAAGACTTTTGGTGTCTCTTCCTAAAATGACACCTTAATCTGTTACAGAAATGTCTTAAATGATTAATGCACTTTCTCTTACAGCATTGTGAATGTTTGATCCAGCTTCAGTATTATTGTTACTTTGCTAAAAGGTTAAATCAGTATTATTACTTATTTCCACCTTGCTAAGGATAAATAAGTAAACCTTCCACACTCCCACATGGAGGTGACGTCTGACTTTAGAGCCTGAGTCACGTGTCTTGTTTAGAGTCCCCTGATAGGTCCACGTTCCACTGACAGCTCTCAGCTGTCTGCCGACACGAGAAGAATCCAGAGTTCTTCTCTAGCCTCAGAGAAGACAAGACATACCCACCGTCAACTCGCTACACGGTGGGCATCGATGCCGATTGCAACCGATAACGGGTCAAGCCCCGTGGCAGTCGAAGAAGCTTCTTACCCCTGAGAGCAGGAAACATCCACCTGCCTCTCTAACTCAACCAGAATGGGTAAGACAGCCAGCTACCAGCTCGCTAGCCATGGGCTCCACTGATCTCCTGTATCCACGGACGTTCTCCGCTTGGCCGGCGGGTCCACGACCTGTCAGGCCCCCAGATCGACCGAGGGGGAATCTCCGCTTCCTCTTCGAACTCCAGCAGCCGGACGCGATCCAGGAACAAGGTTCAGTAATTACCCATGACCTGGTAAAGCAGGCTACTTTGATAATGCTAACCCTATACCACTAGGCCGCTCATCAAAGTAACCTCTCCACCTTATCCCTAATAACCAAACCCTTAAGCTAACTCCTTAGTCTTAATATCAACACGAGACTCAAGTTCTAAACTCAGAAGATCAATTTCATAACATCTATCACTTAGTGAATGCTTATCAACTTGCTACCTCAAATGCTAATCTGTTTACAAATGTTTGTCAGCTTTTATAATAAATATTGAATATATTTATTCCTGACTCAGCTTCCATTCGTCAAATAACAGGTACATAACTACTCCCTGCAACTAAATAGAACCTAGAATTCCTGCTTTTATCACAACCAGTGTTCAAATCCAGGTATCCGGAGCACACAGCCTCTCGGTTTAAACCCTCGGTAGCTGAAGTGAAACCAGCAGAAGGTGAGTAATAAAACATAGCGTTTATACACACTATATGTGGCGAGACGGCCACTTATTACCACTACAATCCATACAGGAACCCTCAAAAAGGTCTGTGGTGAACGCATTTGTGGCTATTAAGAGTGATGCAATCTGATAAAGCAAGCTGAACCTAACTCTCTTCTCTCACCCATCCTCCTAAAAATCCTTTAATCTTCAACTTCCCTTCATAGGCCAATAAATTAGCTTAATTTCATTAGTAAACCATTTCTCACTCTGAAACATTAGTCATTAATATTTATTTAACCTCAATAATTCATCTTGTCAATAAATCGAACTGGTTACAAAGTCAAATTCCTAACTTTGCTGTGTTGCTGTTATAACATGTTCATTTTGAGGTTTCTGTAAATAAATTTATCCGTATATAATCATAAATGGGCTTCCAGTGATTTTTATGTTTTCATATCGAAAA
The DNA here is from genome assembly GCA_006937965.1 of Callopanchax toddi. Lineage (NCBI taxonomy): Eukaryota > Metazoa > Chordata > Actinopteri > Cyprinodontiformes > Nothobranchiidae > Callopanchax > Callopanchax toddi. The sequence goes on along the minus strand of SSNR01000407.1, from coordinate 439,962 downwards.
TGGGTAAAGAACTTACTACTTTCAGATTCAGACTGATAAATGATAAATAACAATAAAATACAAATAGGATAATATTCAAGGTTGTCTCAGCTTACCTTCCAAAGAAAACGCTGGGTGGTGCCCTAATTACGAGGTTTTGACTATTATTATTAATTATTAAGAATAATTATAATAATATTCAATATATACAACTTTATACCAATATAACCCTACAAAGTTATCATTTTTCCCTTCTTTCTTTTCCATCTGTCACATTAATCATGACAGCTGACTGTTCGCTTATAGTTAAACATTTTCTCTTCATGCCATTTTTAAAATAACATTAGAAAATAGGTGCATTTGTGATGTGAGCTCTGGAGTTGGAAGGCATCAATCTTCTTTATCCTAATTATTACAACCCACTGGTTCAAGCATTCGTCTCTGGTCCTGACTTTATTACAGGTTAAACAGCACAGATTCCTCCTGCCAGCTGGACAAACTACAACAGCAGAGTAATGATGTAATCAGGAGAGTATCAAAGACTGTTGGTGCATGACTGCTACAAATGGAGACATATTCGAAAGGGGCTAACAATTTTAGATGATATTTCATGACTGGACAGAAAAAAGAGAGGTTGTCATTTTAATAGCTCACAATACCCCAACACTCAACAAGAGCTAACATTCTGTTTATGCTGTTTTTTGAAGAGGAGAAAGAAAAACTTTTATTCAATTGTCAAGGTCAAGACCTGAATGCAGACATGATCCCTGTGGGTCGCTGTCTAGGTGCTCCCTCCTTGTTTCCTCTAGTTTCCGATTGTGGACTATCTACAGCTGGATTACCAGAGGTCTTGAGTTATTTTCTACAAAAGCCCTGGATGAACGTCTGTGCTCACCTTTCAGCCTTACCTGGAAGGATTTGTGTCCACTGACTTTGTGCCCTTTTCAAAACCCAGCTGGATGCTGTCAGGTGAACTAAAGCTGAAATNGCGTTTCATGATGACACGCCTGAGGTTTATCTGGTCCCAGATTTACGTATGTGTTCGCTCACGCGCGACCTTCACTATCTCTGCCCGGGTAATCCTTTTCTGCGTGATAACACAGCCGCTTTATGTGGCATATCAGAGCTAACTAAAGATGCAAAGTGCCCAATGACGGTAACCCCACGCTCTCAGGTCTTACAAACCACCGCGGTTAATGTAGGTCTGCGCTGGCTAGTCCATACCCCTGCGCGAGAAGCAGAGGTCTTCTATGGTCGCCATGACGTGTCAAACCGCGTGGACTTGCCACCCGCTCCGATGTGGGTGTCAGTTCCCCGAGGTGCTACGGTCCACATGGGTGAGGTCGCACTCTATCATTTGGACCCTAGACAGCATGAGTCCACCGTGGAAACCTCTGACTTCTACGATAACATCTCGTTTGCATTGTCACCTGCCACCGTGGAACGTATCATATACGACGGTCCCATGACCATCCAGGTCGCAGCGGTGGACAATGTCCTGCGGGAGCTCTCCTTGGACGTCGGTCTCGACAGACCGGTGTCCTACGAGTGGTCCTCAGCAGACACGGTGTTATCGCTCCTAATCATCTTTAACTGCGCTCTGACAATAGGGTTGGCCAGCCTACTCTTCTGGTACTTCACAGGACGTATAAGCCCAATGGGAATCTCAATCGATAGGATAGGGGATCGGGTAGAGCGTGCTATCGCGCCGCCAGGGCGTGGTAATCAACCACCCCCTCCTTCAACGCAGGTTGCGTCGCCACCAGCCGCGCCTCTTCCTCCTCCCTCGGGACAGGAAGTGTCGCCGCCAGCCGCGCCGCCTCCTCCTCCTTCGGGACGAGCTGCGTTACCACCGGCTCCGCCGCTCCCTGACCCTCCTACCTGAGCGACGTCTAGTTATACCACCCTCTAAACAAAAGGGAGGTGATGTTTATTTAGGACTCTTCTATTCCATCGTTGAGTCTATGTGTTCTCTGACTTCTTCTAATACCTCAGTCTCCCTCTTTCTGTTGTCTGACGTGAATGTGTGTACATGTTCAGGTCCCTTTAACCATGTGTTACTAACCATGAGTTTATTGGTAAACAGACTTGGTCGAGCTGCTGACGTCATTTGCTGTACTGCAGGCAGCCGTGCGTCCTCATAGGTAAAAACATCTAAGCCAGAGTTCCTTTAATTCAGTCTAATGCTGTATTCAATTAGTAAAATTACTTTATGTTTAAATTGAACTTAATGTTAATTTTCTATTATTTACGATAATTATTTCATGTTAATTATCTCTATAATGGCGAGCCAAGTCATTTAATTTACTTTCCTAAATCAAATTTAAGGATAATAAGGTAATGTAAGATTAATACTACGTCCTCCTAAACCTTCTTGTCAAATCTTTAATATCTTACTTCTCTAACCTGAAACTAAAATTCTTAGTTCAAACACTACAATCTTTAGTTTACTAAAGTATTTCCAAACCTTAAATAGGTCAAACCTTAGGTCAAAATATGACTTTGAGTCTTTCCAAATTTTACTTTAAAATATGACTCTTAGAGTGAACTGATCCAAGTAAATGTCAATCTTTTCAGAGTTTATGCAAATAATAAATTTCCAAATTTATTTCTCTAGGTTTAAACCCTAGTTAATGTAATGGCATGACACATAGCCTATATTTAAACTAGATAAACCAATTTTCTAGTTTATTTCAACCATATCTGCCTACACTCACACATTTTGGGTGCCCTTTTACCAGATTGTGGTTCTTTGCTGTGCTGTGCCTCTACTCTGCTCTGCTGTCCAGCCTACAGAGGTCCAAGGCTCCCGACGGGGCTCGTCTGCAAGTCGACTGCCGACGCGGCTCTGGATTGGAATCCTTCTCCCTCTCTCTGCTGCTACCCCTTCACGAACTGCCCCACTCCTCAGTCTCCGGCATCATGTGGACGGATGCCCTCCTCCTGTGATTCTGTTTCGTTGTGGGATGCTCATACTTCCTGAAGGTCATCGACACAGGGTTCCCCTATGCCTGGTAACACTGTTTCACATATCGTTGATTGACTCTGCTGGTGAGAAGGTACCACTAACCTTCCCTCCTTTTCGGTTCCTGATGTTCACGGATGTCCTCCATCACTCGGATTGGTTGTCAAGGCCACGGCCTTCTGCTAGGTGCCCCTGCCCTTGACAAAAGGGGGGTCTGTAGCGTGATCAATATACACTCTGACCTCTGACCTACGTGATCATCTAAAATAATAATCCATCTTCTTCCCAATAACTCGGATTATAATGACTCTTTTATTATGTTTTAACCTGAATCAACATTCCTCCAAGGTCACGGTCGTATCGGAAGAAGCCACCGGACTTTAAATAAAAATAATAATAAAGACTCTTGGTGTCTCTTCCTAAAATGACACCTTAATCTGTTACAGAAATGTCTTAAATGATTAATGCACTTTCTCTTACAGCATTGTGAATGTTTGATCCAGCTTCAGTATTATTGTTACTTTGCTAAAAGGTTAAATCAGTATTATTACTTATTTCCACCTTGCTAAGGATAAATAAGTAAACCTTCCACACTCCTCACACGGAGGTGACGTATGACTTTAGAGCCTGAGTCACGTGTCTTGTTTAGAGTCTCCTGATTGGCCCACGTTTCACTGACAGCTCTCAGCTGTCTGCTCCGCACGGAAGAATCCAGTTCTCCGCCAGCCTCGGAGGAGACGACAAGCCCGCTGTCACTCGCTACACAGTGGGTTATTGATGCCGACTGTTCCGGTAACGGGTCAAGCCCCGTAGCAGTCGAAGAAACTTCTTACCCCTGAGAGCAGGAAACATCCACCTGCCTCTCTATTCCAACCAGAATGGGTAAGACAGCCAGCTATCAACCAACTAGCCATGGGTCCCACTGATCTCCGCATCCACGGATGCTCTCCGCCGCCCGGGCGGGTCGATCGACCTGTCAGGGCTCCCAGATCGACCGAGGNCCCCGCAAGACCACACATACCGGTCTTACTGGAGGACTCACTGAAAGGTGAAGCCCTCTACGATACCGGTTCAGAAGTGTCAACCATGTCCCGTCCGTTCTATGAACGCCTCCAGGCAGCGTCAGACCGCGCCGGAGGTAAACTGCTAGTGGCACCGTGTAGACTAAAGATCTCAGGAGGCTACCCCAACTCCACAACCGTGACCTCCCTGGCGTTCACCAGGCTCAAGGTAGGTTGGATGGAGTTGAGGCACCCCATTTTTGTGGCTGACAATGAAGATTTTCCACTTATCTTCGGGAGAGACCTCACAAGGCGTTTCAGCCCCACAGTAGATTACTGTGAGTATCAGTTATGGACGGAACTAGCTGAACCATTGGAAGGGGATTTCACAACTGCTACAGATGCAGTAGCGGCCGCGTTTGAGAACGTTGGACCCGATTCCCCACCCAATTGGGAGAAACTAGTTCTTCCTCTAATCAAAACCCCACAGGGTTTCCCTTCAGGTGGACCCCTAGACAGCCTACCACAACCCATACACAGAGTGGAAGAGACTGAAGTTCTGACGGACGACGGTGGGTGCGACAACCCCCGTCGACCCACGTTCGAACAGCCTCTTCCTCAGACTCCTGCCGCAGCGAGTGCAGCAGAGGACGTCACCCTCGAGGTGACCGCCGACTGCTCACCCCCGTTGCTGGAAAGAGAGCCTGCTGTATGTAAGGTTTCGTTGGCTACGGGTCCAACCACTGTAGACCCACTTCATAAACTACGGGAAATATCAAAGCTCATCAGAAAGCTCATGCCCGGTCGAAGGGATCCTCAATGGGTCCATAGTCTCATCACTATGATCGATTTTCAACTACACAAATACCCTGGTCTTTCTAACATGGAAAAACTCCATCTTTTGGACTTCTCATCGAACTCTGTTCTGAGTGAGTTCATATACAGTCTGCCTATGGACGTTAGACTTGATTTCGGTCGTCTGCGTCAGGCTATCCTGGACCACTACTTGGTAGCTGGTCTTACAGATGTTGGTCCATCCACGGCATCTGTTCCACCAGTCACAGACTCACTCACTGAGAAAAGGGGGGTCACAACACAGGTTGATCCTCCTCTGACTCAGCCTGATCTATCAGTGTCAGGCCCGGATCCTCCAGAGGCCGACGCTGACACTTCTGAGGACTACTTTGACGCTCCCCTGCCCCCGGCAGGACAGGTCGAATCATCTCTGCTATCAGCAGAGTCCATAGATCACCTGCCCGATCAGGTAAGTCCCCCGGCGCCCCACATTGTACCAGTTCTTCCCCCAGAGGAACAGGTTAAGGCTTCTCTGTCATCGACAGAGTCCACTGACCTTCGCTGCAGTCCAGCTGCAGCTCCAACCAGACCTCAGTCCACCCATTCGGGTGTGACACCTTCACACACACCCCTGGTGAGCCCCCGTCGGGGACCTCTACCAGACAGTCAACCGACATCACATAGGTCGTCCCGCCCAAGAGCACGACTCTCCGGTCCGACAACCTTCTTGATGTTGGCGGTGTGTGTGTTTATCACTTGTACTGCAACCACATCTTCTTCTAGAAACCTGTTTGACCCAGGTCCGACCTCGGGGATCGCCCTCAAGGAACGGCCTGGCATGTTAATGACAAACTACCGCCTCTTGACCCAAAAGGTGTTTGTTAAGTTTGACCCAGACGTCGCCTGCCGCAAAAAGCTGGAAGGTCGACCTGGAGAACTATCAGCTGCTGGGGAGAATTGCACTCAAACCATGATGTGGCACTCTCAGGCCGACATCACTCATATCCTCCACCAGTTACAGAAGTTCACGGTCAAAACTTCAGAACNGTTAACTCCTTAAATGAGAAGATGAGGAAGTCATCGTCTGCAATAGACGAACTACGCTCATTTGTCTCAAGGGACTACGCTCACACCCACCTCTTGACGTCTTGCCTGTCCGACTTCGATCGGGACAGTAGCGCCTCCGTGGACGCTCTTCTTATGGGTCGGATCCCTCCTTACCTGGTTTCACTCCCCATGGTAAGAGAAGCTCTAGAACGCGCTCTGAGAGAAAAGGTGCTGCCCCTACAGACTCATCTAGCCTTTGCTTTAGGAAGTGCTCTACCCCTCAGGGTTGACCCTGAGGCTAGGGAACTAGCGTTCCTCATCAGTCTTCCGGTCGTGTCTCCAAACGACATCTACCGAATCAAAGACGTTGTGAACGTAGGTACCTGGGTGGATGACACTCATGTTAGGCTCAACACGCCGCCTCTGGTCGCGTTTCATGATGACACGCCTGAGGTTTATCTGGTCCCAGATTTACGTATGTGTTCGCTCACGCGCGACCTTCACTATCTCTGTCCGGGTAATCCTTTTCTGCGTGATAACACAGCCGCTTTATGTGGCATATCAGAGCTAACTAAAGATGCAAAGTGCCCAATGATGGTAACCCCACGCTCTCAGGTCTTACAAACCACCGCGGTTAATGTAGGTCTGCGCTGGCTAGTCCATACTCCTGCGCGAGAAGCAGAGGTCTTCTATGGTCGCCATGACGTGTCAAACCGCGTGGACTTGCCACCCGCTCCGATGTGGGTGTCAGTTCCCCGAGGTGCTACGGTCCACATGGGTGAGGTCGCACTCTATCATTTGGACCCTAGACAACATGAGTCCACCGTGGAAACCTCTGACTTCTACGATAACATCTCGTTTGCATTGTCACCTGCCACCGTGGAACGTATCATATACAACGGTCCCATGACCATCCAGGTCGCAGCGGTGGACAATGTCCTGCGGGAGCTCTCCTTGGACGTCGGTCTCGACAGACCGGTGTCCTACGCGTGGTCCTCAGCAGACACGGTGTTATTGCTCCTAATCATCTTTAACTGCGCTCTGACAATAGGGTTGGCCAGCCTACTCTTCTGGTACTTCACAGGACGTATAAGCCCAATGGGAATCTCAATCGATAGGATAGGGGATCGGGTAGAGCGTGCTATCGCGCCGCCAGGGCGTGGTAATCAACCACCCCCTCCTTCAACGCAGGTTGCGTCGCCACCAGCCGCGCCTCTTCCTCCTCCCTCGGGACAGGAAGTGTCGCCGCCAGCCGCGCCGCCTCCTCCTCCTTCGGGACGAGCTGCGTTACCACCGGCTCCGCCGCTCCCTGACCCTCCTACCTGAGCGACGTCTAGTTATACCACCCTCTAAACAAACAAAAGGGGGGTGATGTTTATTTAGGACTCTTCTATTCCATCGTTGAGTCTATGTGTTCTCTGACTTCTAATACCTCAGTCTCCCTCTTTCTGTTGTCTGACGTGAATGTGTGTACATGTTCAGGTCCCTTTAACCATGTGTTACTAACCATGAGTTTATTGGTAAACAGACTTGGTCGAGCTGCTGACGTCATTTGCTGTACTGCGGGCAGCTGTGCGTCCTCATAGGTAAAACATCTAAGCCAGAGTTCCTTTAATTCAGCCTAATGCTGTATTCATTTAGTAAAATTACTTTATGTTTGAATCAAACTTAATGTTAATTTTCTATTATTTACGATAATTATTTCATGTTAATTATCACTATAATGGCGAGCCAAGTCATTTAATTTACTTTCCTAAATCAAATTTAAGGATAATAAGGTAATGTAAGATTAATACTACGTCCTCCTAAACTTCTTCTCAAATCTTTAATATCTTACTTCTCTAACCTAAAACTAAAATTCTTAGTTCAAACACTACAATCTTTAGTTTACTAAAGTATTTCCAAACCTTAAACAGGTCAAACCTTAGGTAAAATATGACTTTAAGTCTTTCCAAATTTTACCTTAAAATATGANTGCTGTATGTAAGGTTTCGTTGGCTACGGGTCCAACCACTGTAGACCCACTTCATAAACTACGGGAAATATCAAAGCTCATCAGAAAGCTCATGCCCGGTCGAAGGGATCCTCAATGGGTCCATAGTCTCATCACTATGATCGATTTTCAACTACACAAATACCCTGGTCTTTCTAACATGGAAAAACTCCATCTTTTGGACTTCTCATCGAACTCTGTTCTGAGTGAGTTCATATACAGTCTGCCTATGGACGTTAGACTTGATTTCGGTCGTCTGCGTCAGGCTATCCTGGACCACTACTTGGTAGCTGGTCTTACAGATGTTGGTCCATCCACGGCATCTGTTCCACCAGTCACAGACTCACTCACTGAGAAAAGGGGGGTCACAACACAGGTTGATCCTCCTCTGACTCAGCCTGATCTATCAGTGTCAGGCCCGGATCCTCCAGAGGCCGACGCTGACACTTCTGAGGACTACTTTGACGCTCCCCTGCCCCCGGCAGGACAGGTCGAATCATCTCTGCTATCAGCAGAGTCCATAGATCACCTGCCCGATCAGGTAAGTCCCCCGGCGCCCCACATTGTACCAGTTCTTCCCCCAGAGGAACAGGTTAAGGCTTCTCTGTCATCGACAGAGTCCACTGACCTTCGCTGCAGTCCAGCTGCAGCTCCAACCAGACCTCAGTCCACCCATTCGGGTGTGACACCTTCACACACACCCCTGGTGAGCCCCCGTCGGGGACCTCTACCAGACAGTCAACCGACATCACATAGGTCGTCCCGCCCAAGAGCACGACTCTCCGGTCCGACAACCTTCTTGATGTTGGCGGTGTGTGTGTTTATCACTTGTACTGCAACCACATCTTCTTCTAGAAACCTGTTTGACCCAGGTCCGACCTCGGGGATCGCCCTCAAGGAACGGCCTGGCATGTTAATGACAAACTACCGCCTCTTGACCCAAAAGGTGTTTGTTAAGTTTGACCCAGACGTCGCCTGCCGCAAAAAGCTGGAAGGTCGACCTGGAGAACTATCAGCTGCTGGGGAGAATTGCACTCAAACCATGATGTGGCACTCTCAGGCCGACATCACTCATATCCTCCACCAGTTACAGAAGTTCACGGTCAAAACTTCAGAACTCTCAGGGTCTAACCGCAGGGTGAAACGGTTCTTAGCGGAACTCCTTTCAGCCGCTGGTGCGGTAGGTTCACTCTTCAGTATGGGTTTCTCAGCAGTCAACTCCATCAACTTAGCTGCGGTTCAGCGCCATGTCAGAGAGCTTGAGGAGGAGGTCCCTTCTCTCCGTAAGCATGTGGTCCGCCAGCGGAAGGCACTGCAGACTCTAGGTAGGTCCGAGCGCGACACGATAGTCGTCATCAACTCCTTAAATGAGAAGATGCGGAAGTCATCGTCTGCAATAGACGAACTACGCTCATTTGTCTCAAGGGACTACGCTCACACCCACCTCTTGACGTCTTGCCTGTCCGACTTCGATCGGGACAGTAGCGCCTCCGTGGACGCTCTTCTTATGGGTCGGATCCCTCCTTACCTGGTTTCACTCCCCATGGTAAGAGAAGCTCTAGAACGCGCTCTGAGAGAAAAGGTGCTGTCCCTACAGACTCATCTAGCCTTTGCTTTAGGAAGTGCTCTACCCCTCAGGGTTGACCCTGAGGCTAGGGAACTAGCGTTCCTCGTCAGTCTTCCGGTCGTGTCTCCAAACGACATCTACCGAATCAAAGACGTTGTGAACGTAGGTACCTGGGTGGGTGACACTCATGTTAGGCTCAACACGCCGCCTCTGGTCGCGTTTCATGATGACACGCCTGAGGTTTATCTGGTCCCAGATTTACGTATGTGTTCGCTCACGCGCGACCTTCACTATCTCTGTCCGGGTAATCCTTTTCTGCGTGATAACACAGCCGCTTTATGTGGCATATCAGAGCTAACTAAAGATGCAAAGTGCCCAATGATGGTAACCCCACGCTCTCAGGTCTTACAAACCACCGCGGTTAATGTAGGTCTGCGCTGGCTAGTCCATACTCCTGCGCGAGAAGCAGAGGTCTTCTATGGTCGCCATGACGTGTCAAACCGCGTGGACTTGCCACCCGCTCCGATGTGGGTGTCAGTTCCCCGAGGTGCTACGGTCCACATGGGTGAGGTCGCACTCTATCATTTGGACCCTAGACAACATGAGTCCACCGTGGAAACCTCTGACTTCTACGATAACATCTCGNAGACCTGAGTGGTGACCTAGGAACACCTCCTGATCCAGTGACCAAGTCAACTCCGACCTGGTAGAGAACCACGGAGGAGTTGGAAGGAACGAACCACTGCGACACTTGTGTATCNGGGCGTGGTAATCAACCACCCCCTCCTTCAACGCAGGTTGCGTCGCCACCAGCCGCGCCTCTTCCTCCTCCCTCGGGACAGGAAGTGTCGCCGCCAGCCGCGCCGCCTCCTCCTCCTTCGGGACGAGCTGCGTTACCACCGGCTCCGCCGCTCCCTGACCCTCCTACCTGAGCGACGTCTAGTTATACCACCCTCTAAACAAACAAAAGGGGGGTGATGTTTATTTAGGACTCTTCTATTCCATCGTTGAGTCTATGTGTTCTCTGACTTCTTCTAATACCTCAGTCTCCCTCTTTCTGTTGTCTGACGTGAATGTGTGTACATGTTCAGGTCCCTTTAACCATGTGTTACTAACCATGTGTTTATTGGTAAACAGACTTGGTCGAGCTGCTGACGTCATTTGCTGTACTGCAGGCAGCTGTGCGTCCTCGTAGGTAAAACATCTAAGCCAGAGTTCCTTTAATTCAGCCTAATGCTGTATTCAATTAGTAAAATTACTTTATGTTTAAATCAAACTTAATGTTAATTTTCTATTATTTACGATAATTATTTCATGTTAATTATCACTATAATGGCGAGCCAAGTCATTTAATTTACTTTCCTAAATCAAATTTAAGGATAATAAGGTAATGTAAGATTAATATTATGTCCTCCTAAACTTCCTTCTCAAACCTTTAATATCTTACTTCTCTAACCTGAAACTAAAATTCTTAGTTCAAACACTACAATCTTTAGTTTACTAAAGTATTTCCAAACCTTAAATAGGTCAAACCTTAGGTTAAAATATGACTTTAAGTCTTTCCAAATTTTACCTTAAAATATGACTCTTAGAGTGGACTGATCCAAGTAAATGTCAATCTTTTCAGAGTTTATACAAATAATAAATTTCCAAATTTATTTCTCTAGGTTTAAACCCTAGTTAATGTAATGGCATGACACATAGCCTATATTTAAATTAGATAAACCAATTTTCTAGTTTATTTCAACCATATCTGCCTACACTCACACATTTTGGGTGCCCTTTTACCAGATTGTGGTTCTTTGCTGTGCTGTGCTGTGCCTCTACTCTGCTCTGCTGTCCAGCCTACAGAGGTCCAAGGCTCCCGACGGGTCTCGTCTGCAAGTCGACTGCCGACGCGGCTCTGGATTGGAATCCTTCTCCCTCTCTCTGCTGCTACCCCTTCACGAACTGCCCCACTCCTCAGTCTCTGGCATCGTGGGGACGGATGCCCTCCTCCTGCGATTCTGTTTCGTTGTGGGATGCTCGTACTTCCTGAAGGTCATCAACACAGGGTTCCCCTGTGCCTGGTAACACTGTTTCACATATCGTTGATTGACTCTGCTGGTGAGAAGGTACCACTAACCTTCCCTCCTTTTCGGTTCCTGATGTTCACGGATGTCCTCCATCACTCGGATTGGTTGTCAAGGCCACGGCCTTCTGCTAGGTGCCCCTGACCTTGACAAAAGGGGGGTCTGTAGCGTGATCAATATACGCTCTTGACCTCTGACCTCTGACCTACGTGATCATCTAAAATAATAATCCATCTTCTTCCCAATAACTCGGATTATAATGACTCTTTTATTATGTTTTAACCTGAATCAACATTCCTCCAAGGTCACGGTCGTACCGGAAGAAGCCACCGGACTTTTAATAATAATAATAATAAAGACTTTTGGTGTCTCTTCCTAAAATGACACCTTAATCTGTTACAGAAATGTCTTAAATGATTAATGCACTTTCTCTTACAGCATTGTGAATGTTTGATCCAGCTTCAGTATTATTGTTACTTTGCTAAAAGGTTAAATCAGTATTATTACTTATTTCCACCTTGCTAAGGATAAATAAGTAAACCTTCCACACTCCCACACGGAGGTGACGTCTGACTTTAGAGCCTGAGTCACGTGTCTTGTTTAGAGTCCCCTGATAGGTCCACGTTCCACTGACAGCTCTCAGCTGTCTGCTGACATGAGAAGAATCCAGAGTTCTTCTCTAGCCTCAGAGAAGACAAGACATACCCACCGTCAACTCGCTACACGGTGGGCATCGATGCCGATTGCAACCAATAACGGGTCAAGCCCCGTGGCAGTCGAAGAAGCTTCTTACCCCTGAGAGCAGGAAACATCCACCTGCCTCTCTAACTCAACCAGAATGGGTAAGACAGCCAGCTACCAGCTCGCTAGCCATGGGTCCCACTGATCTCCTGTATCCACGGACGTTCTCCGCTTGGCCGGCGGGTCCACGACCTGTCAGGCCTCCAGATCGACCGAGGGGGAATCTCCGCTTCCTCGTCGAACTCCAGCAGCCGGACGCGATCCAGGAACAAGGTTCAGTAATTACCCATGACCTGGTAAAGCAGGCTACTTTGATAATGCTAACCCTATACCACTAGGCCGCTCATCAAAGTAACCTCTCCACCTTATCCCTAATAACCAAACCCTTAAGCTAACTCCTTAGTCTTAATATCAACACGAGACTCAAGTTCTAAACTCAGAAGATCAATTTCATAACATCTATCACTTAGTGAATGCTTATCAACTTGCTACCTCAAATGCTAATCTGTTTACAAATGTTCGTCAGCTTTTATAATAAATATTGAATATATTTATTCTTGACTCAGCTTCCATTCGTCAAATAACAGGTACATAACTACTCCCTGCAACTAAATAGAACCTAGAATTCCTGCTTTTATCACAACCAGTGTTCAAATCCAGGTATCCGGAGCACACAGCCTCTCGGTTTAAACCCTCGGTAGCTGAAGTGAAACCAGCAGAAGGTGAGTAATAAAACATAGCGTTTATACACACTATATGTGGCGAGACGGCCACTTATTACCACTACAATCCATACAGGAACCCTCAAAAAGGTCTGTGGTGAACGCATTTGTGGCTATTAAGAGTGATGCAATCTGATAAAGCAAGCTGAACCTAACTCTCTTCTCTCACCCATCCTCCTAAAAATCCTTTAATCTTCAACTTCCCTTCATAGGCCAATAAATTAGCTTAATTTCATTAGTAAACCATTTCTCACTCTGAAACATTAGTCATTAATATTTATTTAACCTCAATAATTCATCTTGTCAATAAATCGAACTGGTTACAAAGTCAAATTCCTAACTTTGCTGTGTTGCTGTTATAACATGTTCATTTTGAGGTTTCTGTAAATAAATTTATCCGTATATAATCATAAATGGGCTTCCAGTGATTTTTATGTTTTCATATCGAAAATGGGTAAAGAACTTACTACTTTCAGATTCAGACTGATAAATGATAAATAACAATAAAATACAAATAGGATAATATTCAAGGTTGTCTCAGCTTACCTTCCAAAGAAAACGCTGGGTGGTGCCCTAATTACGAGGTTTTGACTATTATTATTAATTATTAAGAATAATTATAATAATATTCAATATATACAACTTTATACCAATATAACCCTACAAAGTTATCATTTTTCCCTTCTTTCTTTTCCATCTGTCACATTAATCATGACAGCTGACTGTTCGCTTATAGTTAAACATTTTCTCTTCATGCCATTTTTAAAATAACATTAGAAAATAGGTGCATTTGTGATGTGAGCTCTGGAGTTGGAAGGCATCAATCTTCTTTATCCTAATTATTACAACCCACTGGTTCAAGCATTCGTCTCTGGTCCTGACTTTATTACAGGTTAAACAGCACAGATTCCTCCTGCCAGCTGGACAAACTACAACAGCAGAGTAATGATGTAATCAGGAGAGTATCAAAGACTGTTGGTGCATGACTGCTACAAATGGAGACATATTCGAAAGGGGCTAACAATTTTAGATGATATTTCATGACTGGACAGAAAAAAGAGAGGTTGTCATTTTAATAGCTCACAATACCCCAACACTCAACAAGAGCTAACATTCTGTTTATGCTGTTTTTTGAAGAGGAGAAAGAAAAACTTTTATTCAATTGTCAAGGTCAAGACCTGAATGCAGACATGATCCCTGTGGGTCGCTGTCTAGGTGCTCCCTCCTTGTTTCCTCTAGTTTCCGATTGTGGACTATCTACAGCTGGATTACCAGAGGTCTTGAGTTATTTTCTACAAAAGCCCTGGATGAACGTCTGTGCTCACCTTTCAGCCTTACCTGGAAGGATTTGTGTCCACTGACTTTGTGCCCTTTTCAAAACCCAGCTGGATGCTGTCAGGTGAACTAAAGCTGAAATCAGGGGAGCAGCTTAAATGTTTAGTTAAAGAGCCTGCAGGCTGGAGCAAACAGATCTGTCATTTTCAGCTGTTGTTTATATTTACAGTTTCATTTTTACGTTATTGTCCAAGAATTCATCTTTCCTGGTGCTAGAATTAATATTTGAGATGTATTGATCAGCACTCTGCAGAAAGGAGGCGGATTAAATCACCTGACCCCCAGCTCGCTCTCAGAGAGACATTCATCCTCTCTCCTTATGCTCTGATGCATTTAGAGCTGTGAGAGCTAACAAATAGAAGCCTTTCCTACAGACAGCCAGTGAGACAAACCGGTGCAGCAGGCTTAGTTAAAACTTACCTAATGTTGTTGTGTCTCTTCTACATCAGAATCCTTCATGAATCAGATCTGCTGGAGGTGCAGCTGCATTAAAGGAGGTTTTCCTCTCCAGCGTCCAGCATCCTGTGCATACAGGACAGAGAACTGAATCAAAATCAAGGTGTGATCCAGTTCAGTAGTAGGGCTCTTTCTAAAATAATATATATTTTTCTCCAAGTGTGTTTTATGTAAGAAAATAAATAAATGAATGCACTCAAACTGAACAAATATGTATCATCTAGGAGTGGGCACTGAAAAATACTCAAACTATAAATGGAAAATAAACAAAAATGAATTATTTTACCTTCATTGTCAATTGATGCAAAGCTAAGCTTTTTATCAGTTTGAGAAACTGTGAGAAAGAGAAGAGAAAATTATCTGTTGGTTGTTTTTTGATATATTATACGCTTCACTTATACCTGGAATACAGTGCTGTGGAAAAGAATTTGCCCCCTTAAAGATTTCAGTTACAGCCTCACACCATCACACCACTATGTCTGACTGATGTTTTATTCTGAAATACAGTGTTAGTTTCACCCCATATGCAACAGGACACACATCATCCAGAAAGTTCCATTTATTTTCCCTAAAGTCTTGGGGAGCATCAGGATGTTCTTTGGTAAATTTGAGACCTTTGTGTTGTTACTGATCAGGAGAGGTTTTAGCCTTGGAACTCTCTCGTGGATGCCATCTTTGTTTCTTCCCCTTTTACTGAATCACGACCTCTGTCCATGACTGTGTTGTTCTTGAATCTGTTTAGAACAGGGCATGGTGGGTTGCTTTTTGAGATCTTTTAACCTACTTTATATCATCCAACAGGGTTTATTAAAGTTTTTTTTTAATTCTACATGTCTGGCAGTAATCAGGTCAGGGTGTGACTAGTGGAACTGAACTTAGCTTTCTAAATAATGTGGTTAATTACAATTAATTCATAAATTAACAAAGAAGGAAAATAGTTTATTATAGGGCCAGTTGGTCTGGCAGCTTTTTTTCCATTAATGAATTAAATCATTATTTTAAAACTGCTTATTAAAACACACTATCTGTGAGAGGGCAAATACTTTTTCACAACTTTTTCTATATGTTTTAGTCTCGTACACATCAAGCCTATTTAAAGATTTAGAAATATTGCAGCTGATGTCAAATTCATGCTCCTGCCTCAAACATAAACTGAGTCATTTGCTGCCACAACCATCAGAGGACAGCATGTTTAAATTAAAACCACCACCCCCTGGCAGGACAGAGGCTGCAGCTGTGCATCAGATCAGAACCAGTCACCAAAACCTGCACATGCCTGGCTGCCAGTAACAGCACTGATTTTCTGTTTTACCTCTGAGGTGTGTTGAGCCCAGCTGTGCTCCCGGGTCACACCTCAACACCTGTACGCTGCTCCCACTGGATTCTCTTTAACAGCAGGCTGAACAAGGGAGTCCGCTGCCAGCTGGCAAGCCTGAAGCTTTTTACCCAGATACTCCATCAAAGCGCGGCGTGGTAATTAGACGGGGTTAACGCCAAGCCAAGTCACAGGTGCTTCTTCATTATCTGATAGGTTGATTAAAACGTTTCCCACAGGAAACCAAACAAATGGGTTCAGGTTTCCTCTGATAGGTAAAGGTTCAGCTTTTCTTCTCCGTTGTTTGTCCTCCCTCTGCTTATCCAAACATTCTGCAGGTCCCTCTTGTTTCAGGGAGAGAGTCAGCTGAACACACGCTGTCCTTGTGTTGCATGGATCATTGTTCTGCATGGGGCAGTGATTACCGGAGAGGATGGATTAAACAGACTCTGGAAGGTGCATTGATCTCAACTCCAGTTCAGCTGATATTGGCCTCAGCTTGATGAGGGGGAGAGACGCAGCATGAAAATCAATCCTGTCAAGTCAGAGTGCAAATTTGTCAACAGGGTTTGGAAATAAGCGACTCATTTGCAGAGACATTTTTAATGGTTTTAATATGGAAACAGTTGCAACACGTTCTCACTCCCTACTCGTCAACATCCTACCGCCTCAAAAAACAAATAAACAAAACATTTTCATGGAAAATAAATGAAGGTTTTGGTTATAAGAAAAAAATCTGTGAATCTTTGTATAGAAATGGTCACGTTTACCTCAATAAAAGAAAAGCATCCAATCCCCTGGACTTGATTGTTGTAAAATGTCATTTTAAACCATAATCGGCAACAAGCACAAGATATTGAGTGCATCTAGTGAAGTTTTATGCACGTTGTGAACAAGTTTGATACAAAACATGCTTAAATAAGAGAAAATACTTTGTTTTATCCTTGATCTTTTCAATTTTAAAATTTTACATAAAACTTTGGGCTTTTTTGGAGGGGGGCTTTTTATATCATGATTTACCATCTGCTCTAAATCAGTGCAGAAATGTCCATTTTGACCTTATAATTTATAAGGTGCACCACGGTGATGCTCCAGATAACCTTCTAATGGGTTTTTAAATGAGCATCCAGAAAAGAAAAAAATGAACTAAAGTTAGATGTATCAAACTTTTAATTTTAAAGCAGACAGCAGCACTCATAAAGTGTTAACTCTTCCGTCTGTTGTGTTCTAAAAACCTTATCGATGGCAGCTTCATGCCAAAAAATGTTCAAGTGACAGAAAAACTTGAAAAAGTCTTACATAGAGAAATTCAGCTCCACTTTTTTAAACATTTTCTACCAGAAACATGGACCTTTTCTGTTTAAAAGTAAGTACCACTTTGTTGCTCTCTAAAATCACCCCAGAGGTAAAATGACTGAATGTCTACTCATGTTGTTGACTGATCTTAAATTTGACCTAAAACACGTCTCATAATAGTTATTGACTGATTTATTAGTGAGAACCGAACGCTGTTTGTGTTCATCCCACTGCAAAAACACGCAAATGAATACTGATGAACAGTGCAGAGCATCAGAAGAGAAGAGGAGGTGCACTCTGTCACTTTGTGTTTCGTGCTTTCAGGCTTGATTATGCACTAAAGATTCAGAATATGCATTTTAGTAACTGTTGGATGGATAGCTGAAGATCATCTCATCCAGGAACGCTGACATGTGTCTGACGCCTCTCTCTTCTCTATCCCTGCCTCTCTAATTAGCTTAATGACAGGTGTGTGTGCAGATAGCACGACAATCAATTCTCCTCTTCCTCTTTCATCATTGCTTTAAATTTCCTGCTTCTTTATCTCAACCTGGTCCTCCCTGTTTGTTTCTTTTTTTAGGTTTTTCTTTCTCTTTTTAAAACCTTTTCCCACCTCTATCCTGTCGAGCTTCTCACCGTCTCCTCATCTCACATCCTCTCCCTCTGCTCTACGCCTCACTGCAGCAGAGAGAGGAAAAGAGGTAAGATGTCATTCAAAACGTGAGGTTTTGTTCTCAGATGTAAAACCCCTCCTGTCACCTACACACACACACACACACACACACACACACACACACACACCACATCAGTTATAAGCAAAGCAGTTCCTAGCTAAAGGTGTTTCTTTATAGAGGCTGATGAGATTCATAAATAGTTGAAATATTTGCCAAACACACACATCTGGAAAATGAATGGGCTTAAAAAAGGTGATGTCATTGCAGGTTTTAGGTTTTGTTTTTTAACATGAGTTTTAATGGTGAAAGTCTGCCACCTAGTGGTGGTAAACATCAACATTTTTAGTGATTTCACTAAACTACTAATGGTTCTGACATCTAGTGCAGATAAAGGTTTAGATTTTATACAGCTGAGGTCAATCTGTTTTTACTTTTTACAAAGAGAACACAGTCTAAATGTTCAATAGGGCCTGTTTTATCCATCACTGTTATTTTATTTATGTTTATTTAAGTTGTATATGTTTTAACTTGTCATAAATCCATGGGTTCTGAAGGAATTTGTCCTATTTTTATCCATTTGATCACACATGGGCTGCATGGTGGTGCAGTGGTTAGCACTGTTGCTTTGCAGCAAGAAGGTTACAGGTTCAAATCCCAGCTGCGGCCTTTCTGCGTGGGATTTCTGGGATTTCCGACCCCAGGCACACAGGTGCAGGTCTTGCCACTGGCTGAGTTGAGGACCGTCATCCAGAAAGTTCAGACGAGACAAGTGTCGTCTTACCGGAGGTGTTTCTTGATCATTAAGTGGACCGGGTCAAACATAGACAGCATGGCTGTAGCATCCACCATCTTACTGTCATCTAAAAAAAATCACCCAAAGGGGAAAATACATTAACCATAACTAAAAACACTCTTCAATTTACCTAAACAAAAGAGGGGGAGACTAGGAATTACAAACTAAAAGAGACCACGAAGGCTATGAATTAAAACTAAGGGAGACCAAATGGTTAAAGGAGACCTTTAAAAAGAAAGGAGAGGCTATGAGGAAATAAATGAGGCTACTAAAAGTTACAAAACAAAAAGCTGCACTAAAACAAAAGGCTGTGCTCCATACAAATAAAAATGGTCAACTATATGACTTATGGCCATAAGAACAAACAAAACAAAGAGCAGCTAACTCTAATTTAACACAGGCTTCAAACAGCAAATCTCAGGGCTGAGTCAGAACCAAGTGGAGGAAAAGCAGCACAGATCTGTTTTCCTCCCTGAGCTGAGCTGGTGTTCAGCTGATTGCTGATCAGTCTCAGCTCCTCAGAGCTGCAGGGGGCAGAGCAGCAGGCTGCTGGCAGGCCCAGTCCTGGGTGCAGGTTGTTGTCAACTAAATGAGTGGCAGGTTTGAGAGGAGATGTTCCTGCATCTGTAGAGGTTTCCTATTGTAGCAGCTGCAGAACTGTTGTGTGCTCCAGTAAACCACTCGTCACATCTGGGGTCAGGATCTGCACTTTTATTACACTAAAGGAACAGCAACAGGGCACAGTCAGTGACGACAGAAAACGGTCTCCCTCCCAGCGTGGCAGTCACACAGCTTCTGTTGATTTTAGCCTACCCTGTTTCCACCTAAAATAAATAATCTAGTATACTGTATACATTTCTTTTGTTTTCCCCAACAAAGAATAACCACAATGAAAAATCAATACACATACTTTTCATATTTAGTAAATATTTGACACCTAACACATGCTTTAAACTTTGGTAAAGAAGTACATTTCTTCAAGTCATTCCACAATTTCACACCAAAAACAGAAACACACCTTGATTTCACATTACAGTAGTTCTGGCTTTAGCACATTCAAACATCAATACACCTCTGAGATTATAGTGATCATCTCTTGGTTTGAAATAAACTTTTATGCAATTTGGGATATTATTATTAGCTACTCTATGGAGAATCTCTACAATTTTTTACGTTTACAATATCTCCTAATTTTAGAGTTTTAATTTGGCTAAGTAAATTATTGGTTGATGCGAGGTATCCCACTTTTTTAACAATTCTAATAGCCTTTTTTGTAATTTAAATACAGACTCAGTACAAATTTTTCATGCGTTTCCCCAAATTTCTGCACAGTAAGACAAATAAGGCAGAACTAAAGAGCAATAAATCAAAAACAAAGCTTTTTTGTTTACTACAGCCCTTGTTTTATAGAGTATAGCAATAGATTTCGACACTTGGTGTTTGATATATTCAATATGTGGTTTCCAACTGAGTTTAATCACACCTAAGAATTTAGTTTCATGTACTTGTTCAATTTGAACTCCATATAAATACAGCTTAGCACCGTCATTGTCCCTGTTCCCTGAAAATATCATACATTTTGTTTTATTTTCATTTAGTGATAACTTATTATAATCAAACCATTTTTTAATTGTGACCAATTTGTTTTCAACCTCATGTAATAATTTACTCATGTTTTTTCCCATACAAATAAAATTTGTATCATCTGCAAACATAATAAATTTTAAGTGAATTGATACAGAAAAGATGTTGTTCAGGTAGAGTGTGAATGATAATATGGAGAAGTCTAAGCTATAAATCAATAGGGAGAAATAGGCTGTTATTAAAAAAATATTTGAAGCTTGGACATGCTTGTGTTAAAGGATGAGGAGGAGTGCTG
This sequence comes from Callopanchax toddi, assembly GCA_006937965.1. Lineage (NCBI taxonomy): Eukaryota > Metazoa > Chordata > Actinopteri > Cyprinodontiformes > Nothobranchiidae > Callopanchax > Callopanchax toddi. The sequence goes on along the minus strand of SSNR01000407.1, from coordinate 419,332 downwards.
AGAGCTCCCAGGAGTTATCAGAGGTCTGGCCTCGTTCTTCTGTAAATTAATTTGAAAATATTGAAAGTTGCAGGTTGTGGTTTAATTGGGGAATTGTTAACCGGTGTCAGGTGTCACTTTTACTACCATCTTGAATCATCAGAGGCCTTTTTAGAATATAAATCTGTTATCAGTCTCAGCTCTGCTCAAAACTACCAAGCATTTAAAAACATTGAGGATTTTTCGAACTTATTTCACATTTGAATCCCTGTTTGATTAATGATGCTACTTTTTGTGAAAAAACACAAACAATTAGTTATTTACAATAAAGTTCTTCTATGCTGTGGTGTGCTGGGGGAGCAGCTCAACAAAGAAAGACACATCCAGGTAATCAGGAGAGCAGGCTCTGTGGTCAGCGTGAAGACGGACACTCTGGGGACACTGGTAGAGGAGAGGACACTATAAGTAAACTGATGGACATCATGGAGAACAACAGGTACACACTGCACACTGTCATCAACAACAAGAGGAGCCTGTTCAGTGACAGGTTGCTCCTCCACAAGTCCAGAACCAACAGACTCAGGAACTCCTTTGTCCCACAGCCATCAAACTTTATAACTCCTTCCTGGGGAGAAGAGGGAGGGGAATCTGGAGGATGGAGGGGGAGAGAGAAGAACAGGATCAATGATAAAACATGACCGGATAATCAATATTACTGTGAAATAGAATCCATGATGTGCAATAACTGTGTATTTACTATGCAATAGATTTCATGACCTGCAATAACCTATGGATAAATTCTCCAATAGCCCTGATCACTGCTGATTTATGTATAAGTGTATGTGTGTATGTATGCATATGTGTGTGCTATATAGTCACACTGTGTATCTGGGTATTTATCCACTCACATCCCAGCGGGGCATGAAGCTGACTTGTTCAGGAATAAAATGTTAAAAAGTGAGAAAAAGGTGACTAGTCGACTTTATAACTGCAGGCTGACATTTATGGTTGAGTATGTCAGCACAATATAGAGAATAACATTTTTAAAATATATTTTGTGAGCGTACTTTTTGAGATTAAATACGTGCATTAGATAAAACGTTATTCTGAATTGGTGCTGCAAAAGCTCATCACTGCAACATCAATGTGCATCAATATCAATATTCCAACAATTTGCAGAGACAAACTACATGCCAGTAATCTATTTGGGAATCATGAAGTCAATTTTGATTCCTATTTGTTTATTTTATGCATGTCGTCAGTTTATTCATCAGGATGTTTTTAGTTCATTAGTTGTCTATCAAGTGTTTTTGTCCCTCCACTCCCTTGATTTGCTCTGCCTCTCACACCTGATGATAACCTGTGATCACTCACCTGTTCCTCATCCCTCCTAGTACATACGGTGCTCAGTTTCTCAGCTCCTATCCCGTCACCTGTTCCTGGGTTTTGACTTACTCCGTTAATTTTTTTGTTTCTTCTATTTTTAGATACCTACCTGTCCTGTCATCTTTACAAACCAACACTATATAGTGAGGTAGATTTAGCTGTACTTTAATAATCACTAAAGGTGTTGAGTTGCACAAACTGCACTTATCAGAATTACATCCACTGAGCTCAGCTTACTTTGTAAAATTCCACCGTCAATAATGAGTAAAACATCATGTAGTTAAGATGTGAACAAATAAAAAGATTAGGATTCCATCAAATAACATATTTGCTTGTATGACTACATCCTGGTGCCTACAGCTTTAAAGAATTTAAAGTGGATGCCTTTGTCGCTGATCGCAGCCTGAAAACAATCCTCAGATCAGACATGTTTATTCATTAACCTACAAAATACCAACCTGTCTTGAAAATAACTTGTATGATACTTCTGATAAAGAGGAAACCTGTGCGGACACATTTTGACGAGTGTTGGTTTGATTATCTGATCTCTGTGTACTCAGAGAAACTTAATGTATTATTTCATGCCTGTGGTCTTTAAAATTAACTGAATATCATAACTGTCAGATTAAAATAAAGTTTTTTAATGTGTTTAAGGATCTGTGTCCTTTTTAATGCAATTTGCTCATCCATCATAATTAATACTAAGGTGTCCTTGATCTTTTCCATTGTGCTTCCAGATGTTCTGGCCTTCAATCATTTCTCCATTACTGAAACTGTCACTGGAAAAAAATCATCCTGTTAAAAAGTGACCCTGAGTCTAACAGCCATCAATTTGTGGCTACATTGATATAAATGTAAGAACAGTGAACATATTAAAGAACAAAACCCACATTAGACATTTCCTTTTTGAACATGTCATGGCACAATTTATTTTGTAGAGTTATGCATAACCTTCCAACTTGATCATTGTACACTATATGTTGAACTTCATGACATTATTAGAATATCAGGCAGTCAGATCACCAACAGAAGCAGAAAAAAGCAGCGTTTCTGTCAGAAGCTGAAACAGAACCGCTTCTCGGAAGAGAGGGGAAGAGAGGGAGGAAAGGGCAAGATAACCAGAGGCAGGAGAGAGGAAGCATGACGTATAGAGTGTAGGGAGGGGTAAGGAAGGATGAAAGCCACTTGGCTGCTTGTTCACAGGGAAAAGAAGGGAGAGAATCACATGCAAAACAAGAAGAGATTGAAAGGGAGGACGAAGGAGTCAGCACAGAAATGAAACAGGACCAGATCAGAGCCGAAGGACTCTTCATTCTAGTTAACACCACACCTAGAATTTATCTTAAATCCTAGACTTGAACAACTTGTACATTTGAATACACGGGACTTATCCATCACTAGTGCAACTCTGGCCTCTATCAGTCTGAATGTAGTGCTGCCATTCTCTAAGATACACCAGGTGTGTTAGCGTGCACTCACACTAACCATGTTTGACTGAAGCAGAAGCAGCTAAAAGGTTAACACTGTAGCCAAAAGCATGCAAGCAATCTGGGAAGCAATAAAAAAAAGCAAAGAAGAAAAAAAAAAAAAAGAAAATAAATACATCTTGGGATAAAAAAAATCTTAATACATTATCTTAAAATTTCCTTTTCTTGTTTGTGTTTCATATATATATATTCTAAGCACACATCTTTGTACATTTTGGTATAAGTTCTCTTTCTTGCAGGGACTTTTAGGGGGGAAATGGGTGTTCGATGTTTGAAGAGGCTGAGGTTCTGGGGCAATCCCACTTCCCTGATTGCCTTGTGCTGTGAAGGGCGGTGTGGCATCACGCAGATGAATCCTCCCTTCAAACGACTACTCACGCTCAAGTCTTTCGTACTCCGACTGAGGAGGGGGTGGGGTTGAAAAAAAGGGGAATCAGCAGTGAGAGGACAAGCTTATAGGACGTCCATAAAGTCCAGGACAGAAGGAGAAAGAACAGACTACGAGTCAGTACTTCCTCTTTGGGGCCAGAGCCAAATCTGGTGACATCCACACTATCTCTTATCTGATGGAGGAAAAATAAGTGATCAGAAACACACACAAAAGTCATATTTTAGAATAAATTAAGCTAAATGGTGATACCTTTGTTTCCATCCTTGTCTGTTGTTGACCTCTCTGGCCTTTGGTGTAATAGATTATTATACTTAGCCTCAACTTCCTGTTTGGGGGAAAGTGTAGATTAGATGATAGACATGTGCAGGCACCATTCTGCTTTCAAATAAATGTGAAGTACCTTGAGATAATTGAGGTTGGTCTGGAGATTTCTAAGGTGAGACAGCACCTGCCTGCTGAAAGCAGAGAGGCTGCCCACCTGCGACGTCGAGGAGAATCTCAAATTGATGCCAGAGTCGGCAGCACAGACTTGTGAGGTGCTCAGCTGCTTCCCCGTGGTTGAAGCCAAGATGTCGTCATCTGTGCTGCTCTCCCGTGGACCGCCGTAACCTTCCAGGACTAAACATCCTGCAGTTAGAAACGGCATGAAACAGTACAATGGGGGTGATACTGAATGCAGAACAGCTATTTTCAAACTTTATACATTTACCGTAATCTTCAGGAGACTCAAAGAATCCAGTGTCCCATGAGCCCAGATCCGGAGCCAGGTCCTCCGGTTTCTTCTCTGAGCCGTTGTGTACCAGAACCTTACTGCGGTTGTCTGTTGGGGTCCGCAGAGACGTGGTCCTGAGGAGACGGACTCCGGTGGAGCGTTTGGTTTGTTCTGCTGCCTCCTGGGACATCAGCTGGGTCACCAACACTTGCTTTAATGCTGCCACTGAGGAACAGGTTACATATAATGATTTTTTCTTATATTTTTGCACAACAAGTTAATGTTTTTTGTGTGCTTACATGTTTTCAGTGCTTCGTCTGCCCTGGAGGGAAACACATCAAACGAGTCTCCTTCCCTGTCAACTTCAGCCACTTGATAAGGAAGCGCTCGCTCCACAAAGCCTTCCTCTTCCTCCTCATCTACCTTTGCTTCTTCAAAGGGATTTCCACCAGGTACAGAACTCTGCAGTGCGCCTCCAGAGGCTGGACCAGTCTCTTTATCTACAGCAATTATTATAATCTGTTACCCAGCTGATTTAGGTAACATGAGTGAGAATGATGTGAGAAAATGAGCAGCTGGAGTTACCTGTGGACTGAGTGTTGCCGGTGGATGTGCGGTCTTGGTCTTTAGCCAATCTGGAAGTACCTGCTGTTATGATCTCCACTCCATCTCTCTCCCCACTAGCACACATGCAGAAATGTAGCTTATCAATAACCATGGGAGAAATCGAATCAGCTCAAATTAAAGAAACGTACTCAGTCTGAGGTAACGGTATGACGCTGGGGGACTTGACTTTCATTGCATCAGCTCCCCGGGATATCAGAGTTTGCCACCTTGTACAAAAGAAACAAATGTATTAGCTCATTCAATAATTGTTATGATAAAAATCAAATGAATCAAAAGCCAGTAGGTCTCACGTCTTCTGGTCTGACACGGTGGGCGCCATTAGCTCGTAGATCTGGGAACCGTTTTCAGACACGGAGAGAACAAAGAAGGACCTGTTGTCTAAAACGAGAGAAGAGAGTGTTTATAAAGTGAGAATATGATTCTGGTCTGGTGTTTAGGTTAGGGCAGAGTTCACATAAGAAACCGAACTAACCTGTAGCGACAGAACGCACGAGAACAGTGTTGAGTTTGATGATGGGGCTGTAGATATGTTTGGTGTCAGCGGCGCCTGCCAGGTTTTTGCTGTAACACTTGAGGATCAGACGCTCGTCCTGTTTCTGCAGCAGAACGAGAATGTCCTCCAGGAGGAGTGTGTACAACTCTGAAAGGAGCAAAAAGACGAACGTATTCACTGTCAGACACGGACAGTGGTTAACCTGCACAAATATTTAAATTCTAACACAGAAATCAATACAAACCAATAGTTTTGTCCTTCACTTTCCATGACAGTGAACCCTCATGAATCATTGTCCTCTTGGTTAGATCTAGGTTCTGAAGGATGGAGAGCAGAAAAGAAATGACTGTACTGTCTTCTGATCCATGAAGCCTGCCTCATTTGTACATTTTAACTGCAATAACTCACCTTTAGCTCAGTGATCAAAGGGTTGTCTGTCTGTTTAAGAGAAGAGAGGTCCAATCTTCTCTGATAGTCTTCTAATTTCTAAAGAAAGGAAGAAAAGAAGCAGAAAAATGAACAGATAAACTGTGGGAGAGCAGGAAAAAAGAAGTGATGAATCAGTGTGAGGGAGGTGTAAATTTAAGAAAAGGAATAAAATATGATTAAAAAAACAAAAGAAATCCCACCTGTTTGTCCTCAGACTCCTTCACAGCCTGGTTGACGTGGCTGAGGATCCTCCTACAACAATCTGCTGCCTGCTTGACTTTCTCCTTCTCCACTGCAATGTCTGAAAAATAGGATGACATCGAGCATTAAAGCCTCCACAGTTCTTCAGGGAGCCGTCAGCCAAACGGATATTTCTTCTGTCCATTAACACGCCATCATTCTCAGAAATTATGATAAAGCAAGGGGACGTATTATGGTCCTATAATAGCTGGTGATACTTTATCATTAGAGCCTTCTCTCAGTGTGAGACCCAAAACTCCAGCCAAGAATAAAACGAGGGGCCAAATAATAGGAGTCCCATTTCAGGAGATTAGTACCAACGCTCCAGGACCGTTATGATGGTAATCCCTCCATTAGTCTAATTCATTAATAGTTGGCATGTTGCCACGCAGAGCCTCTTAAGAGCTGTGTCACTAACAGTCTGATCACTGATATTTATGCTATTTTACATTAATAAAACATGTTAAAAACAAATCATCTCTAAGAGATCATATTCATATATTTTTATATAGATTTCAATTCATCTAAAAATGTCAGCATCTTAAAATAAATGGATACAAATTAAAACATTAAATGAATTTTAAAGCATAGAGAACAAAACTCTAGGCAAGTCTAGACAAAATCAAACAAAATCTACTTTATTCACTCCAGAGGTAAATTAGATGTTTCAGTAAATGATTCAAGTTTCTTCAAAGCATCCTAACAGCTGATCATAGCTGTGAGCAGGAAGGATCTTCTGTAGCGGTCTGTGTTGCAGTGGATGTGAAGAACCTCTGACTGAAGACACTCTGCTGTTGAGTCACTGTCTGGTGTAGAGGATGTCCATCATGTTCTTCATTTTATGAAGCATCCTCCTTTGTCCAATCAGATCTAGAGACTCCAGAGCATTCAGTGTGTATAATTAAGTGTTTTGATTTTTCTGCAAGAGTTGTACAGCCTCGCCTCTCACATCTCATTTTATCACAACATTTTGAGTCTCCAAATAGTTACAGTCCATGGAGATCCTGGCTAAAAGGTGATTATTAGTATTTCAGTGATATTACATTGCAATAACATAATTTAAAAAAAAACAATATAACTGTCTGAGCTCATACACCTATAATTTAAAAAATCATTTAAAGTATTTTTTATTTGTAAATGTATTAATAAATTCCAACTGATTTGAAAATTACCAGAATTTAAATGAAACTGGATGATGACTGAACTCTCATAGTTACTATCAAACATAACAGAGCACCAGCTCAGCAACCAATCTGAAGAGTAATCAGACATTTCTAATAGTTGAAGCACAAATTTATAATTTGTTTATGCAGCAAACAAAACCAGCTATTCATTCATTCAGAAATAAAAACACAGTCGTTGATTTTTCAATACTACGCAGATTGTTGTGTATTTAAAAGTTAGCACATGTTAGCTGTTTCCCAAACAACATTGATTGGTAAGTCAACACTACTGCACCTGTGTACTTGGCGATGTTGTCTAGTAGCAGTGGGTACTTGGTAAGCCGGAGCATCTCTATAGGAATGATGTCTTTAAGCTGCTGCCGGCGACACAGTCTGTTACTCTCTGCCTCCTGTGGATAAATGATACAAGTTAGAGGCTTTTACACAGAAAAAGTACCACAAAAATGTGCTGTGAAAGCTTAATGTGAGTACCTGAATGAATGACATGAACCTGGAGTCTTTCTTCTGCTTGGTTTTAATGATCTCCAGAGCAAAAGGCTGGTTACTGCAAAATGTCCCCACTGCCTGCTTGATCTTCTCCTCTCCTCCACTGAACTGTAATCAACCCAGAGAGATGCTCCATTGTTATCTGACATGGAAATGTCTTGCACGCACGCACTACAATAAGTAGCTGACTCAAAAAAAGAGGACAGGATTATGTCATTTTCACAGAGACGGCTTAAGATTTGCTGGACACTAGATCAGTGCTCGGACCTCAGGGGACCGTTTACTCAGCTTATCCCCCATAGTGAGGATTCAGACAAGCTGATATGTAACTACTTCACATTAAATATATCACACAGGACACAGAGACAATCGAGTTGTCAGACAAATCTAGGGCGTCTTCTGACAGGCCCATTTACAGAGGAACAGGGATGTATTTCTCTGCCTTCCAATGTAATAATGTCTGTTGTTACTGAGAAGGGCAGATGTTTCACTGTTTCATGTTTAAGCTTTTTTTTCCCCCGTTAAGTTTTTGATACAGAGTTTTAATCCTTTGTAGGGCAAGAGACCATATTTGATCATTTACTTAAAGTTTTCATTTGTAGCCTCAATCTGAAGCTTTTACAAAAATGTTTTAAAAAGTAACAAATAAAAAACATTTTTAACAAGTTCAAAACAACTAGTGTTCAAAAAAGGAAACTAAATAAATACATTTTAAAACTTGAAAAAAAAAAAAGCACTAGAGAAATTTAAACGGTAAAAATTTTAAAAATAATAAATAAAAAACCTAAACTAAATGAATAAATGAAATAATTTAAAAAATAAACACCTGAAATTTTAAAGTTAAAAAGCACAAATGTTTTAAAAAGTTAATAATTAAAAAAACAAAAGCAAAACATCAGAAAATGTCCCTATAATTAAAATTAATGGTTGAAACTTTGAATTGAGTTTTCAAGTATTTCAGTGAGAGACCTTTAAAGGGTTATTTACTGTGTGAAAACATATTATTAATATTTTTTCCCCACATTAAAAAGCACTAACATGTTTTTCTACAAATTGTCCTTAGGTGTGAGTGGGTGTGTGGTTGTTTGTCTCTGTGTGGCCCTGCAATGGACTGGCGACCCGTCCAGGGTGTCCCCCGCCTCTCCCCCCTTGACCGCTGGAGATAGGCACCAGCTCCCCCGCGACCCTCTGTGGAGGACTAAGCGGCTACAGAAGATGGATGGATGGATGTTTTTCTACACTTTACTCACCCAGGAAAGCAAGTCATCTCCTATTTGATCGATCACTGAAGACTCGTTCCTCTTCCGAACGGCTGTCATTTGCTCAACTATTGAAACTGAAATTCAAACAAGAAGCACCAACTCAGAGTTTGCATGTCTCATTTGTGTGTAAGACAAAAATGAAGAATATGAAGGTCTACATGTTCTAGTCCAGCTTTATTTTAATTTTAACTCATATTATTTTTCATTAGGGTGGTTTTATGATTCCTTTAGGATCAGGTGTGTGTGTGTGTGTGTGTGTTTGTGTGTGTGTGTGTGTGTGTGTGTGTGTTTACCATGCAGCTGTAGGACCTCTTCCAGGTTGGTGAAGATGTTCTTGATGTCAGCAGGAGGAAGGATTGCATCTTTGGAAAGCTTTTGGTAGAAAATGTGGTCCAGAACCCTCAGCATCCGCACATGTGCTCGCTCAGTGTAAAACAGTTCTGTAGACATGGTATGATTGTTAATCATAGACAAAAGATGACATGTGCACCTCGAAAACATGAAAAGAAATGGGAATCTTCCTTCTTAAGTGGATTTTAGAGGGTTGCATCTTCACCGTTTATGACTTCCTGTCTCTTGATTTCATGAGGCCTGAGGCCTGCAAGGACTTCTCGTCCCACCGTCTGCCACCAGCTTGGTGGATTGTGCTCAGAGTCTGTCCCTTGATCATCCTCGCTTTGGACATCAGCACCAACCAATCCCTCAAATCTGGTGCAACCAAAAGTAATAGAGTCAGTAAATTTAACATATTATCTTCAAGACTGATTTAAAGCACAAAAGTGTAAAAGAACAGGTATACTAGCCTCCTTATGGGCTTTGGTGTTCCCTCAAGAGCTCTACAAACGACATCATCAAATAATTTAGTGACAACCATAAGAAATAGTTACAGAAAAGCATGGCTGTAAATGTACCTGTCATTTTCTCTGTCATCATCCTGTAGTTGGTCATAAACGTCTAAGTGTGAAGTAGAGTTTGGTAACCCGTCTAGAGGGTCAGACTGAAGGCCATCATTCAGCCTGGGGGTGCCTGAAGTTGGAGTCCCACCTGACAGACAAGTTTAACTTTATTCATGTATCCTTTCTCAGCAGACTGATGTAGAGCTTGTGTAGTAAATAAAGCTGAGTATGGATTGATATTTTTGCATGTACTGACATCTGGTGAGAAGTTCATATCAATAGCACCTTCAGAAAAATATTTACTTAGAAAACTGGTGACATGTTCAATACTTGGCAGGGTTCCTACAGGTTTCTTCAAGTCAAATTCAAGTCTTTTTAAGTCCATTTATATACAAATTTAATAACCATTTTACTGCCGATTTCATAGGTGTTGACGTAGAAAGAGGAAAAACCAGGATGAACATTAGCATAGCGTTTCAACTGCTGGTGTTTTGCACTCTCTTGTTTACTGTAGCAATGTCCGGGGAAGGCAAGGCATAAGGATTATACCCAACAGGAGGGGTGTGAGCTCTGAGACGTGTTTGTGTAAAATAGTTAGCTATACCTAGCTTGTTTGAAAATTACATAGAGCAGCTTTAATGCCTTTATGCCAATTGTACCTAGCTGAATTTTTTTTGCATACGGTACAAAAAGCCTCAAAAACATTGTTCTCCATTGGTTTTAACCAATGACAAAAAGACTTTTTATCCCGCCACATTTGGTTAAATTTACATTTCCCCATAGGCTAACCCTAGCATAAAATTGGTAGCTAGGTAGTGTAAATAAAATGTAAAAAAAAACCCTAACAGGTGTTGGTCAACGTTTCTTGTTGACATTTTCTTTGATTTTTCGTGCTTCTCCTTGACTTGTTGCTTGTGGTCCGTGTCTGTGTTGTGTTTACCGTCTGTGGTTGTGGCGTCAGATATCTACTTTTAGTGACTGGGGAAAGCTCTACTGGTTCCACCACTCTTTGTTTAAGCTACGTTATTTAATCAAGAATCATGGTTGACGAAATCTGTAAGGTGAAATGTGACATGGAGAAGTTACATACAGCACATTTTAAGACCCAGATACCAAAATTCATGACTTTTTCCAAGTCTTTTTAAGGTATTATTTCCAAATTCATGAATTCAATGCTTTTAAGACCTTGTAGGAACCCTGCTTGGATTACATGGTGTATTAACAGTGACTGTGCTACAACAAACTAATAACTTTTCTCTTAATGTATTCTTGTTGTGGCTCACCAGTCTCAGCGTCTCGGTTTGGGTCTGAGCTGCGGGTGGTGCTATTTGGAGATGAGATGCTGACAGACATGGAGTGAGTGAGTTCAGGGCCTTCGCTGGATTGGCTGCCTCTCAAACGACTAGCTTCCATCTGCTCGCTAGTCACCAGTGTTGGCTGAGACAGCTGCTTCTGAGGCTTGGGGCGATTGTCCAGGGGTTTAATTGCTGCAGAATATTAGTTTCAAAAGTCATGAAAGAAAAAACTTAAGTATACCATCACTGTTTTACATTTATTCACCAACACACACTCACCTGATGCTGATTCAATGCGGCTAGGCCGTCGAGGAAAAATATTTCTTTTTTTCCTATTCTCCTCTCCATCCTTCTCTGCCTTTGTACCTATCTGCAAGTTGTCAAAAACAGGTTGAAAAAAAGTGTTTAAGTAGGTGATAAAGGTTAAAGGAGGGGGTTTATTATGCAAAACTTACATGAAGTACCATCCTTTTAGGCATAAAGTTCATCAGACCCCGTTTGACCTCCAGATTTCGAGGTTCCTTGACCCTCACCCCAAGGTACTTCATATAGGTGTAGATAACATTCTGTATTGTAGTGCTAAATGAAAATAAAATTGGTAAACATATATTAGCTCTCTGAATTTCAACAAATAAAATGAGGCAATGCTGAAATCCGTAGAACACATTATGATTTGTAACATATGTGACCAGTTCCTCTAAACAAGCCATCTGTGCTGTGGTGAGACCATATGGCATTTTCAACAGTCACTCACACTTGAATAATTTAATATAAACATGCTGCATAAATCACATGTTCTCTGTATGAGTTAATTTGTAAACAGTGGGGGGGTTATAGATCAGAGATTTCATTACATTCATTTTGTTTGTCGTTGCTTTTAAGTATTGGGTGAAACTTTAAAGACTGGCATTGCAGAATATAAGACTATAATAAGACTTTTATTCTTTTCTTTTTTATTTAAGGAGTCAAAGGGTGTAATATAATGAGCCATGGTGGCACATTTCATTTTAGGCGTGAAACACATTTTTTCTTAAAAGAAACCACTAAATAATCCTCGTGTTTCGAGAAATGTTCTTCAGTTTACCAAATGTGACACTAGGTGCTTTCTTACCATTTATCCTCTTCTGCAGTTTGAGTAGTCAACCTGAAAATAACAGAAAGAAAAAGAAACTGAGCAAGAACAAATATGTTATCAGGACAATCTGTGTTCAAACGTCTCAGAAATGTCTGCGTTGCTACGTGTGTGTGTGTCTGTGCCGCTTACAGGATGTCATCTATTTTACTGACGATGTTTTCAGCGTACGATCGTTCCCGCTCAATAGTGACCCGGTCTCTGACTCTCTCTTGGTCCAGTCTGGTCAGCTCAGCTTTAGCCACGGTTAGGCCTATACTGCGTTTCTGCCTGTGTGTGAAAACACCAGATGATCTCTGTTTAGATTAATGTTAAAACCCATCAACACGGGAAACCATCGACAGCAGACATGTGAGAGTTCAAGCCTGCTGGGCACATCCTGATCATACATGCAGATCCCAGAATGCACTGGAAAAACCAGCGCAGTTGTGTCAAGCCTTGCAGGCTCAGTATATATAAACAGCTTTATAAAATATTAACCACACAATTATTTATGTAATGTTTTAAATAACAAATGGGAAACTATGTGAAACTGATTTTAAAGATGAAGATTCAGAGGTTTACCTGAAGTCCTCAAGGTTTTTCTGAACATCAGAGAGCAAAGAGTCCTGCAGTGTTTTAACATACTGTTTGTTTATTTCTTCAGGGACCAGTTCTGTTCGCCGCCGATCTTTAAAAATATACATACACAGATATTAGACATCAAATATGACATGCACTCTAAATAGGTGACATTAAAGCTATTTAATACTTTCCAAATCACTGGAGTTTCTTTATTAAATGTTTTAACACGTTGGTCAAGGACTAAATGGCTAAAAAGTTAGCAACTTACTTTCAAATCAAAATGAGCAAATGAAAGTAAAAGGTGAATACACTTAGGAACTGTAAGGTTATACTCACTAAGATCAGAAGAAATTGATTCAGGGACAGGAACTTTTAAATTCTGGAACAAAAATAAAGCAGTTTAATACTTTTGGTACAGAAAGATTAATATACTCAAGTCCAACTTTAAGAAGTATCAATGTGATTAAAGTTGTTAAAAATAGCAACTATTATTGGAAATGGTAACTGCAAATATTCCATCTTATTTGAACATATAAATAACAAATATGTTAGGTTTAAGCTTGAAAATATTTGTTTTCTTTTTGTGAAACATTTTTTGTTTTGTCATGAATGTAATCTGAATATTTACCATCATATAAAACCACTTGGGTATAACTCATTTTCTTAATTTCTCTTAATAACAATAAAAAACAGTCATAATTTAATAAGTGTGTGCACCTTGTGATATTTATCTATAATCTATGACTAAAAAGTAAGTAGACTCACTGCTGCCCGGTCCATGAAGAAGTTGTGGAGTTCCTTTCTTGTCTCTTTGGAGTTGGTATGCTTGTAATAATCAGCATAGAGGTAGCACAACTGAGAATAGAAGAAATAAATACAAATGTAAGAAACTCTTATCAAGAGCAGGATGACAACTTGCATAAAACAATTACATCACAGAAGATGTATGATAAAGTTCCAGTAGAAGGTCTTACCACAGGAGCAGGGTCGAACTGAGAGATGACATGATGCAGAAAAGCTGCGAGGTGGGCAGGACGAGACTTGAGCTGCTCAATACTGTTAAAGCTGTTACACTGGCCATTCGTCTGAAACACAGAAAGTCCAACAGCCTTTAAAAAGTTAGCTTAATGATGCAGGGTATGATGTGATATTATGAATGACAGATGTAAAGCTGCGCTGTGTAAAAACATACCTGCTCTTGGTCTGAATCAAAGCAGTCATCTTCAGCTCCTATAATCTGCAAGCCAACGCGACACGGAAGGGAATTGCTGACTGTGGTGGGAGACAGGATGTCCTGCAAAAGAAAAAATAAATCACATACTGTAAAAGTACTTGTCTCACTTTAATAGCTAAATCCTCTGACATGTCATAATGACCTCACTGTGTTTGGTCAAATTGAGTGAATTAATAACAATTCCCCAGAAAAGGCAGAAGAGTTCAGATACCAGGTCAGTGACATCCTCCCTCTCTGGGGAGTGGTAGGAGTTGAAGCTGTCCCTGGGCGTGCTTTTGGGGCTCACACAGGAGGACTCTTTTGGACACTGGGTAACTGGAGATCCAGGTTCAAATGTACGAGAAGTCTGAAAGAGGGATACGTTCAGCATTTTTAATGAATGCCCATCACCATAAGGCAAAAGGACAACAGCAGGCTTTTGGCCTGTATCTGTGTGTTTGTTTTGTTTGTAGTGTTAACAAAATATCCCATAAGGTAAAATGTGATGTAGCAGTAACTGAGAGTCATTCACAACACATACTCTGAATGCTAACTGATCATACAAGGGTTTGTGATGGCTGCACATAACCTTTTTTAACATTAAACCAAAATGCCTTTAATTCCACCATTTTTCAACAAAAAATGATCAATGTTTTAAACTCTGACATGAAAAGTGGAGGGGGTATACCTTCCTTCAAGGAATGATAGACCATTCAATACAGAACAATGAACAGATATGTTGACTTTCAAACAAAACCATCATATATATGAATGCAGAATCACTGTGTTCATCTATTGTCTGTGCTGTCTGAAGTTGGGTGGACTGTTTAGAAAGACATTTCTGAACTTACTGGAGTGTTGCTCCATGACAGGTCTGTGCTGTTGTCTCCTTTAAGAGCAAGTGAGCAATCTGTCTCTAATATGCTACCATTGTCTTCATCACCACCGGAAACAGCCTCCTGAGGATCCATGCAAGATTATCAGTCAATTTAATCATGAACAGTTAGAGATACTCACAACCTTCCTAAAGGGATGTGTCCCAACAGCAGCTCATATGATACTCACAAACTCACAGTTTACATGACTAAAAATTAATTTAGGAGATTTATAATATCAGTGACATTCAGTAGACTAATACGCTGATGTACTTCACAACACAAAAGAAGAGTGATGTAAAATAAGCTGTCACGCAGACACAAAAGAGTGGCCTCACGCAGAGAAAACCTAATCCTCTGATGAGATTAGGATTAATGTTTGTCTGGAATCATCTCCAAATGCACTGCACAAAATGAAACAAAAGATTGCTCTGGTGTTTTGGGGAGATCTCGCTCTGTGAATTTCCTGCTTTAGGGCTAAATTTACAAGTCGGTACCTGTGTTGTCCCAGTGGTCTTGAAGAGCTGACCCTGCAGCTGAGGAATGTGTTTTTTAGCTTCCTGAATGTCTTTCAGTAGTTTGGGGGAGGGGTTCCTGCTGTACTCCTCTTTCATGGTCTAGACAATAAAAGATGAATAATCAGGAAAACAGGAACAGCAAGTCTGGGACATTAGGATACAAACAGGCTAATACACATGTAAACTGTTTTTAAAGGAAAATAATAAAACATTAAAGCACTGAAAATGTAATTTTTGAGTGTAAATGTAATACTTTCTTCCTATACAAATATATTTTCTATTTAAAACAATTCTTTGATATTGCAGCATTCCTTAAAGAAGGCTTCTGCTAAAAGCCTACAAGGAAAACAGCATTAAGTAAAAGAAAGAGACAATGCTCATTATCATGCTAACCTGCAGCTCCTGCTGCTCTTTTGAGAGCATCTTTTGCAAGACATCAGCCTTCTGGTTGCAGACACTGTTGTTCTCATCCTGTGGGAGATTAAAATAGGAGTGGGAAGAGACCAAAATTCTTAATCTGCTTTAGATTATATAAACAATACAAGCAGACAACAAAGACATATAAACTAGACATGATTACAAACAAATATCTAACCAAATAGAATTGTTGTAGTTAAGAAACAAAGAAGGCACCACAATTCTGATTAGATATTTGAAAAAAGAGAAAAATCTTATAATTTGTGAGACTCAAAGGAAGAAGCATGTCCTTAAAAGACACAAAGTTTGACAACAGAGACAGAAAATAAACAAGTAACATATATTTAGTACCCATGGTTGTGATGAGGGGAGGCGGTCCTGAGGACTGTATGGGCGTTCTGTGGCTGGAGAGTTTGGAGAGGATAAGCTAACACCCAACATGTCAGGCTCTGCCTCAGGCAAAGGGATGTGAGCAAGTCCTGGGGGGCGTCCCAAAACTGTGAGGGCCACATAGGAGCCCGCTAGGATAAAATACCAAAGGGATTAATTAGTATTTTCTTAAGTCTTCACTTAACTTAAAATGTGACTTTAAGTTAAATAAAAATAAAGAAACTAACATTTGATAAGTTTCACAACTTCTGTGTGATTAGAATGTGTAACGAGGGTCCCGTTAACCTGAAAGATAAATAAGACACGAAGGTGAGAAATCAAATGATTAATACTGATGGTTTAAAAAGACTACCTGTCATTATCAAGCTCTACAACTTGACGTTAAACATAGTGTAGAAAGCAGAAAATACTGAGTGTCCAGAAGGTGGCAGCCTACCGCCTCAGTTTCAAAGCAGCAGCAACAAGGAAGGCCTGCAGTTTAAAGAAACAGAAACAGATACACAGACTACCTTGATGATCCTGTCTCCTGTCTGAACACCTGCCCGCATAGCAGCCCCATCTGGAAAACACAAAGACAACATTAAAGCATTGAACCCACTCAAAAGGCAGATAATTAAATCAGGCAATCATAAAACGTCTATGTATTTTATGGGAGTGGAGTGGAGGGGGTTAAAAAAGAAGACATTCTTGCTGATATTTCTGCACAGTGCCTGCACCGTATTGCCTTGA
This sequence comes from Callopanchax toddi, assembly GCA_006937965.1. Lineage (NCBI taxonomy): Eukaryota > Metazoa > Chordata > Actinopteri > Cyprinodontiformes > Nothobranchiidae > Callopanchax > Callopanchax toddi. The sequence continues at coordinate 402,627 of SSNR01000407.1, read as the reverse complement.
CAGACCAGATGTGGCAAAGTGACTATTTTGAAAGACCATAACAGTGGTTACATTACAAGAAGGACCAGTTTCACAGCTCCACCCCAAACAAAGGGATTTAGGCATGAGACGGGTTATTATGAGAGCCACGTCAGACTCTACAGTCAGCAGGAGCTGCAGCCGTTTGTACACCAAGACAAAACTAGCACCAAAGATCTGGCAGGAGTGACAAACAGCAGCAACTGCAGCAGCGAGGCTGTGAACAGATGTGCCTCTACCAAGGGCTGCTGTCCTTATTTTAGCCTGCTAATGTCATTGGTACTTAAAAACAAAACATTAGCTTCTGAATAATCTGTTTCAGTGACATGAACATGTTTAATATTGTATTACTCCCAGAAAGCTTGTCTCTTCACTGGAGTTTGTACAAACTGTAGCTCAGAGATGATGAAGAGGAGGGGCAGAAGATCCGTCATTCTGCATTTCTCTTGCTTACTTCTCTCTTGATATTTTCACCAAAGTGAACAACATTTAGGTGAGTTGTTTTCTAAAACCTGGGCCCATTTTAGGCTAAACTGATTATTAGTAGTACTTAGTTCATTTTTCTGGTCTATTAAATTAGTATTTTGAGTCTGTAACAAACAGTCTGCCACAGAGGGGCAGTTAAACTGCCAAACATGGATGACGGTGCAGCTGAAGTCTTCAAGCTGTTCCTTCCTCTTCCTATTTTTTTCTCCACAACTGCACAAACCCTGGAGTATTTTGATTCTGATAACAAGAATGCAGCCGCTTTACTGAAACTACTGTAAAGGAAATAAAGTGTGTATTCTGTCACAAGCATCAGAAATGTGAGCGCAAAGAGTGGTAATGATTGTCCAAATATCAGTCCCACCTGAAGAAAACTACTGACAGATCGATGTTAGGGCAAAAACTGTAATAACATTAAGTTCTTTCTCCTTTTATGTATAAAATCAGATTTTACCTTCTTTGACCAGCTGCACAAACACAGGGTTGTCACCACTGACAGTGAGCCCAAAGCCATTTTCATCTTTCTGGATGATTACACATCGCTGGACTAGCCCTGCAAGTGAGAGAAACAGGAGAGAGACAACACTATAGACCCATTTACTGTTTGTCAACATTATGACGTCAGCGCGAATGCGCGCGCACCTTGGCAACGGAAGATGGCGTCGTATCATGCTTTATCAAGCTACGCTGCTGGATTATCACCGACAAATCTACAAAATTATCTCAGAAAACTCACGTTGACTAACGGCAACAGACTCCCGGATCCCTGTAGCATTACACAATGGGTGGACGATGTAGCTGTGTGGCCAGATATCCAGTGGCCTGATATATATACATATTTAGTGGAGAGGCCCAGTGAGTACACACGGGAGAAGCTACGGGCCTACAAATCGTTAGATGCTTACGATTATGTAGTCTGTGGCCATGTTCAGAATGTGAAATATCACGACATAGACTCAGAGTTTTGTGTCTTGAAGGCAGAAGTCCTTCCCAGCCAAAGACAAGGACACAAGACTGCTATGTACGAGGCTTGGGTCATAGTAAACAAAGCAGAGAACTATGTCTTCACAGCCAACTGTACCTGCATGGCGGGGTGAGTAGCCTACTGCGTTTATTTTCTTGCTTGCTCAGATTTAATTGAAGTAATTGTTGTGTAACAAAAACAAACACAGTTTAGAGAACTGGTTTACTAACCAATAGTGTTGTCTAAACACTCGGTTCTTTGTTTGCAAGTCGTTACAACCATTGGAATGTTACGGTAACGGTGGTACCGACCAGCGGGTCGACCCGGGTTTTTGCGGCGTTATCAGATAAATGTATTTAATTGTCGGTCATTTTTGACAAATTCAAATCGCATAAGTGTGTGTGTGTGTGTGTGTGTGTGTGTGTGTGTGTGTGTGTGTGTGTGTGTGTGTGTGTGTGCGTGCGCGCCTTTTGACTCGCGCGTAATGGTCAGCGTTCCGGACTCCTGACGCGGCGCACCCCGTCCAAAGTCCGGAGCAGGGAACGCTGCAGCTCAGAGAACCCCGAGATCGTTCAACCAAACTGGTTTATTCTGTAGATCAGTCAGGATTTATGAACTGAACTGAGACATAAACGCTGCAGTCAGAGGCACTAGTGCGTAATGCGCTCGTTGCGCTCCGCTCATCAGACGGGGCGAGTTATTACAGGTCTCCAAAAGAGGTCTTGATGATCAGCTGTTTTATAGCTCAATCTGAATTTATGAGCTGGACTGGAGCTGGTGTAAGATCAACTCATTACAACATGCAATCCTCTGCCACTTAATTAAACACTCTCAGGTTCTCTGAACCGCAGTGGAGGAGGAAACAGTCGATGAACAATAAATAATCTATTTTAAAAGGAATGAAATAACGCTACTGAAAATGTCATTATTATAATTTCAACATTAATAAGTGGTGGGTACAATAAATTATGACCTCATTTTTTTAAACGGTGAAAATGAAGCAAAACAATAAAGTCCAAAGAGACCTCTTATTACAATTCGTGTTTTTGTTTTGCTTTTGTGCCGAAATTGATACAGAGATCAGTGGATTAACGCTTGTATCTGTTCAGAAAACTGACATTTTTGTACTGTGACAACACTACTGACTACAATTTGTTTGAATAATAATATGTAATGTGAAAATACTGTGGAATTTGAATGAATTGTTAATTTGAACCATGAATTACAGCGTCTAAATATGTTTAATTCTGCATTTTTGAATTTCCAGACTTGGATCATGCTGCAGCCATGCAGCAGCTATTTTATTCAAAGTTGAGCTGGCTGTTAGGATGGGAAAAACAGAGAAGGCAGCAGTTACATCACAGGCCTGTGTGTGGAAAGACCTGAGCAGGAAAGAAGTGAAGCCAGCTCCACTGAAGAAGATCAGTTTCCACAAGGCAAAGAGGCTACATAGACAGCTCCCAGCAGCTTTGGAAAGCAGGAGCAGGAGCTGTGTCACACCCAAAGGCAAGTAACAAATGACAAGTGTTATCTAAGTTTTTGTCTGTGCTTGTACATTGATTGTATTGCTTTTGAAGTAATTTCTAATAATTTATTCTGTATCTTTACACAAAGGGAGAATGAGAATCACAAAAACCCATTAAAACTTAAACAGCATCCCAATTATGTCTTATTACCCTTTCCTCAGGCTTGACTGATGATGACATCCTCGAACTGAAGGTGGGGGCGCCAGAAGCTGCAGTCCTGACCAGCATGGACAACAGTGACACAGATACTGCATCATCAGACACTGACACAGAGGAGCAAACTGGCTTGCCAGAGCCCTTGACTGCTTTATTTGACACCACACTCAGGGAGCTCTCACCACAAGAATTAAATGCAAAAAGTGAAGAAACTTTTCAAAGACTTAAAACTACAATTAAGCATCATCAACTTGAAAAACTGCAATGGGTTACAAGGCAGCAGTCAAAGTCACAGGACTGGCATACCCATAGGGCTGGTCGTATCACAAGTACAAAATTTCACCATGTGTCCACAACAGACAAAATAAGCAAAAATTACTTAATGGACATAATGCAGTACAATAAGACTGCATTGAATGTCCCAGCTGTTATCTGGGGTGAAAATATGGAGCAAACCGCTAGACAGCAGTATAGTGATTTCATGGCAAAAAACCACCAAGGACTCACAGTCAGCACTTGTGGTTTAGTTGTGCAGCCATCTGAGCCACATCTTGGATCATCCCCAGATGGGATAGTTACATGCACCTGCTGTGGAAAAGGAGTGTTAGAGATTAAATGTCCCTACAAGTACCGGGATGGTCTTCAGGGAAGTACAGAAGATGTGAAGTTCTGTCTAGACAGCTCGTTAATGTTGAAGCGCTCACACCCATACTACCACCAGATTCAGCTCCACATGTTCGTGTGTGATGTTAACTACTGTGACTTTGTGGTGTGGACGGAGAAAGAGTTCATTCTGCAGCGTGTTCTAAAAGACCACAAACTTCTGCAGGACTCTTTGCCTAAAGCTCAAGAGGCCTTCATTTCCCACGTGTTGCCAGAGCTCCTGACGAGAAGGTTGGATCCAGCATTGGAATCACAGAGAGCATGCAAACTCTGTGGAAAGCCAGATTTCGGCAAGACAATTGACTGTAAAACATGCAACAGTCACTTTCACTACAGCTGTGTGAACATCAGAAGGAAACCAGCGATGTGGTTATGTCTGCACTGTGTTGAGCCTTGATTTTTTTAAAGTAAAGATAAAACTAGCCTTCTGGCTAAATGTTAGATTTACAAATGGTGTTCAAAGTCATTTTGAAATAAAATCATTTTGATTCAGTAGTTTGTATGTTTGTATTTTAGTTAGCATCTAATGTTGAAACCACAGATGTCATTAGTGCACGATCTAAAATCATATACAAAACCAAATTTATTTCTGAAATGTTTATTATGTACAAAGTGTCATAGTTACAGCTAATGCAAATACAGTTTTTAACATTCAACACTCACAGAAGTGACATTAAGTCATACAACTGGCTATTTTTTGGCGCTTTTTTTGGGAACAACACTATTACAGAGGTTTGTTAGAGCAGCACAAACAGTCACTACTTCATCTAGAATGTTTACGTGTGACACAGGAATCACTGTCTGCAAAATCTTAAAGCTTTTCCAGCGTCCTATTACGCGTTCCACATGTATCCTGGCACGAGACAGTTGTCTAGAGGAGTCAACCTCCTGAGCAGAGAGTTGCTTTTTCCCCTTGGTGAAATGAGGTATACGGAGAGTTGCTCCACAAGCTGCAAGTTCATCTCGGATTTGAAATCCTCTATCAGCTAAAACCTCATCATTGATTTCCAAAAGTTGTAAAAGCCCAGATTCTTTTGTTATTTGTTTGTCTGAAACCCTTCCACCCCATCCAGGTGACAGGAAGGATATTGCTCCAGCTGGAGTGATGCCAATCAAATATTTAATTGTGTTGCTGTGTTTGTAATTTGACCATGTCTGGGCCCTAGCAGTCAGATTACTTGGTCTGGCAATGAAAATTTCAGTGCAGTCTATAATGCAACGACATCGTTTAAAGGTTTTCCTGAAAACTTTGGGCATGTTCTTTAATATGGCTCCCTTACTTGGCCATTTAATGAGTGGTTTAAGGATCACAGACATGGCAGGTATCCAGCTTCGACAAATATTTGAAATAGTTGTTTTTGATACATTAAATCTGTATGCTAAATCAATGTTGCTTAGACCCAGTCTTAATTTCATTAGCACCACTAACAGATGATCATGTACAGTGAGTTTTTGGCAAATTATTTCCACGCTGTTTGTCATTTTTGTAGCCAGCCACTCAAAAAGAAAAGATGTAAGTCCTGTGAAAAAAATCAGTGCTCGCTGGTTGCAACTAATGTTTGCATAAGAAAATGCTGATTTCTTTAGCTCCTCTCTAAGCTTAGAGTTTTCAGCCTTAACTTTGTCAAGCTCCAGCTGCAGGTTTATATGGTCCTTGTGCAGCCCAGTATATCTTTGTTTTAAGTCATCATATTCTGTCTTTGGAACAGGGAGGTCCTCTTCAGCTTTAACACAGAAATGTGGAAAGTCAGCATATGCAGCAACAAGTCCACACAAACATTGTTCTTTAAAAAAAAAAAAAAAAAAAAATCAAAATCCTCACCAGGATGGGGATCCAACGTGGGTTCTTGATGCGCATCCTCTGAAGCCAGCTGATTTGATGGAGTGGAAGCCATATCATCCCTTCTCCTTTTCCGTTGATACCTTAATGTAACAGGTCTAAATTACTGAAGAGTTACACCAATCAGAACTATGAAATAACACTGAACATCTGGAATATCAACAATTTAAAAATAATAAATAGATCTGTGAGGGGGTGGTGTAAACATTACCTGTCCACCTTTGCATGGGGGTTGGGACTTTGCTTTGTGTATGTAAACACAGAAGGCACAAAGTCCGGACTCTCTGAGTCCATTGAAGCCTCGCCTGTGAATAAACAGACTGCTTAAAAACAAACTAGCAAACACAGCTTACTTCATTTTAGAGAACAAACATACAACTAAAGTACAGTTACGTTACCTGAGATAAAATGGGCGCTACAAACCCGAGCATTTCGGATTGTGTCTTCAGTCCAGTTCTCATCTACCCTTTTGATGGCCTGCAGCCAGAGACGCCTCCGGTTTTTTTTAAACGGATGTGCTCCCTTAGGAATTCTGTAAAATTTCAGTCCACTGCTCGAAGAGTAGCGATTCTGACAGCCATAAACGCAACAACCCGACATTTTGATGCGCTAGAACTGGGAAAAACACGGTTAGAACGACAGGAGACTATTGTCCGTGAATGAGGAAATAATTCACTTCCGTCACCTAGGTGCGCGCGCAACTTTTGATGACGTAGGTTGTAAATGGGTCTATNTAGTTAACCTCTACAGTTAGAACACTATATTACCTGTTAGTTAACCTCTACAGTTAGAACACTATATTACCTGTTAGTTAACCTCTACAGTTAGAACACTATATTACCTGTTAGTTAACCTCTACAGTTAGAACACTATATTACCTGTTAGTTAACCTCTACAGTTAGAACACTATATTACCTGTTAGTTAACCTCTACAGTTAGAACACTATATTACCTGTTAGTTAACCTCTACAGTTAGAACACTATATTACCTGTTAGTTAACCTCTACAGTTAGAACACTATGTTACCTGTTAGTTAACCTCTACAGTTAGAACACTATGTTACCTGTTAACCTCTACAGTTAGAACACTATGTTACCTGTTAGTTAACCTCTACAGTTAGAACACTATGTTACCTGTTAACCTCTACAGTTAGAACACTATGTTACCTGTTAGTTACCTCTACAGTTAGAACACTATGTTACCTGTTAGTTAACCTCTACAGTTAGAACACTATATTACCTGTTAGTTAACCTCTACAGTTAGAACACTATATTACCTGTTAGTTAACCTCTACAGTTAGAACTCTATATTACCTGTTAGTTAACCTCTACAGTTAGAACACTATATTACCTGTTAGTTAACCTCTACAGTTAGAACACTATATTACCTGTTAGTTATCCTCTACAGTTAGAACTCTATATTACCTGTTAGTTAACCTCTACAGTTAGAACACTATATTACCTGTTAGTTAACCTCTACAGTTAGAACACTATATTACCTGTTAGTTAACCTCTACAGTTAGAACACTATGTTACCTGTTAACCTCTACAGTTAGAACACTATATTACCTGTTAGTTAACCTCTACAGTTAGAACACTATATTACCTGTTAGTTAACCTCTACAGTTAGAACACTATATTACCTGTTAGTTATCCTCTACAGTTAGAACTCTATATTACCTGTTAGTTAACCTCTACAGTTAGAACACTATATTACCTGTTAGTTAACCTCTACAGTTAGAACACTATATTACCTGTTAGTTATCCTCTACTGTAGGGCTATTTAATAGGTGGCATATGATCTCTACTTTAGATAAATAACTGATAGCACTCCTCTTCAGAAATGATACAAATGTCCCTTTAATACCCATAATCCTTAACTACACCCATCTCTGCTGCGACACTGGAATGTTTCTCTGACAGGATGAAAACATGAGTGGCGGCCGAGGGCCGACCACAGAGGAAAGCGTTGCGTGCCGGGCTTGTGGACCGTTTATGTGCAGGACTCTATGTTCTCTGGTTCCTTTGGACTGTGGCATAGATGTCATGAGGAACAATAAAATGTGGAGGAACTTTGGGGCTGTTCCGGTGTCAGGAGGGCACCTTTCAGCTGCACCATGACAACCAGCCCTCACTCAGATATTTACAGCAGCACATTCTTTTGTGCCCATAGGAGAAGTTGCTCTTGTTTTCCACCATGTCTGCTATTATTACAGCCAATGACTGAAATATGAGTTTACATGGTAAAGTCTGCTGTGTTGTTTGAGGCCAAGGCTAAACAAGGCTGTGGAATATGTTCTGTCAGCCTCTACATACCAGGAGAATAGATACTGGGAGCTGTGCCAGCTCCACTAACGGGACTCTAACTGTGTTCAAGATCTTTCTTATTTTGTTATCCTGATTCTTGACAAATTCAAACATTTGTGGAAACAATAGTCCTCTCTTACCTCCAGGGTCATGGACAGGTCATGCTGTTTTTATGATCAGGGAGAGGAAAAATCATAAATTACACCTGAGGGTTTTCCACTGCTTTAAAATGGACCCAAATAGAGTGAAGCAGCTTGTTATTTTGTTCCTAAATCTGTTTATTTAGATGTTAAAATTAGGTTTTAAAGGACAACAGTTGGGTTTTACAGCGCTTTTAGTGAGGTCAGGAATGAGGTTAGCTGAATTAACCTGGTGTCCATGAACTTTTACAAACTTCCATCTTTATGCAGCATGAGAGAGCCCAACACTGGGTTAGGGTCAGAGGTCGTGTTTCAACAATAAGAAGGACAGGAAGGGCGGCAACTCCTCTGCTGTCCAGAAACAACACAAGGACTTGTCTCATGTTTACTATTAGTAATAATAACATACCCAATTTAAATACTAAAACTGGCACTTTTCAATTTTAGATCCTCTACCAGATGGCAGCAGGCATATAGGACTGAATATGACAGGTTTTTGATGAAAGTACTAATATTACTACTCCACTTGACTGAAGTATTAGGTTTAGTGTTTGGCTTGAGACCAGAAGTGGTTTGAGGCAAATCTGTGACAATAATCTACAAAGTCACCCAAACCAGCATACTGCAAGGTGTGTCCAGTTCCATCTGGAGTCAAACTAACAGAAAAACATCATCCCACAGTCAGACATGATGGCGGTAGTGTGGCGGTCTGGATTTGCTGCATCAGGACCTGGACCACTGGCTGTAACTGACAGAACTGTGAATTCTGACTACCAGACAATCCTAGAGCAGAATGTCTGATCTTTGACATAAAACAGGCTGTACAGACTGGAAAACCCTCCAAAGTGGCTGAATTTAAACAATTCTGTAAAGACAAGCAAAACAAACTTCCTCCACAAAGATAGTAGACTCATTATCACAAACACTGGAATGTAATTGTTTCCTCCGTAGAGTCCAACCTGTTAATAGGGTTAGAAAGGTGTTACAGGTGTGATGGTTGAGGTGAAGCAAGATCCAATGGTGCAGGTGGGAGGCAGGATATTATAAGACTCCACAACAAAGGACTTGACTTGATTGCTTAACAAAAACAGGATTATTCTACCTGACCATGACTGTGTGACAGAAACAGACAACTGACTAGGAGAGACAAGAAAAGGGAGCTTTACAGTGACAGGATACATGAGAAGGCAATCAGGGAGACAAGACACACCTGTGGAAAATAACAGACACTGGAAATATTTGGACACACTGGACAGGACATGAACATGAAGAAACAGGGGCATGACCAGACAAAACTAAAAACTATCAGACATGATAAATAATCACTGTTCTAGTGAAGTCACCTGGTTTAAACCAGCTGTTCTAATGAAGTCACCTGGTTTAAACCAGCTGTTCTAATGAAGTCACCTGGTTTAAACCAGCTGTTCTAATAAAGTCACCTGGTTTAAACCAGCTGTTCTAGTGAAGTCACCTGGTTTAAACCAGCTGTTCTAATGAAGTCACCTGGTTTAAACCAGCTGTTCTAATAAAGTCACCTGGTTTAAACCAGCTGTTCTAGTGAAGTCACCTAGTTTAAACCAACTGTTCTAGTGAAGTCACCTGGTTTAAACCAGCTGTTCTAATGACGTTTCCTGGTTTAAACCAGCTGTTCTAGTGAAGTCACCTGGTTTAAACCAGCTGTTCTAATGAAGTCACCTGGTTTAAACCAGCTGTTCTAATGAAGTCACCTGGTTTAAACCAGCTGTTCTAATAAAGTCACCTGGTTTAAACCAGCTGTTCTAGTGAAGTCACCTAGTTTAAACCAACTGTTCTAGTGAAGTCACCTGGTTTAAACCAGCTGTTCTAGTGAAGTCACCTGGTTTAAACCAGCTGTTCTAATGAAGTCACCTGGTTTAAACCAGCTGTTCTAATAAAGTCACCTGGTTTAAACCAGCTGTTCTAGTGAAGTCACCTGGTTTAAACCAGCTGTTCTAATGAAGTCACCTGGTTTAAACCAGCTGTTCTAATGAAGTCACCTGGTTTAAACCAGCTGTTCTAATGAAGTCACCTGGTTTGAACCAGCTGTTCTATGTGGGGCTTGTTGCATATATAAGTCCCACTAGTTGACTAGTTAGTTCTTTTATAATTTAACTAGTGACTCAGTGTGGCTAACTAGTGCGCTGTGGTGGTCAGAAGTAGTGCAAAATGGTGCTTAGGGTTAGGGTTAGGGTTAGGGTTAGGTGACATTAAGTCATACAACTGGCTATTTTTTGGCGCTTTTTTTGGGAACAACACTATTACAGAGGTTTGTTAGAGCAGCACAAACAGTCACTACTTCATCTAGAATGTTTACGTGTGACACAGGAATCACTGTCTGCAAAATCTTAAAGCTTTTCCAGCGTCCTATTACGCGTTCCACATGTATCCTGGCACGAGACAGTTGTCTAGAGGAGTCAACCTCCTGAGCAGAGAGTTGCTTTTTCCCCTTGGTGAAATGAGGTATACGGAGAGTTGCTCCACAAGCTGCAAGTTCATCTCGGATTTGAAATCCTCTATCAGCTAAAACCTCATCATTGATTTCCAAAAGTTGTAAAAGCCCAGATTCTTTTGTTATTTGTTTGTCTGAAACCCTTCCACCCCATCCAGGTGACAGGAAGGATATTGCTCCAGCTGGAGTGATGCCAATCAAATATTTAATTGTGTTGCTGTGTTTGTAATTTGACCATGTCTGGGCCCTAGCAGTCAGATTACTTGGTCTGGCAATGAAAATTTCAGTGCAGTCTATAATGCAACGACATCGTTTAAAGGTTTTCCTGAAAACTTTGGGCATGTTCTTTAATATGGCTCCCTTACTTGGCCATTTAATGAGTGGTTTAAGGATCACAGACATGGCAGGTATCCAGCTTCGACAAATATTTGAAATAGTTGTTTTTGATACATTAAATCTGTATGCTAAATCAATGTTGCTTAGACCCAGTCTTAATTTCATTAGCACCACTAACAGATGATCATGTACAGTGAGTTTTTGGCAAATTATTTCCACGCTGTTTGTCATTTTTGTAGCCAGCCACTCAAAAAGAAAAGATGTAAGTCCTGTGAAAAAAATCAGTGCTCGCTGGTTGCAACTAATGTTTGCATAAGAAAATGCTGATTTCTTTAGCTCCTCTCTAAGCTTAGAGTTTTCAGCCTTAACTTTGTCAAGCTCCAGCTGCAGGTTTATATGGTCCTTGTGCAGCCCAGTATATCTTTGTTTTAAGTCATCATATTCTGTCTTTGGAACAGGGAGGTCCTCTTCAGCTTTAACACAGAAATGTGGAAAGTCAGCATATGCAGCAACAAGTCCACACAAACATTGTTCTTTAAAAAAAAAAAAAAAAAAAATCAAAATCCTCACCAGGATGGGGATCCAACGTGGGTTCTTGATGCGCATCCTCTGAAGCCAGCTGATTTGATGGAGTGGAAGCCATATCATCCCTTCTCCTTTTCCGTTGATACCTTAATGTAACAGGTCTAAATTACTGAAGAGTTACACCAATCAGAACTATGAAATAACACTGAACATCTGGAATATCAACAATTTAAAAATAATAAATAGATCTGTGAGGGGGTGGTGTAAACATTACCTGTCCACCTTTGCATGGGGGTTGGGACTTTGCTTTGTGTATGTAAACACAGAAGGCACAAAGTCCGGACTCTCTGAGTCCATTGAAGCCTCGCCTGTGAATAAACAGACTGCTTAAAAACAAACTAGCAAACACAGCTTACTTCATTTTAGAGAACAAACATACAACTAAAGTACAGTTACGTTACCTGAGATAAAATGGGCGCTACAAACCCGAGCATTTCGGATTGTGTCTTCAGTCCAGTTCTCATCTACCCTTTTGATGGCCTGCAGCCAGAGACGCCTCCGGTTTTTTTTAAACGGATGTGCTCCCTTAGGAATTCTGTAAAATTTCAGTCCACTGCTCGAAGAGTAGCGATTCTGACAGCCATAAACGCAACAACCCGACATTTTGATGCGCTAGAACTGGGAAAAACACGGTTAGAACGACAGGAGACTATTGTCCGTGAATGAGGAAATAATTCACTTCCGTCACCTAGGTGCGCGCGCAACTTTTGATGACGTAGGTTGTAAATGGGTCTATACAGTCACAAAGGCCAGGAAGTCACTAAAGGGAACTTATCTGAAGAAAGCAACAAAAACTGAGAAGTACTTGCTTTTCTTTTTTTTTGTTGCTATACAATTTAAACCATCTCTGAAACATGCCTTGTAAGGAATTTCACAGAGTAAACATATTTTTAGATGACAAAAGCTTTTATATTTAGAAATCTGATTCATGTTGAGTTTCACATCTTCTTATAAAAAGAATACTGATCACTGAGTTAGTTCCTCCTACAAGATTTAGTTCAATTAAAACTGGCGGTGTGATTTCTGCAGCCAGTATAAACAAACTCCTGGTAAAGCAGACAGATATGATCACAACTGTAAGGCACATAACGTGTCAACAACCTTACTCATTTTGAGAAAAACAAAAAATTCTGAACTCCTAACAAATCTGCCTGTTTTGTTGTTTCACAGCTACAAACGAGGATTGTCACTCTTCAGGTTCTTTAGGCAGCTTTTCATGACGTCTTATGTCTGCGCTACACTAATCAGACTGATGGGACAGAATGAGCTAATAAAAACAAAGCAAAGAATTTACTCAAGTGGGGAAAAGAAAACATCATTTGAAAACAAGAAGTAATAAGTTATAATTTGAGTAAAATATCTGAATAAACCATCATTTAACAGATTAAATTATTGGACTTATTTTTATGTTTTGTCAGTGAAGCAGCAACAACTGAGGTGAGTCCATCAATAAGGACTGAAGTGGAGGAAGAGAGACAATCGGGTGAAAGAAGGTTTAGATAGTGATGAAAGGGGGAAGGGCGAGAGTGGGGGAGCATGGGTGTCGAGGAAGGAGATAAAGCCATGTGGGTTAAAGAGCTGGTGTGAATTTGCCTCTAAAATTGATTTTTTTTGTGCCTGTTTTCCATTTTTTACCAGATTTTTTGAGCTCCTTATTTGGTATTCATGCTTAGTGAGGAGTGAGAGTGCTGCTATAATGACTGCTCAGGTTAATCCATCTGAGCTAATGTATTATTCAAAGGTTTCACTGATATGTAATCAGCACCCTTTCCTAAAACGCATGGAAATGTTCTCTAGAGAATAAACTGACCTTTAATATTGACAGTGCACCTTTAGCAGCACAATGCCAAAGAGATAGGACAAAAAATACTCAGATACAACAAACACAACTCAGAACACTTTCCTGTAACAGGATTAATGCTTTACGGTTCATCATGAAACAATTTCGTTAGACCTGCTGCTTCGACACAGGACCTGATACAAGAGTTGTAACAAGCATGAGAGATTTATAAAACAGCTGAACAGAGATACATGACAGGGATGACGAGGCTTCATCATGACCCTGTTAGCATGGATTCAGGAAACAAGCCATCAAACCCATTGAGTGCTTAGTTTTACAGCGCAAGTCTGTAAATATAACCCGCTTAGGCTTAATTGACCTTTAAAGATTATTTAATTGAAAATTTACATAAATACCATCCGTGACCAGGCTCAAGCATTAAAGGAACACTGTGGTAATCCTAAATCTGTAAACCAGCACCGCAAACAGCTGCTAAGGTCTTATATAATAACTATTACAGGAGTTAGTGCCAAAAACTAAGATTTTAATGTTGGTTGATGTTCAGAAAGTTACATTTATTTGAACTTTTTTTTTTTTCAAATGAGGGAACACAAAATTCTAAAGTTACAGATTCTTGTTTAAATGTTTTGTTTTTATATCTTGTGATGGTGAACAAAAATTCTACTGAGCATTATTTTAACTTTTTTGTTAACAGTGTATAAAAATCACACATTGATATGACTCAATTTGAAGTTTTTTTGATTGATTGCAAAAATCTGTAGGAAATAAACTCTAAAATGAGTTATAAACACTTTTTGACAATTCCACACCGCGGGGACTAAAAGCTGCTACAGCAGCCATTTCAGCATGAACGTCTTACCACAGGACTCAGGCTTCCCCTCTGCTAGCACACTGCTGCTGCCACTCTTCTGCACCACCAGAGCTTCTGCCCACAGCCCCCACCAGACAGCACAGCAGCACACACACACAAAATAAATAAAACATAACAAAACAAAATAAAAAACAACAATACACAGAAAGGAAACACAAAACAGGAAAGAGAAAATCATAAAGGAGAAATAAATCATGGAGAAGAAAAAAGTAAATGAACACAAAGGCAGATTACTAGATCATAATGATTTGGATTTTAAAATAAATGCACAAGTGAAAGTTCATTTAGAAGAAAATGTCCAGTAAAGTTAAGGTGGAATATTTTATTTTTTCAGTTTTAAATAGGGATGCACCAGCTGAAGGACTTGAATCTAACAGTTTTAGGTTTCTCAGCAGGGAGTTTGAATGCTTTCCATGTGCAGTTTTTGTTCTGCAGGTACTTTTTTCCCCTCAAACGTTCCAAAACTATGTATCTCAGGTTCACAGGTGATTTTAAATTGGCATTTCATCAGAATGTGTGGCTGTTCATCTCATATGTCTCTGTGTTAGTCCTTTGACTAACTGGGAACCTGCCCTGGCAAGTATAGAACATTGATTGATGGAAAGTTTAATAATTACTATTATCTAGCTGCAAGTTGCCATGGAAATTGCTAAAATCAAATGAATGATTACGATCTAGCGGTCAATGAGAGAATTTTTTCCCTCCAAAATAATACGTTGCATCCTGCTGCAATTTAGTAATTATTTAAAATTGATAGCTTGTAGAAAAAGTGTTTGCTTTTGGATGAAAACAAAAGAGTACAACTGAATTCATGGATATTTGTACCATTATCTCTGTACTTGAAACATGTTACTGTAGGATTTCCACAGAAGGCAAAGGCTGTCATCTGTAGAAAGATATTTTTTCCTTACATTTTTTATTAAAACTGTCAAATTTCAGTTCACCTATAAATAAAAAGGAAACGATTATAAATATAATATTTAGAAAACAATTGGTACAAAAAATCTAAATCTGTATGGTCAGATCTTTACAGAGAATCAGCAATTACATCTCTATTTTTAATACATACCTCTAGAGTGTCTGACAACTGACTTCATACCCAAACCACTTTAAAATAATAAATGTGGTGAAATAAGGAGAAAATCTCAAAAGATTGATAAAGTTCATGCAACATGCAGATAAATACTAGCATCAAGCAGAAACATTCACAATGCAAGCATGCTATTCTGCACAACATCACTCCACAAACGAACAATGTTTATAAATAAAGGAACAAAAGGTATATTTTTTATTTAATAATGAAAGATTTGGTTTCCCCCTGCATGTAGTTAACTTTTTTTTATAACTGCCTCGTTCTAAACAAGGCTGAAAACAGGCGGTGGGGCATGTCTTCTGTAACCACTGAGAAAAAAATACCTTATCTAAGTTTTGTTGCATCATACAGAGATAGGCCACCACGAGGCACAGAGGATTCTCTCTGTTGTTTGAATACAGAAGCTTTAGTCATATCTTGAACTATGCTGATTTGATTGCTGACAAATACAAAGGGGAAAGTCACCATAAAACTGCTCTGTTCTGTTCTGTAACCTCAACAAACTCATCCTGCAAAAGAATTGAACTGGAGTAAAAAACAAGCTTAACTTATTTTCTTAGCATGCCTGCATAAGGCACACACACATACTTACACATACATTAGAACTCTAATCAGGATGTTGTTGAGCATACAATACAACCTCAGATCAAAATAAGCTGTTAAGGTTGCAATTAAACATCTAAACACTTATTTTAGATCACACCACACAGGTAGAGGACGATGTAGAGTTAACAAGCTGCTCAAGGCAAAAAAATTTGGAAATAAACACAGCCAATAACACCTACTCACACACCATTTTTAAAACTTGTCATCAAACATCTTATGAAACACTGGGATGGTATGAGTGAGTGTGTCTTGTGTGTGAGTGATGAAACAGAAAGATAAATGCAAGTCCATCTTCCACAAAACAATGTGGGCTAGGAACAATGCTGAGCAGGCTGTCATTTACCTATCGATGGAAAACAATGTCTGCTGTCCCTTTTTGTTTGGCCTGCTCCTCGATTGGTTCATTTTTTAAAAGAAATCACCCAGTAAACCTTAAGTTCTGTGATGATGAATAAACGTGGACTCAGAAAATATCGGTTTCTTACACCATTTAACATTAAATCACTTTATAAAAGGAACAATACTGCACTCACCACAAATAAAAGTTCACAAAATAAAAAAAATATTTAAAATCAAACACCCCTGAAGAACAACATGCAGGAAGAGCTTCAGGGTCACTGAAACAAACCTGCAAAGGCTGGAATCAACTAATCAGCCTACACAGGAGACTAAAATGTTGTATGAGGGGAGTGGACATTTGCTACATTCATGAGTCAAATTCAATTGTTGAAAAAACAGAGTTAACCTGATTCTAAGCAGTAGTTTATGTGGACAGCCCTCTGTGAGTGAGAGCACTGGAATACTCTACATTTTGTTGTTTGTTTGCTTAAATGTCACTGCAATGTTTTTGGTACTTAGACAATTTACTTACATTTGTTTCATTTTAAAGGAAGCTATTCGTATGAAGGGATTTGTATCACTGATAATACATGCTTGGTAGTGTCTGTATATTATATGTTCATAAACAAATCATTTATTCATTATTAGTCTAGCAATGATGGAAACAGATGTATCAAAACTAAGTGTTGGTCTGAAGCCCTGTTACAATTACACACAGAGGTTAAAGCACATCCTATCATCATCACAGCCTTTCTCTGATCAAAACATTGATAACATTTTTTTTTACGTAAAGAATGAATAATGCTTACAGAGACAGACAATAAGGTGAAAAACCATAAAATATATTTTAAAAAGAAGAGGAAGAGTGGGAGTCTGAAAATGAGACTGGGAAGTTACCTGTAGGGTCAAACTCATTGGAGGGAAGTGAGGTTTTGTCACTTTTGGGTTTCTTGTCTGGGGGATGGTCTTTACTGAGAATGCTGTTGGTTCTAGAGAAAGAGGAACGTAGGTGAGAAACAAGTAATGCATGTGACAAAATAGTGCAAAGTCAGACAAGAGTTGAATATGTGTGCTATATATCACAATGTAACCTCTACACACAGCATTTTTCATCATTTAGCATATTTCTTACTGTGCTATTGTTCTCCATCAACACAATTCAGGCAAGTGAATATTTAGGACATTTTTTGTGAATAAAACATGATTATTCATTGCAGGAAGACCTCCCAGTGAATGAATGATATTGAGTGTGCCCACTGTATAATGTGACAACTGGAGAGGATGTGGAGCCGCTCCGCTGAGTGCCCAGAGACCAAGACCAGATAAAGGACACTCCTCAGTGGAGATGCCACAAGGCCAGACTCCAGCATGAACCTTCGGACTCTATGTATGGCTGCTTCTGCCGATACTGGCCCCAACTGTGAGAGGCCACTGTTCTGCTGGCAGTGAAAGGCAGTAATGGGCTACTCATAGAAGAGGGATGTCTTTGTCACTTGCTCTCCGCGTATGTGTGTTCATGAATGAGTGGGGGTTGGTGGTGTGTTTTTCGTCAAAATGCTGAAGACGTGTGTGTGTGTGAAAGCACAGTAAGCCTAGTAACACCTACCCCAATTCCCTCATCTGGACCTGCATGTGGTCAAACTTGTATTATGTACACGTGTAACTACATCAGAGGCTAAAGCCTCTTAAGGAAAAAAACAAAAAGATTTTTACCTGATTGCTTTCTTGTTAAACCTGCAAAGTAAAAAGAAAGATTGTTAGCATTTGCCATTGATTCTTTAATGGACTGCTAATAAAACGCATCACACAAAAATACAGAACAGTTTATGCTTTATGTAGTGAGAAAAGCAGAAAATCAGGCTGGCAGCTCCTCCTCACACTCATACAGTGGTAAACATGATAATCCTGATAAACATCAGAGATCTTCAGCTGTAGATTAAAGCCCTTTTTCAGGTCAAATGGTTTCTGACTCCAGATTGAAGCTTTGTGTGTGTGTTGCAATAAAATTCCTCTCACACACCAACTTTGCTGTAATAAACACAAACATACAGTTTACATGACTAATTTATTTCAAAGCAGCCTGACATGACAAAGATTACTGTCAAAATATCAAGATGTCAGAACTGTAATGGAAATGGCAGCAATGTTCTAGAAATTATGAAAACTATTCATCCATCTGTCCCATTTTTGGGGGCTAGGTCAAAAATCAAGCAACTACTGCTCTACTTCCCTATACAGTAGTGCCTATGTCTTTTTCAAAAGGCACACTGAGATGATCCCAAGCCTGCTAATGGATCATTTCTCCAGCTGATCCTCCAAATTCCCAGAGGTCTTTGCTCAGTGGGACATGATGTCAGAAACAATCCTAGTGGAGGCGTCCACAAGACGTCCTATGAAAATGCTTAAACCACCAGATTCCTTTTGTTTAGAGGAAGCAGCTACTCTCGAATGTCTCTGGAATGACTGAGCAGCTTCCACATCCCCTATACACTCCAGGTGCAAACTACCACAGTACCACTTGATGATGTTAACAGGACCTCATTCTCTGCAAAAATGCAATTTAAAGTTGAACAAACTGGGCCCCTTGACTGTGCCTATGAATTCAGTTTATTAAGGACATGAACAGAATTGGTGACTGTTCTTTGTCCAAAACCACAAAGAAACAAGCCTGACGAACCTGCTGAAAATGTAAAGCAAGTTCTTAGTCTAATTGACCAAGACCAAATTAGTACTACAGCATTAGACATCCCATACTACCAAACTATCTTCACAGGACATACCGGTAGTTGGGGACATGACTGATCTTTTTAAGAGGTTACTTCCTGCTTGGCCTATTGGTACCAGTCAGCTGCCCTTAAAACTGACATCGGTAGTCAGATTTCATAACATATTTAATCACAAATGCAGCTATCCTGATAAGAATTAATGAACTGTAGCAACAAACAAAAAATACAATAAATGTTTTTTTTCCTGCCACATACTGTATGTCTCTGCCAATCCCATGTTTTAGACAAAAATCAATTATTGCTCTATCTAACTGTCAATCATCATGTGCACTGTCAAACCAGCTGTGTGCACTCTCATTATGCACATGCTCAATTTCTCCACAGAATGCTGCCAAACTGAGAGGAGCTAGTCCCATGTGCTGAAATAGCAGACAAGGAGCCACCTCCAGGAACTTCTACTTTGGTCTAAACAAGCTGTAGCAGATGTCATTTAAACCACCGCAGCAGGTCAACAGCACTCTCCTCCTACAGCTGAGAGAAGGTGCTCGTTCACAGGTTATGAAGGCATGGCTTTGGAAGGAGCTTCAAGGTGAAGGGGGTTGTTGGTCTGTTTTGATTGAAAACATCACTTTCTCTTGCGTTTGGGGAAATATGGTGCACTGCACCTTCAAGGTAGTCAATCTTAGTAGGATTTATGAGTTGCTGAAGGCAGCCTGAACTGGAGCCTTATTATCAACATGTTTCCAACTCACCCTTAGATTTTTGGGTGCACCAAGCTTGTCAAACATTCTCCCCCCACATGATCCAAACTGATCATCCATCATAGGATGGAGATTAAGTGAACTGTAGCTGCTTCATTTAGGTCTACAGAACATATGTTTGCATGACTGGTGACAAAATGTACCCACATCAGTTTCTGCATAAACAGTCACCAAGGCCTACACTTCAGACCACCACTCAGCATGCACCCACAATGTACAGCACCCTACCAGCACCTCCTGGAGGCTGACAGTGGTCACATTTAGCTTGTAAAGTCTGCATCTTGCTGAACCACATGGGCAAAAGATGAACTGCCAGGCACTTACTGATAAACCGTTTGTGTATTTGGGGGCCCAGGATCCTTCACTGAGTGTCTGTTGTATTAATCATGGTTGGCTTCTTTAATCACAATTAGCCTAATCTGTGACTTACTATTAGCCTGGTTAACCAGACTTTATATGTGGAAATATGTGGATATATAGTCTGGCCACGGTCCACTGAAACAACTCATTCATAGGGGCGGGATCAACGGTTGTCAATCAAATGGTCTTCACATGCTATTGGAAAGCGCTATAGCTGTTTAGCAACAACCGGAACCAGCTGGTAAATTAAACGTTTACCATACCCTGTCGGCAAAGCGGCCAATAAATCCTCTTTCAAAATAAAAGACTTAAGTGCCTCTATCTGTTCTCGTCTTAGAGAAAAGCCCAAATCTAAATCTAAATCGTCCTAAGTTGATGGCAAAGTCGTTTCAAACAAACAAGGCTCCCGAGCTGCCGCCATGTTTAAATTCCAAATCGGAGCTCTGCCGTCATTGGCTAATCCTGCCCACCAAACCATTAGAGCGCTGTGATTGGCCTGGTACAAAATTGACCGGACCAATCAGTGGGCTGCTGAGGTTCCAATGGAGCGTGGCTAGACCAAAGTCTGCAGAGCAGAACTGACAGTCTACTTCACTAGGCTACTGATGAACAGCAGTGTGGAAAAACTACAAACCTGAAATAAAAAAACTACCGCTCTTGAAATCTTTTGGACTAGGCATTACATTAAGATACAGTCTTAGGAACTGAAAAGTAGAATGAAGTAGAAAGAGTATAACCAGAATGAAACATACTAAAGCAAAACTTGAGAGGTCTTACAAGTAAACAGCAACACACAATTACCTGAATTCAACATGACAAAAAAAAAATCATTTTCACATTCTCTACTCTAAACAATACATTATTCACTCTCATAGAGTACCTTTTGTTATGTAGGATTTTTACTGTGCTGTAAAACATGTTTCACATCTACCACTCCTACAGTGCTTCCTATATTTGCACTCTATTTGTGCAAGAGCACTTCTAGACATGATAGACCATGGGTCAAATTCTAATCCTCCAACTGATGAAGTGTCTCTTTATCATCTAAGTGCCTTTTCAGCACTAGGTTACAGAGCAGACCATTATGGGATGTGCAGAATGAATCAGTATTGCTTTGTTTTCGTCTAGGAGGAGGAACCATGTTTTGTCATTTTACATTCTTCACTTAAACCCTTCTATTTGTGTATATAAACTGTTCAATTGCAGCCACTAAGCCTAAATTATTAATTAGTTTAATTATTTTTAAGGCAGATGAATTTGAAAACTTCTAAGTTTGGGATCCAAAGCAAATAATGTAAAAAGTATAAACATGCTCAAACTTTAGTTGAACACATTATTTTACTTGTTGTGTTCAAATGGTTTATTGTGCACTATGTATGACACTGTAAATATAGCACATGCTACACCCTTAGTAAAAAATTTCAACTGAATGTAGAAAATGGTTGAACATAATTTGGTGAAAAAAAAAACACTACTATTAATTAAAAATGCTGAAAACTCAGTATTACAGCACAAAACAGGCGTACAAATGACTACTCATTTCAGAACATCAGTCTTCCGTAATGGGGTTGGTCTTGCAACTTACCAACCCACATTAACTCTCTTTCTCCATGCGACACTGAGTCCCATTCAGCACCATGCAGAGGCAGCTGAATGGCTCGTTTATGAAAATGCCTTAGACTGTAATAAGTTCCAGAGCCTCTAGCAGAAAAAAACCCCAGCTTTAAGCAGCCTCCTCCCTAAGAAACCTCTGAATTGGAAAGATGGAAAAATCAGCACATAAACACACACACACACTGAAATTTTACAAGCAAATGTGCAAGTTCAGAGATGGTAAAACTGAGTCGGCTGATATTGTTCTTGGTTGATAACACAGGGACAAATGAATCACACACAAATTATAAAGATGTAGCTGAATAGGACGAATGAACAATCCTTTCAGTTGATAGGCTGTGAAGGGTTAAGTTGACAGAAGACAAAAACATAAAAATTACTGACAGTAATAAAGATAAAAAACTTTAAAAGATTCAAAATGGTAACAAGGTTATCATACAGCAAAATGTTATGGAAAAGTTTAAATATCAAAATGGTCAGAGTGGCTGTGAATTTTGAGAAGCTCTTACTGAGTATCTGTTTCACACGCTTTAGTCAATACATACACCATCATTATTTGTCTTAAATAATAGGTGTAATTCCTACACAGCAGGGCAAAAATATCACAGAATCCTGAATTTGTGATGCTTCTTGCAGAACTGACTTAAAAATATCACCCAAAGGCTTAACTGTAAAAAGTTCCATTGGCCCTGAGTTATAATTAATGGTTAACTATCTCTCAGGACCTTATTTTTAAAAACCAAACTCCAAAATAAATGCTATATTTTGATCAAAAGGCTGTGACCTATAATTACGTTTTAGCCTTGCATCTTCTTGCCCAAATGTGTGCACATTTGTATCTACTGTATATGTTTTCAGAGGTCAAAATACTGTATATATTTTTATGTCTTCTCAAGAGAGGGTGTTGTTACACTGGTCTTTATAAACACCACAGGGGTTCACATCTGCCACACCACACTTCTAGATTACTCCCTTTTTTTTAATAGGGTTTGTACTAGAAGTGAAGAGTGTGAGCTCAAATGAATCATCTAGTTGTTGGCAGTGTTTTCTCTTTTTGTCTTGGGCCACTTTATTCTAGAAAGGTTGAGTTTGCCATATGGCAACAACATGGTTCATTGTGTGGTTTTGTGGGAAACCTGCTGTGTGAGATCTTGCTACTTTAAAAACCTTCCTGAGTAGAAATCTCTTGGGACATTCATGCCACTCTCACTGCACTATGGTGTAGTTGTCACTTTTCCACACTTTGTCCTGATTTCTAAATATTTGACATAATTTTCCATTGATAGAATTTAACTTCCAGTGCCATTCTTGTTAAGGTGTGCATGTGCTATTTTGATATTTAAAGCTATGCTATGCCTGACATTGAGGACTGTGCACCCCTGGTCTGTGTTCAATTCAATAATGTATAATGTACATAGAAAAAAAGCAATGACAATTTGTTTGCTCTCTTATTTATTTGGGGCAATAGGGTTATAATATAATATAATAAGAGGTGGTAATAATAATTGTCAGTAGTGCACGTAATTTTTGCTATTTCACAGCAAGCTCAGAAACAGCCTGGAAATATTCTATAAAAACTAGAAAATATTACACAGTAATACACAGCAATAGCTTCATTTAGTATTCAGTCTTAAAGTGTAAAAAATAAAATTCTCTCTCTGTTCTTTGGTTTGACAAAGTCTGTATAAAACATTATTAGTATGTACATGTATTTATACGTATAGTTTCCTAAGTCATGGACTACAAAGCTCTTTACAGTCATTTACATGCTGATGGCAGGACACTACAGTACATTATCGTCACAGGATAGAGGAGACCAGACCCTCTGACCACCACCAATGGGTGATGTGAGTGAAGTGTCTGACTGACCCCAGAACACAATGACAGGTGACCCAATCGGAGCGAGTGTTGAACCAGTGTTAGGAGCGCGTGCTGCTGAGTGCTGCCAAACTGGTGGAGGAACGCATCTCGATGGGGGAACTCATAACGACGTAACACCAGCAACACCCCACTGCCAGACAAATGCTCCCTACAGAGCTATTTGTGCTGACCCAGTAATAAAATGAAATCTGCGTTTGCTTTTTCTGCCATACGGACTATAACTAGAGAGAGAGAGAGATGATCAGAGAGAGCTGAACTAGCTCACTTTGTTTTAGTTTCGTGGCATGTAGCAGTTGTTAGCCGCTGTAGCCGGGCAAAAGTGGTAAACTCTGGTTCTGAGGCTTAACCTGACGGGGGGCCAAGGAAAGCCTGGTAGGCTGCCAGGTTTATAAAACACTGGGGGAAACCCTGATAACAATTGTAAACTTTGTCATTTGAGGGAGAAAGAGGGAGCGCTTGTTTTCATGCAGGTTATGTCCCGGATCAAATGCGGTACACTCGTCGTCTCCTTTTTTTAAAAGTTGTTGTCATTTGGAAATGAGATCGCATACAAGTATTGAGATCGTGATTTTTTAACAATTAATTGTGCAGCCCTACCTGAAAATAATGTTTATTCTCATATTCAAACCAATATTTCTTTTAGAATTGCTTTAGTTCAGTATTTTTTACCAGTAAGGTTTGATGCATGCTAAGACATCGGGACTAAAATGTGCTCTACCTTTAACTGAAGAGAAAAACGATTCACTCCTCAATCACAACACAGTGCATTGAGATTTGTGTGAGCACAATGTGATATATGACACTTTATACAATGACAAAGCCTACAAATTATCCTATGCAATTTAAAGAGGATAACTATTTATTAACCTGATTTTAAAATGATATCTCACAAACAGGTATTGTCTCACATTTTTGTAAATTTTCATTGGCTCACGATTAACAAAACACTGAGACCAGGCAGTAGGTGTGCTTAATAGGGGTGCAACGGATCATCATCGATCCGTGGTTCGTACGGATCACCCTCTACGGTTCGGAATGCACGTGGTCCGCGGTTCATGTAGAGCGCGTGCGTCGCTAAATAATCCCCGACGTTCTGTGCTCACTCGCTGTGAATCTGCAGATAATTCCCTCTTAGAAAGGCGTTCGTTTTGCATCACGTATAGAGGTTAACTCTGTTGGCTTCAGCCATTTTAGTACACCAGAACGAAGGATCGCTGATCAATATCCAGTCTCTGCTGCGCGCGTGTGCGCGCGCTGCCTCTGATTCCTCCGTCTCTCTCTCCGTCAGCTGGAATCTTTCTGATAGACAAACTAGATTCACCTATTTGTGTCTAAGATAACGTTATGTTGGGCTTTTATATGAGCTAATAAACGTTAATATAATCGGAGTTCAGTCAGGAGCCACAAGGCAGCGCCTCGTGCATCACGCCCGTCCGCCCCCCCCCTCCCCAGCTGTGATCGCTAGTTTGACAGAAGCAGGTTTGTGACCCCTGAGGTGTGCATATGAGTCTATCTCACCCATTAATTTGTTTTAATATGATTCAAAACTTTATTGAAGCATCAGATTGACATCTTGAGTTAAATGCAGTTTGTATTTATGAGGATTGAGCATAAAAAAGTTGCTCAGTGTTTTAGAAAATAATGAGAGAGCAAAGTTTTTTATCTTTTCTTTTTCATCTTGCTGATCCGAAAATTGATCCGAACCGTGACTCAAAACCGTGAACCGATCCGATCCGTGAGTTTTCTGATCCGTTGCACCCCTAGTGCTTAACAAGGTTTCATTAAGTTAGTAATGAGCAGCAAAATGCATTTTCTGTTATGAACCATAAAAATAAGCAAACTTTTCACAAAAGTCTTCATAGCTGTTTAGAAAGAGGAAAAATGTGAACTCTCACTGACATTCATTCTGCTGTAAACAACACCAGTCTCACTGTTGTAATATTCAAGCCAAGACAGAAAAAGTAGCTTAGTTGTGAGGAGACTCTAAAAACTTCACTGTGCTGTAACTATGCCACCAACTGTGCTAAACACTCAGTGTTTTGTTGCTGTTTATGCCAGTGCTACACAAACCATATTTCTCCTAAACAGCAAGTGTTGCTACTGATGAAATAATATAACTACACAGCAGGAATAGCTCTGGCAGAAGTTACAAACAGGAAGTATACTCTCCAAATACAACATACAGTATACCATTGTAATTTATCTGCTTCACTTTTAAGTGGTTGCCTCTAGAAACAAGTTTACTTGCAGACTATTCTAGTAAATAAATTAATCTGGTTTTATCACTTCAGAGGTATTGTTGCCCCGATGTACTGGAACAAATGATTTTTAAAATGGTGGTTTGAAAGTGAATTATAATACAAGTTAGAATTTAAGAACAGATACAAACTAGAAAAGGCACAAACAATGAGTAAAAACTGCTTCAGAAAAATTGAATGCTTTATAAAGTATGTAATAATGCAAAATCTTCTACCATTCGTAATTTAACTTAACCTCTGCAGTGTTGAGGATCATAGTCAGCTACACTTCAGACTTTGAGGTGCTGTTATCTTTGTTCTTGAACTTCAAAAGGCAGAGGAACCACACAATCTCTAGGGAATGCCATAGCTAAAAGTTAAAGTCTGATGCAGTCGTACTAAAACCAGGCTTTCCCCAGCTTTTGAATGCTGTAGTAAAAGTATGGGATAAGAGTTGTACCAAAAAGAATCAACCAAAAAGTACAGTCACGCACAAAATATAACCAAATAAAGCAACTAAAAAGAACATTTCAGAGGCAAAAGTGTGAAATTCAAAAGCAAAAAAAAAAAAAAATCACTCTAAAAGCAAAGTAAAGAAAATTCATAAGTAAATATTTCTATCATCTAATATTTATAAACAAAATACTTATTTTTACTTTTTAACAATTTATATTTTGTTCCTTTGACACACCTTTTTGGTTCTCACTTAATTCAACGTTACTCAGACCATTTAGGCCTTTATTCTAAAGGGGTATGTTTTGCTTCTGCTCTAGGTTTTTGCTTTTGAAAGAAAGTCTCAGTGGGAGGGGCTTTTCTATTTAATCATTATTTCATTTATTCAATAATTAAATAAAAATCACACAGAACACAACGGTCGTTCTGACCACGAACAGACAAAGATGTCCTGCCTCCTGATTTTTGTTGTTCTGGGCAGTAACGCGTCACTGTAATCCAATTACATTTGTCAAGTAACAAGTAAAGTAAGGGATTACAAATGCAAAGAAAGTAATTGGATTACCATTACTTTCCTGCAAGCAGGCTGCGTTACTAAACTGTGATCCTGTAGGAGCCTCATGACTTTTCAGTATGAGCTGCAACATCGGTGGTAACAACAGACTCGTGTAGATCAACAAGCAATCACATTGAATTCGGAGAGAGCAGGAGTCTGCGCGGAAAAACAACGGTGGTTTAAATGTACAACAAATTTCTTCAAGTCAGATTCTAGCATTTAATTTTATATTTACTTGATGCATTGTGCATGAAGTTAAAAGATCAAAACTAATAAAACAAGTTTTAAAAAGAGACCGTTTCATTTGATTCAGTTTTATGTGATAGATGCAGAAAGAATAGAATTAGGCTGAAAGGTCTGTTGCTTTATATCCTATTCAGATTGGACATATTTTTGAAAAGTAACTAAGTAATCAGTAAAGTAATTGGATTACTTTATTGGAGAAGTAATCAGTAATTAGTAACTACTTTTTCCAAGTAACTTGACCAACACTGGTTATGAGTTCCTGCAAGTTATTGTGACTATCACCACACGATTGGGCAAGCTGCGTTCACTGGTGCTCCGCTTCAGGAACACGTCCTGTAGGACGCAGACGCAGTGCATCCGTGGCGTGGTGCTGACGTTTTCTGTGGGATCCAAGCCTAACTTGGTTTTTTCTACTATATATATATTTTTACAAATGACATGCAGATGTAAGAGAATCGAAGAAAACCAACATGCAAATAAAAACCATGTATTTCTTTTCAAGCACACAAACAATATTTAATAAGTTCCACAGCTGACTTAATTCTTCAGATGCTACGTTGTCATAACACTCAGAGTTAAGACCTCATGCTGCACTGGCCCACTAAATGTGCAGGGAGTGAGTAAGCGAGAAAGAAGGCAGAGTCAGATGAGAGTGGGGCAAAAAGGAGGGGCAGGGCTGGAGCGGGTTTGGGCTTGAATGCTCCATTGAGGTTTGGTGTTATGATGGAAAACTGTGGCAAAGCTGAGCCAACTGAAGCAGTAAGTGGCAGCAGGAAAGGCTGGGACCTGACCATAGAGAGAGGAAAAGAAGTTAAGGAAAAAGGGGGATGAAAAGGTTTCAAGAATACAATGTCTGTCATTCTGTGGGTCTTCCAAACTGAAAAGAAAGTCATGCAAAAATAAAATGGGGGGAATACTTTAAATAGGTCTCTACTTAATCCATTGGATCAAAGCAGATTTGGACAGCTGGCCAATTTTTTTACTTGGGAGTTAAATTATAAGCAGTTAATTCAGTCATTAGAACAAACTCAACACACTGATAGTGATTTCAAAGTAATAAGACAGAAGAAGGAGGGAAGCATCGTATGCACCTAATTAAAAAAGATGTACAAATGACTCCTGTATAAAATAATAAACACATCACCAGCAAAGGTGTTTTAGTGGGGTTGGGAGAGGCAGGAATCATCTATAACAGATAAAGAATAGGACAGCTTCAGGATGTCTGCAGGCCATAGAGATCAGACTGAGGTATGTTCCTGGAAGTACAATACCACAGAATACACAAGAGCACATCCTGAGATGTCAGATTAGACTGAAAACGTTGCCTCAACTGCATTGTCAATCTGCTGGATGGCACAGTTGGTTGGTTTTGTGCTGAGAAATGTCAGTAGCCAGCCAAGCAAGTATCTTATGAGTCTGCTTCTGAACCAGCCAACCATTCATAGCACCTCTTAAAACAGGTCTGTGATTCTATCTCCAAAGTGTAATGATACAGTCTCCTGAACAGTCTGATTCATGCTGGCAGCCAGCCAGTGGGAAGGAACATAAACATGCTGACTGTTATCTAATCTGTATACCTGAGTCACACAATGTGGGTGCACACACAAGCAGAGAGCCTGCGTGACGTCACTCCTCTCCACTCCCTGCAAGTGAAAAAGAACTCATCTACACCTGGACTGTCATACTCCTTTTTTAAAACACCTTCAGTGATGTCACTTTTAGGACATCTTAACCATCATGCACAATGTCTAATAAGGCAAATATTTAAAGTACAAATGTGTCCATGAGACAGAGAGAGGAAGGTGTGTTGTGTATTAAAGGAACAAGACCCAGGGCTTTGTAGCTCAAGCTACAGCCTTAGGGGGGAATCTGTGCCCTTTCTGCCCCAATAAACCTCATCAGGATTCCTGACATGAGGGCCTGGGGATAGACATTTCTTCACGCTATCCTGTCTACTGTCCTCGAGCAATGAGAAAGAAAAAAAAAAAAGGTGGTTCAACAAGCTAAACTGTCTGAACATCTGCTTAGTCATACATCCTGTTGCAAAAAACAGATTAGATTGGTGATCAGATTCCGGAAATCTTCACGATACAGGATTTTTCCTTTTATAGTTTCAGGCAGTATAAAAATTCTGCCCAATCTGCTTACTTTAATAAAGAGTATATGTGTGTAAGTAACTGCTAGTTACACACAGGCACCTGGAAACACAGACATAAGCTCCTTTCATGCATACACTGTTTGTGTAAATATGTGGGTGTAATGTCTGAGTAATCCCACCAGTGGTTTTCCATAACATTTAGCAGTAGAAAAATCTGACTGGGGCAAATTCTGTAACATATATGCATCATTTTAAAAGCAGCGCAAGTGTTAAGTGCTGCAGCGCAGACAAGAATACAGCAGCGGTGGGTTGATTTGGCTTCTGATGAGATGTACAGAGGATGATGAACATGCCTACATTTCATACATCTAACAATGTATGAAAAAGCACATACTGTGTCTGATATAGTATTGAAAAACTACACAAATAATGAACAAATGTCATGAGCAGATTTAAATTATGATGCTACATACAGAAAAACTAACTTTTTACTTCAATCACAATTTTGGCATGATTAAAACTAAGCTAAATAAAAAACACGGCTTTATTTGATGTCTAATAAAGTGCCTGCACATATCTATTCCATGTTACCAACACTGAAGAGCTTTTTTGAATGTTTTTACCCACCAGGTGGATTGCACGAGTTGAATAAGGCACTGCAAAGACTGCCAAAAAAGGAGTTCGCTCCCAGACCATGCAATGAAGACAGAAAGTCCCACAAGGTGAGGATCAAAAAAGGTCAAGATAAAAAGAGTCTCGGAGAAATAAAAAAGCTATCCTTCACAGAAATAGAAAGACACCTCATCCACACTTGACATTATGTAGACATCCTTGAAGCTGAATAAAATAATCCCATTGCCCTCTGACTGAGTTTACAGATGCACTTTTACAATGTTAAGAATCCTTACTCAAGACCAGTGAAAATACAGACCCTCTACCCACCCTACTCTATAAGCCAATGCTTTAGAACTACAGCCTTACCAATGATCAGGTAACCCAGACAGTAAGAATGACTCACTTGACAAACTGGGGAAACACCACAGACTCAACCCAAGACTGAGAATCAGCAAAAAATAAAAGCATTTGCACAATCCAACCACAAGTTCCCCTTTTAAGAGGACTTTTTAGCACTGGGAGAAGAGTGTTGGCAGGCTAATTAAAAACCTGTAAACACTAAGGTTGTTGTTATTTGTACACCCCACGCAGCTACAACTGGAATAAAAGACTTCCAAGTTTGCTTCTAGATGCACTTTGGCTTATGCACTCAGATGAATAGGTACCTTATTTATATGGAAACATGCTTCACTGGACAAGAATGCTGCACAATGTAAATTCACATAATTCAAGTTAAAGGCAAACTATGTAACTTTTTCATATTTTTAAATCTTTTTCTTGAGCCAGTAAATGCTAATATGACCCTTAAATGGTTAATGAAAAGTAATCTCAAAATACTGTAGTAAGGGTACATCAGTGATACAGCTTTCCTCACTAAAGGTTTAAAATGTTCAATCTATTCTCATAATTTATTCTGGTGAATGCAAGATGAACAGGACATTTGGTGACCAAAAATACAAAACGGCAAAATTATTTTAGAAGACATGTAATAATTTACAGTGTACAGAAAGTAACATATGCATTACTTATAATTTGCGGGTATTCACAGACTCTGTTCTTCTCGCAGGTTCCCGAGTTCTGATGCTTGCTCTTGTAGATAAAGAGCAGGAGCGTATTAAGTAGGGCTGGGCAAAACGATTATTTTTGTAATCGATTAATCTAGCGATTATTTTTTCGATGCATCGATTCATCTAACGATTCATTTTTCTATTCGATTCGACTTTGATTCGATTCGATTACCGATTATTTCCCCATTATTTGACTTGTATAGTAATTTGACATTTGCTATTTTAAGTATCTCAATGAAATAAACACATTTCTTCATTTGAACACATTTTAATAAAAAACTTGAAAATAAAGTTTGTAGTAGTACAACATTTAACTCAAGATGTCAATCCAATGCTTCAATATAATTTTCATTCCAGTTTCTTCTAAAAGTTCAGAGGACCAGATATAAACACTGGGGTGACTGGGCTTTCTCTGTGGCGGCACCCCGACTCTGGAACCAGCTTCCATTGGACCTACGACTAGTCACTGACCTGGGCCTTTTTAAATTCAATCTTAAAACGTTTTCATTCAGGAAGGCTTTTAACACTCCGTAGTGGTGACTTTTATTCCAGTTTTCTGATTCCTTTTAATTCTTAGTTTTGTTTGTTTTTAATGCATTCTTTTATATGTATTTTTGCTTTTACTTAGGCTTATAAAGCACTTTGGCTGTCTAGTTGACTGTTGTAAAGGGCTATATTAATCAATAAATAATAATAGTAATAATAATAATATTGAAAAATATTAAAACTACCGGTAATTAATGGGGGAGATAGACTTAAATGCAAATTTCCGGGGTCACAGACCTGTTTCTGTGAAACTAGTCTCTCCCTGCGGTCACAGCTGGGCGGAGGGGCGTGACGCTCCAGGCGCTGCTCTGAGCCTCCTGCTAGAACTCCGGTTATATTAACGTCCATTAGCTCGTATAAAAGCCCAACATACTACGTTATCTTAGACAGAAATAGATGAGTCTGGTTTGTCTATCAGAGAGATGATTATTCTAGCTGACAGAGAGAGAGACAGAGGAATCAGCTGCTCCGCGGGCGCGCAACAGACTTGACCAGATATTGATCAGGGATCTTTGTTCTGGTGTACTAAAACGACCGACTCCAACAGCCTGAACCTCTATACGTGATGGCAAAACCAACGTCTTTGTCAGAGGGGAATTATTTGCAGATTCAGAGCGCGCAAGCATATAAGCAGAGTGTCGGAGATGATTTAGCGAGCGCTGCGTCGCCCGGAACACATGCGTTCCAAACTATAGAGGGCGATCCATAGGGATCAGGATCAGTGACGATCCGTTGTACCCCTAGTAAAAACCAGCGTTCCGTTGCACCCCTAGTAAAAACCAGCGTTAGTAAAAAAGTAGAAAACTTTCGGTGTTTTGTCATTTGCGGAAGCTGCTCCTGGATGCCGCTTGAGATGCTGGTGCACCGTCGTGCTTTTATGATCGGCCATTTCCATTTTACAAAGCTGACAAACGACTGATTCGCTTCCTTTTCTGTTAAAATAGTCCCATACTTTTTAACTACGAGTCCGGGTGGACTGATTTACTCACTGGCGCCATGTTTATTTTGAAAGCGATGACGCATCGACGCACATTTTTTGCGTCGACGTAATCGATTACGTCGACGCGTCGTCCCAGCCCTAGTATTAAGCTGCCTGATCACCTCTGAATCAGCTAAAACAGACATAGTAAGATTAATATTATTGCTGCAGCAGGCTGTTAAAAACTCTACAAAACCTCTCAGACAGCATCTGCTTTACCAGAAATGGAAGTCTAAATCCTTACATGGAGTCACATCTAATAAGATAAAGCACAGATGCAGTGTTAAAAATCAAATATCTTTTTAATGTCACTTCGACAAAGACAGAGCAGGCATACTGTAACAAAAGGAGAAAATATGAATTAAAAAAACAGTGAGTGAACTAAATAATCCAGAGGCAACAAATCTATGATGCCATTATTGAGCCACTCTATAGTCTGCAGATCACCATGGCTAAGTGCTGCTGTTAGCTTGAAGGAGTCAGCCTAGTTAGAGGTCCCAAAACCCTTAAATGGATATGTGAGGACAAGACACTTGGACATGACAGCTCTCCGTCTTTGTCCCTCTTTTCTCTATTGTTGTGATCCAGTCTTTTGTGGAGTGAAAGTAATGTTCAGGCCCTGAAGCTTTTTTGGCCATCAAGAAAGAATTGTAAGAGGTGTCCACAGGCATCAACATCACAGAGCTGGATGAAAAACCCCACAACTCCCCCGGCACTCAGAGCCCTAGCTAATGCCCAGATACAATCCATTCTTCAACATCACTATCCTGGGGGCAAGGCTGGTTTCTTTAATCTCTACCATATTCATCTTTTTTCTAGCTTTCTTTTATTTTCAGTCACACTTGACTTAAATAAATAAAAATTATGAGAAGAAAATGTGTGGACATTAAAAACACCAAAGCATGGCTAAACACTGATCAGTTTTACCTGTCCTCCAGAGGGTTACTGCTTCAGAATATTTTCTTTAAATACTGTATATACTCTGTATATGTCTCTCTGCTTGCTCTTCATTGCTGTGGATATGTTTACATTTGGTATTAAGAATAATCTGAGATGCTCCTGGGGCTACTTGTTCATTTTTTTTTTACACGTCTGTAGAAAATCTTTCACAATGAAACCATGTCTAAACCACAAGTAGCAGGAAAAATAAAAAACTGAATGTAATTTTCTGTAATTACTTAAAATTCTCTGGTTGCTTGTGAGAATAAATGCCCTAAAAGGAAGAGAAAATGACACAATAATTGAAACAATAAGGATGCATGTGATTGAACAAAAAATTAAAAAAGGTGTGCGTGTAACATTAATGTCCCCATCATTTGGTTAAAGCAATGACATTACTTAATTCTGACATTGGTCACTTCCTGTTAATTTTTTCCACTTTCTACTCTTGCATGCTTTTGAAAGTGACAAAAGAAAGCCTCTTGTGCATTGTCCAAGGTTTGCCAGTAAATGCATATTGTATATTACTAGTACTAAAGTACTTAACAGAGAAGCTGTTCTCTATATAAAAAAAGAAATTGCTTTCTGTAGGAACATTGTTTCCACAATCTAGTATATCACAAATTTATTGTCATTGCAACATCAGTGTGCAAAATATCAATACTGCAAATACTTGTTTGGGTTGCAATAAATCCTAGATTGGTATATTCCTAGTGACAGGCATTTGGCTGGCAATGTAATGGACTCTCACAACCCATGACCCACACACCTGGGTTTAGAGTTCACAACGTGCCCAAAAATTGAACCCGAAATAACCCGATGTGAAGTCCAAACCGGCCTGACATCATCACATTAAACACATTCTTAACAGCTTGTGGCAACCCAGCCGATTGATTCCTAAAATGTCCTTATTTAATTTACTAAAAGATGAGTTGTTTGGTCTGTTTTTTTCTTTTGTTTTACTAAGATTGCAGCGCTGAGTTTTCCTATGAGCTAAAGCTAAACTGAATAGCTTGTCCTGATTGATTTTATTCATTAAACAGCGACATGTCTGTTATCATTGTGGCCAAACGTTAGTCATGCACTTATAGTGTTGAGTAAATGCTTTGGTTCATGCCTGTTTTGGTGGTTTTTTGTCACTTTTCCTAACGGCCTATGGGAGTTTTGTGAGTGGTCTGGAATCGTAATATAATTTATTTTGATGGGACCCATCAGTGGATTTGACTTTATTTTGTTGTTAACTTCATTAGTTGAGCTGATTGTCATGACTTGCTTGGTTATTGTTTATTGTCTGAATTGTAACATTAATTATCTGATTGTGTTCATTATAGACGTATTTACACGTTTGTGGTGTCAGTAGAGAGCTGTACAAACTTAATTGTAAACATTACATTAAGTTTTTTACCTTGTTTAGGTCAGGTTGTTTTTGATTTAGGAAAACTGATTTAAGAAATGTACTTTCCTGCAGGGCCTATTGTAGGTCAGATGGTCTGAAACTCTTACAACTTCTGTTGTGACCACATTGCGTTTGTTGTTGTTTTTTAATTATTTGTATCTGATTACATTTACACTAATATACATATCATATATTAATATATTATATCTCTCATATTGCGTTTACATGCTCCATGTTTAGCGTGCAGCACAGAATGGGAGTTCACAGGCTTTAAACTAAATAAACAGCATACAGGATATTTGGACAGACAAAGTGATTACAACCTATTGACATAAATTACTTTGTTAAAGGATTAATACGTTTTTTTTTAACTAAAACTGACTAAATCTAGACTAAAACCTTTTTGAGTTTTCGTAGACTAAAACTGGACTAAAACTAATACTTACAGACATGACTAAAATGGGACTAATACTAATCAGCATTTTAGTCCAAAAGACTAAGACTAAAACTCAGATGGCTGCCAAAAACAACACTGGTGCTAATCCTACCAGCCGATCAATAGCTCCTAAACCAGAGGCCAGTAGGCGCACAGCAAATCCGCGGAGCTACCGCAAGTTTGTTGCACACCCGGGACTCTCCCTACCTCTGAATGGGCTACAGCATTTATGGTTGGTTCGGAACTCAGTCCTGACTCCTGGTGATCCAACGCTGCGGCCCCTCCTGCAGTTCCAGCAAGAGATTCTGTTGCTGCTGCTGCAGGCACGATGCCACGCAACAACCACCAGTCAGGAAGCTGTAGAATTCTTCAAATTGGTTAAAAGACAATAATTTAATATTAATGAAGAAGTTGGAAAGAGCTTGCTTGCTCATACGCTGGGAGGAGGAGAGGACAAAGCAGCGGGCAGCGCAGGGGGTGGAGATGATCAAACAGGTGAAGGGAAGGAGGAGTTGGAGCTGAGAGCAGACAGAGCATGTAAATAACTCTTTAACAATGGTCCGGACCATTGTCAGTAATAAGTTCATTCTTTCTGAGCAAAAAATGGACCAGACTGTCAAAACAATCTTGACTTTTCTGTGTCTGAATAACAGTAAAAAAAAACAAATGATTTTTCTCAAAGTTATTTCAACCACAAACTTAAAACACAAATTAATGGGGATCTTGTGGACAAGAATATATGTTTAAACTGAACATCACCTGTAAGATCATGCTGGGCTGCTACAACCTAAAATGCCAGCCCAGTCCAGCCCTGACTGGATCCGAGTCCGACCAAAGGGTGAAAAATATTCTACACACAGCACACTACTTGAACTTCAACTCGAAAACGTATTAAAAACTGAAAACCAAACTTTAAGATCATGAGCAAACACAACACAAATAAAATGTTTCTCTAATAATAATAATAATGATGTCACAATTTAAAGGCCACTTTTAGACTGGAAATCCCAGGAGCACGTGAGTCGCACATTTACCACAGCCTGAAAATAAATGTGCACTATTTAAGTTGCCAGTTAACCATGAAAAATTCTGATAACAATGTAATACTTGAATTAAGAGTGCTTCTTTATGACAGGTGTTCTACAAAAGCTCACTATCACGGCTGCTGCATGCTGCTGTCACATCACAGTCACATGGCGCTTCTCTAAGTTACAGACAGTATTTTTCCCTCCTCTCACCATTGTGTTCATAGTTTTGTAATTGATTTTTTGCAATGTCTTGATTTTAGTGAGGTTAGTACACATCATAAATGCTATGGTTCTAATAATTGACATAATAAGTTCTATCTGTGTTTCGGTTTTCGACCTTGGTTTTCTCATTTTCGGTTTTCCATTTCGGCCAAGAATTTTCATGTTGGTGCATCCCTAAAAATAATAGATTTCTATAAGGATTGGACATATATATATAAAAATAATAGATTTCTATATGGATGGGTGGATGGACTAATTGTGCCTGCATGTGTTGTTTTTTTTTTCTCTTGAAAAAGTAAGCAAAAACATGTTTTTGTCCAAATGAAGGTGATTTACGGTTCATTTTTTGCAGATCAAGTAGCCATTAGCCCTCATAATTACTACAATATGAAATTTACAACCAATCCATGTGGTGGGTATCAGTGATCGGCACACTTGGTGATCGGTATCGGTGGTCGGCATAAAAAAACATGATCGAAGCATCCCTACTAACTAGGGCTGTGCGATATGACAAAATATTTCGTCTGGACGATAGAAAATGTCTACCGTCAGATAAGAAGCTCTATCGTTTAAGCCACGATAGAAGTTTTACAGCATAATGCACTTTACGGGATGTTCATGAACGCACCGCGCAGCAACGCATAAACAAACATGGAGGCAGACGCCGGTAGTGGACGCGTTTTAGACCAGAGTCAACAGGATAGCCAGCTAACTCAAACCGAGGAGCTTGTACCTAAAAGAGGGACAACTTCTGTCTCATCGATGTGGTTTAAATATAAAAAGACCGACGTGGACCAGACAGCAGCTGTTTGTAAAGTTCGCCGGCTCCCGGTCCCAACAACGGACTCCGACGCCACTAATATATTTTATCACCTGCACAAAAACCTTGTCGAAGAATACAGAGACAGTCAAAGAGTAAAAGCTGCAAAAGCAGCATTGAGTGTTGAGTAAGAGTTCAGAATAAACTCCAGACGCTGCTACAGGTTTTTACCTGCAGCACGTCATGTAGCGTCGAGCTGCCAGCTGAGCGGGATGGAAGGAAGGAGGAGGTTACTGCTGCTGTTACCAGGCACATCTACAAAGACATGGCTCTAATCTACACGGTGGAGAAACCTGAGTTCTGTGAGTTACACTCGAACCCAGATATGAAACACCCAGCTGAAAACACATCACTAAAGTCATGTTACTGATCTATATGATGCATGTCGGGCCACAGTGGAGGAGGACATTCATAAGGTGGTGTTCTATCGTATGTTTATCGGGATATAAAATGAGCTATATCGGGATATGGAATTTTGGCCATATCGCCCAGCCCTACTACTAACTACAGGTGTGAAAACGCCTTAATATCATGCAGCCCTAATCTGAAGCACTCCCTGTAGGAGTATTCAATTACAAACAAGGATGACCTGTCACAAACATAAAACACGATTTTAAAGGAAGAGAGTTGATTAAATGTTTAAACTGTACAGATACAATCATTTCACCGCTGTAGTTTGTCATATTTTAAATATAAATGTAATCTATTCCAGTTCTTAATGTATTCTCTCTAAAAGCCTGAAAAAAATCATATGACTTACATCAAATATGTGGCCTACAGGTAGAGAAAGCTACCAACCACCTGGGAGACCCAGGTTCAAATCCCAGCACCAGCACCTAACATTATATGATTAAAAGTTATTGTTTAGGGTTGCATGCAGGCCTACGCACACACACTCATGCAAAAGCAAGCAAACAAACAAAAGTCTGTACATGGCTGGTGGGTTAGACATGTGGATCATGGGCCGCATCTGGCCCGCAGGCTGCCTATTGAATAGCCCCGCCCTAAACCTTGGTGAAAAAAATTCAATTGATTAAATAGCATTTTTTTAATCAAGCTAAAAACAAGATAGCAGAAATTGCTAAATCATGCTATCAATAACAGATGTTTGGTATGGAAGTTTTTCTACTTCCAGAACAATAATTTTCGAGTTAATCAGAAATTTGAAGAAAAAAAAAAGAATTGATCTTTGAAATACATTTGAACTGGCCAAAGTCGGTAACAACAGGTCAGAGCTGTACTAGAACTGGAAAATGGTATCAGCCCACAAAACTCTGTGCAACTCTAGATTATATTAAACAAAACAAAGCTTGATGGAAAACACATTGCAAAGAAATAATCTGATGGACCATTTAATTGTTAGTGTCAAGCTGGGGTAGATTCAGACTTGTGAATGGTTGCAGAGGTCATAAATAAATAGTGGGATAATTTTGGTTTTATATGTTGACTAACATAATTAGATAATTACAAGAGTTCTGTAATTACAAACCTTTTTGATTCTAGTTGAATATGAAATGAATGGTTAGTGTCAGAATATTTTCTCACATCAATCATGGTGTGAGCGAGACGTGATGTCAACATTGCAGAGCTGTTGTTTATATCAGCACTTGAGCTGTACTACACTCGCTGCATCTCCAGTCTAAACAGCAAGAGTTTTGCAGAAAAAGGCTTTTATAGCAACACATTCAGACTGACATTATGCAGAGCAGAAAATAAAAGAAATAAAATATTTTTCTTTAAACTATTAAACACTGAACACTTTTTCCAGAATTTAGACTTGATGGCAAATTGTAAAACCCATCACCACTGTCTGATGTGTTTAGCTTTTCTTTCACGAAAAGAAAATTGTCTTATTAAAATCTGACAAAAGTTTTTAAACCACAAACATGTTGAATGTTTAAAATCGTTGAAGTAAAAGTGCAATTAATTTCAAGTAAAATTTGGGCTGTTTTTTTTTTAACCACAACCTTTTCTGATTATTTTGCAAAACATATATGAGTAGAGTCTAAATGCTGCTATTATCTATCATACCTTGCTGGAGCCTTTCCGCCTCTGGTCAGAGTTTTAAATTACTTCTGGATGCTCATTTTAATGGCTGGTTCAGGGCAGCTGACGCAGCACCTTCAGTAACAGCACTGACTTGATGGAATGGAAGGATGCTGCATTATCAGGGAGGTTTGCCAAATACAGGAGACTCACACCAGCTGACCAAGCTGTCAGAGGCACTCATGAAAACATTTATCATGAGGAAACAAACAACACTGCAGTAAGGCAAACACCAACTCCCACACTGTATTATTTTTATTGAGTGTAACTACTTTACTGATCATGATTTCCTATTTGAATTTCCACATGTATTTTTTTTAATTCTCCACCTGATGCCATAAATTAGGGAATTTTTTGATAGATATTTGTCATTATATTTAATGTTATAACAACTTCATGATGAATTGCTAAAGTATGTACAACATTAAGATCTTGGGTGATTGATTTTTGTCACGTGTGTATTACTAAACCCATTACTGACACAAGCAGACAGTTTTTGTCCAAGACGGTAACAATGAAGTCGTACTCCCTTCGTGAACAAACTTGACCTACGCTGACAACCCAGTGAAGGAATACACAGCAGACAGCCAGTTTGCTCGCACTGAAAGCTATTGTTTACTACTAGTGATGTCACCAGCACCACTTTCCGGGAGGGCCTCAGGAGGGAGGGGGTGGGAAAACGTGGAGATCAGCAGAACTCTATGACAAAGAGCTAACAGCACACCAAACTGATCCACCGGCTGATGGCCCAACACCAATAGATTTGAGATGCATAGTACTGTCAAAGCCAACAATGTACAAATACAGACTGCACAGTGTCATATGAGTATCCAAAAGCAAAGGCATGAAAATGAAATGGAATATAAGCGGGTATGTGGGTGGCCCATAAGTTAATTCACAAAAACGGTCCTTATTTCACCTATTTTACGCACACATCCTCGAAACATGATCGAGTCTAGTTGTTGTACACGCTGCTAGCTGTATTAAGACCTACAAACTCTTTAAACTGTTTAGTTATTGTTCTTCCTTGTTCAAAATCAATTCATTAGCCTACACTGCCCTACACTTGTTGAGCAAAAACCATCACCAAGCCTGAGAAACATCAACACATGAATAAGCTTAAGGGAATATGAACAGACAAGAAATCTGTGTAGCTCAGTCTCAAGCCTTCACAGGTTACAGCAAGTCTGAGATGTCCAAATGTGCAGTAAGATATTTTAAAACAAACTGTAAAGCTTATTAGCAACTTCATCCTGAGATTGTTGTGACATATATTGTCAGAAGCATTTTTTTATTTTTGCTTATCTACCTTAGTTTGTGTTTTTAGAGGTTTGTAATCAGAGTCATCAGGAAATCAGGCATGGTGTCTTGTTACAAATATTCTACCAACCACCACACACAGACAGACACACACACACACACACACACACAATAAAATAACACTACTATAGCAGTTGGTGTCAGCCACTGTTGCCATCACTGCAGTGGGGGAAGGGGGTCATGTAAATGGGTTGGGCTTTAGCCCCCAGCTCAAGCCATTAGGATATTTCACATCCAAACCTGTGCAATAAGCTCCCTCTATTCCAAGTCTACCAACACATTCCAGTGAGCTGGCCAGCTCCACTTGCAGGTATGTGAGATCCAGAGGGGGAAGGCTTGATGTTAATGCACCAACTTCTCTTCTGTTTCCCTGTCAAGTTACATCAAATTGAAACAAGAAACCCCCTTATTCCCTTGGTAGAAATCCAAAGAGGAACTCATTCCTGAAATGATGCCAGAATAATGTGTAGTGTTGTAGACAGTATATCAATGAAATGGCATGGTTTAAGACTGATCCTTCTATTTGATTTGGTCCAAAAAAACATGTTATTTAGTCCTCTGGTTTAACCTTTGATTTCAGACTGACAGCTGCCAAGATAAAGCGATTACTTCATGAGGCTAAGGTTTTATTTAAATCCAGAGATTGCTTTAATAGGTGTAGGAGAGGGTTAGCTTTAAAGGCTTAGTGGTAATAGTGATGTTGAAAGGTGTACAGGGATCAGAGATGACTGTCTCCTAGCACACAAACAGTGGCAGGCCTTCTCACCCACTAGACAAGCAGTACTTTAATGCAAAGAACTCCATTACCCATACTGAGCTAAGCAAAGTTTCCATAAAGATCTCCTGTCCTTCTTTAGTAACCTATTAACACTGTTATTATGGAGTATATCAACACATTGATTGCTGCTAAGTGATATCTGCAGCAATAATATGTGTTCAGACTGTGGATTGAGTTTCAGGTTAGAACACAAAAACAGAGTACATTTTCACTCCATTGATGACTCACTTTAAGCATGCAGATTAGCAAACGCATAAGGTCTTTTTCACAATACCTGTCAGTGAAGCTGGACTGTGTGTCACTCATTGGGCTTCTGGGTTCTAGATTTGCAGCAAATTATATCCTTTTAACATTTTCCAGAGTTGATGTCTCGGAGCG
The DNA here is from genome assembly GCA_006937965.1 of Callopanchax toddi. Classification (NCBI taxonomy): domain Eukaryota; kingdom Metazoa; phylum Chordata; class Actinopteri; order Cyprinodontiformes; family Nothobranchiidae; genus Callopanchax; species Callopanchax toddi. Next base: position 360,928 of record SSNR01000407.1, on the reverse strand, counting down.
TCCTTCCCTGGCATTCGTCTGAAGTTGGATTTTTGAGAACGGTGCTGAGAATCAATATACTTTAGAGCAGTGTCGAATTGTTGCAAGGCATGTCCAAGGACTGAACTAAATAAAAACGCTGGACGATTGATCTGTCACCGAGTATTCCTTGTCAAATCCAACGATTATACAATGCAGATCTCTTGAAATAAATCGGGCCCTCTGTCGTATTTAGCTGTACAGTTCCTGGATGATATTCCACTCCAGCTGAAAACAATATTCTGGTAATTATAAATATACAGCTCCGGCTGGCACAACTTGCCGTGCATATACGAACTCCTTGTATGATTCCTCTGCATTCACATCCCAGTCGTCCGCCGGTAGGAAGCGTGTAAACAATCCAATATAGCAGACACCTTGGCCCAGAGATGTAGTCCGTCTTCCACCACCCCTGCTCAGCCGAATGGCCTCGATCGGAGCCTAAATGATCTTTAATGATGCTGGAAATTCCTGCAGTCCCATTTGGTATTCCTTACTCCCAGAAATGCCTGCTTGTGGCTGTGGGAACGACTCTCCCGTGATCATGAGAATCGCTCAGTACCAAGTATTGCCGTGTTACAAGTTAGCAAAACAACTGTAGCTATGTTTACTATTTTAAAAAGCCAGTTAGATTATAATGTTGTTAAAAAAACATATTGGTTTCAGAAAATCCTTTCTCACAAGCTGGCAGGCGTTAAATCTCACCAGCTACCAGCTAACAAAACAGATGAGCTCTTTCAGCAAAAACTTTGCTTGTGTGTGTGTATGTGTGTGTGCGTGCTCTTGTTTCGAGTGCAAACTAAGCAAACTCCCGTTCACGACAATAAGCCGGCCAACGACCGAAAATTATATGTACAAAACACCTCATGAATCTTGACTGGCTTGCGAGAAGTCTCCGTGCTGAGTCCCCCTGAAAGTCTCCTTCAGCAAGAAAAAAAAAAAAAAATCCAGCGGATTCGGGTTAGCACGGCGCTACGTCGCATGACTCCATGTTTCCAAAATTCACTCGTTTCTCGGCAGAACTCCCGTGGATGGGAAGCAGGCTAGCTATGTGGCCAGCTAACGGGACACAAAATAACCACCACTCCTCTGTAAACAGCGACCAAAAAATACACAGAGGGGCTTCAAACTTTCGGCGAGCACACAGGGTGTTGTTTTCCGACGAAAGACGTTGTTTTCAGAAGAGTGTAACTTGTGGAAATGCACCAAAAATCCCACTTTCTGCCGCTAGCAACGCCCTAGCCCGCTACCAGTGAGTTAGGGTCCAGTAGCGCTTCCACTAACCACTTCCGCCAGGAGATGGGGAACATTTAGAAAGGGAACATTGATGTAAAACTGAGTAAAAGATTAACGGTCCTCCCGTGGCTGCCAGTGCATGTAATAGCGATGTAACATTCGTTTTAAAATGGGATGACGCAGTTTTACAAGAGCATTAGACTGTCAATAAACAGAAAACATGGCCGGAATATTAAAATCAGGGTTTATTTTACCCATATTTCCAATTTGTATACTTCTCCAGTACTCCTTTAAAAACTATAAACGATACATTATTATTATTATTATTATTATTATTATTATTATTATTCCAGTATAATATGTGAAATAGAATATTTCAGAAGCACAACTGTGTGAGCCAGACATGAATTTTGTAATTATGAAAATAACTATAAATTACATCCTTAAAATATTTGTAATTATTACCTTATCTTTTGCATATAGCTCTTCGAACAGCCTCAGTTTAGAAAAAAGGTTCTGATCAGATTTACATAACAGTTAGTCACAATGGGACCCGTTAAAGATTAGATTTAAACATTTTAAAAACATGTTATATGGCAACATCGTCACAGGTGTTAAATTCCCTTTTTTTCTGGCAGAAACATGAAATTTTGACAAGAAATGTGACAGATTTTCCAATAATTACTTGCTGTAAATACCTCTATAATTACTAGTAGATAAATGTGTACATCAGTGTTGAAGTTTATGGATTATTTTTGCATCAACTGATGTGATATTGTTGAAATGAGAGGGTTTCCCATATTGTATTGGCCTCACAACTAACTGTTAGCTTATCAGTCTGACCAGAGCTGATCCCTGTTTCTCTAAACTGAGGTGATTCATTCAGAGAGCAAGCTACAACAATGTTAATTGTTGGTAACATTTTCACAAAGACATTTTAAAAGATCTGAAAAGCTGCTTTAAATTTTTTAAGTATTACTTGTCTAAATTTATAATGTAATCAATGTTTAAAATTTGTCTTAGCTATGTTAACTTGAATATGATTATTTTTATGGTTCAGATAAATATCTTTTTATTGTTGTATATCTGTGAAGAGAACATCTTACAGTTCAGTCTTTGATGCTCAAGAAGAAACTGCTATCTGTATTAATCTGACCTAAATTGTCAAAGTAATTTAAGTCCAGAAACTGTAACACTGTATTTATTCTGTTGGAAAAACCCACATCACAGGTTTAAACAGTTCAGGTCAGGATCTGTATTTAACACACCCCAATTGTTGTCCTGTTTATTTCATTAATGCATGTTGAAATACTTTGTTTATTCAAAGTTTTCATAAAATGTTCATACCTATGCTGCAGCATGCATTGCTTGACTTTGTGATTTTGTTTAGACTTCATCATCTATGTGTATTTGTCTTTGACATGTTTTTAACCAAACTGGCACACAATACAATACATAATAATATATGTGCAATTAGCTTTACAGGACTGTGCATTGCAATCTGAGTTTATTATTTTTTACTGGCAGCAGAGAGCAGAGCATCCTGCAATAAGGGTTTATATATAAAAACTCTACACTTGTACTTTGAAGCATAAGAAATTATTTTAAACTATTTAGTTTTGGCTTTAACAAATAACCCAAAAGAAACATTTACCTAAGAAGTTATTATAATAATAATAAAAGTGTTTTTTTTTTTCAACATTGCCAGAGGATCTGTCATACATCCCCAATGAACATTCATATATTATTGATATACCGCCACCTAGTGGTTAGATTAGGTAACTTCAGTCCAAGCCCATCTGTGATACCTCTTTAGATGCTGATAGTCTAAAAAGTTTAACTGACACTGGCCTGTTTAAAACATACAAAAACACATATTGTTTAATTTTAATTAAAATATATTGTACAAAGGTGACATATGAAATCAACAACACTTTCTCCATTCTACACACAATCCTGCGTTGAAGGGTTTACAGTACAGCACAAAACAAAAACAAACCCATAGGGAGGTACATTCAGATTCCTAAGGCACAGACAAGTTAGATTTGTACTTTCTTGGATGCACACCAAAAATTTTAAGTGGCAGTCAGGTGTGCAGAGTCATAAGATATCATTACACATGTTATGAATGGGAAACAAATGAACATATGTGCAAAATAATAATATATTAAGTCTGAACACAAGGATGAAAAGTTGGTGGCTTGGTAACTTACTTGGCATGAGACAACGCTGTAAGTACAGACATTTTATTCACCTCTCATTGGTTGACAGAAGCTATTTGTCTCAAAGGTTAGACAGAGAGGAGGGAGTGTAAGATCTTCACAGGTGCTTTGAAAGAACTAAACAAACTGTAAAATTCAGATAAAAGGTCAGTGCTGATTAGCTGCTGTTTGACACTGAAGTATTTATCAAGCAGCCCAATAAACTCAGGTGATATGTAGGACAAATAACAGGTCTCTGTCTAAATGATTCACATTGTGAAATGAGACAATTCCAATTTTGGTTCTATTTCAGTAAGCTTTTCAAGATAATAGTTAACACAAATAATTAAATAGAGCTCAATGTCACAGTATAATCAGTGTCAAACCTTATCATTGATATTTTTGTAAGAAGTTACACAAAAGAACTGAAATAAAAATCTTTTGGGACAAGGTTTAAAATTAGGATCCCAGATTAAAGAATGTAACTCAACAAAACCTTCTGACAGTCCTCCATTACCCTGAGTAAACGTTGTAAATCTGCTCAGTTTTTTATGCACCAAAAAAAAAAAAAAAAAGCTATTACAATGAAACAAGTCCTAGCACTTTTCTATGACTACAACCTTCCCACCCTCACACACCCCAGGTCTGACTGATGCTTTCCTAACTGTGAACTCTCCGTTTTTGGAGCAGCAGCACCACACACGACTAGGCCACAGTTTACTGCAGCTGAAAGCAATGTGTGTTTTTAGAAAGAGCTTTGGTTTTGAGTGACAATCAGCTTCTGAGTTGCTTGCTAGCTGCACCTTTTTAGTAACAATCGAACATGTTTAGGTGCAAGGATTTCTTATGAAAGAAGGAAGGTTCTTTTCAAGAATAAAAGTGTGTATTGGATTTTACAGATGGCTAGCATACAAATAATAAAATGACAACCACAACAACAAAAAAGATGGTGATACAGAAAGATGATTTTCCTTATTGGGTCTAAGATGATTTCCTTCAGAAGTTTTGAAATCAGTCTATCTTTCCTTCGTGACCATTAGCTGTAACAGCCTCTCGCTGGACCCTCTGTTTGTGCCAGCTCTTGCTCTTCCGTCTGGCAAATCGAACAATATCCACCATGAAGACCCAGGATAGAGCGTACATCGCCACTCCTCCACACTTGATAAAGAATCTGGGTCTCGGTGAGATCAGCTCACAGTACAGCATTGTGCCTCCCACGAAGACTCGCATCAACACAAACAGCAGCACGAACAGGACGTCCACAACGTCCCCCAGCACGGTCTCGTAATGTCCTGTCTGTTTGAGGAACCAGCGTGCCTGCAGGAGGGGGTTGGTGATCTCGCTGCCAAAGAGCACCGCGCACGACTCGATGCCAGACTCCCCCAGCCACAGGGTGAGCAGGATTCCCAGGATGCTCATGGTGTGGTGGGCCAACATAACAGGTCCCTCTGTGCGGAAGTACACGCACCAGGCCATGTCAAATATGAAGTAGCCCAGACTCAGGACCATGGCACTAATCTGCAGAGGAGTGTTCTTAGTTCCTGGCATCCACAAACACACACAAAAAAAAAAAATCAGCTTTTTTCAGCAAATATATGTGAAATTCTATGTCAAAATCACACACAAAAAAACAGCAATTTGCAAACATTTAGAAATAAAACTCCACTATATTCTAAACAATGATTTTCTTCACACTTTTAAAAACATTCCAGTTAGTTTACAGGAGCAAAATAATGCAAAATAACAGCTGTTTTAAATCCTGCTAAGCCAAGGTTAGGTTATAAGTATTCCACTACACAAGGTGTCCCACCTGGATACGTGAAGGGCCAGGGTCCGTCCACATACCCTATGTATGCTGTGATGCAGATAACCAGGATGCCGTGCACCAGGGTGACGAGGCGACAGTTCCATTCGTAGCTCCTGGAGTCGTTCACGTTGCACAAGATGAAGTAGAAAGACACCCAGCAGGACAGGCACAGGAGCGCACAAACTACAAGCAGTGCCATCTTTCCTCTACAGAAAATAAAAAAGAAAATCTTCAAAAACGACTAAAAGAGCTGAGCTAACTTGTGAGCACTGAGCTAGCTTTGAATCATGCTACAGGTTGTGAGAAAACTGCAAGGAGGCACATATTGTGCTGTAATATCGCTTACAGTAGAAAAAAAGAGACAGAAATACCACTCAAAGACTTGGACTGTGCACCCTTTGTAAAAGACCAACAATTAGCCTTTGCTTGAACTATAATAGTACTATAGTTGGCTGTCTGAGGGTCTGGTGGGGTGAGGGGGACGTCTCTTCTTCTGGTGTGACGTTTGTGCTAGGAGGTGAGACCATCCAGACAGACAGAACCACCCTCTGAAGACAGGGACAAGACACACGCCTAAGTCTCAAAGACTGCAAGCCAGTTTCAAAACTGGTTAAGAGGTTACTGGGTGCCGGGTTTCAGACAGGTTCCCATGAGGAAGACAGACTCTCAAACAACATGTGCCCTTTGAAAACACCATGAGTCATTTCAGAATGATTTGTTTGTGTCTTGTTTTAATTCCAAAACAGTTCTTAACAACTGCCTACAAAATATGACTGCAACTATTAATTATGCCTTGAATCATTCCCAAATATCATCAAATGTGACATAATATAATCAAATCATATGTTTTGACAACTAAATTGTGCAAAACAAAAATCTATTCTGTTTATGACTCAAGAAAAGCTATAAATTAAATAATTTAAAAGACTAATATAAAAATTATTGCAGTTCATGCAAAAAAAACTTTCATAAACTTTTACTCCACCATAAATTTGACAGTAAATGACTATTTGCAAATAATTTAGTAGATATTTACAAGAGAAATAAGCTGTAACTAGCTACTGAAACACTTCTGTCTGAAAATCTGCTAGAAAAACTATTAAAGAAGACAAACATACAAGACAAACAATATACCTGTTATAAAAGAGCATGAGAACTAGTCTGCATGTCTCCAAACTGAAGTCTTCAATGCACTATCTACAACAGGTAAGACATATTTCACATAACTTTGCCACATACCACATGCTGGCCTCATTTGACACTTATTCCTGCTAAACAATGAGCAAACAAAAATGTGTTTTTATACAAGAAGCTACTAGCAAATGTTAAAATGTTCCAATTATCTCCTTTAATGGTTAGTTTAAAGTAAAGTGAATGATTGCTGATGCTGGAAGGAAGAAAAAGACAGCAGGACCGAGTTTATCCACCTGACCTGTAAAGATGCTGCAACAACAGGCTAACCAGTGCCTGGCTCTGATAGCAAGCTAACCAGTAGCACGCTAAGGTTACAGGTTATAAATGGGTTTTCGGGTTTACAAAAACAATAAAACATTATTACCTTGATTTCAAACATCTGTCTGCCTCCCCGTTTACCTTCTGACCGTAGTCCTCTTCAGGTATGTTGTTGAAGGAAGACTAACTAGTGTGACACACTAGCTGCTATTTGTCTTGTACAACCTCCATCAGCATCCTTTGATTCTCACGCGCTACAAAATCATGCGTCTACCACGTAACTAATAAAACGAAGATTGTGTCAACATTATAATATCTAATACCAAACTGTTGCTAAATGAAATAAAACGTATAATTTATGCGTAAAGAAATGAAACCTGTATTCATATTTCTGGTTGTCCTCTAGGTCGTTCAATTTTATTTGGACAGCAGCGACACCTCGTGGCCAATATAAGTAGCTGCAACTCCTCTAGATGGGGAGATTGGACGTCCTCTATAAATCAATCTTCCGTAGACAGATCAATAAACACACATTTTCAAGTATTCACAATCAAAAGTCAACTTATAAACATTGAATTTTCATTTCATGTGGAGATGAATAAATATATTTTTAAATGATTTAGCACACTCCACAAAAATCCATTTATGCAGTGCAAAAAAGACTTTATTGAAACAATTTACTTAAAACAGCTCTAGAAGGTACATTACCAAAACTGCTTCGTTCGGTTTAAAGGACAACTTTATTTATTTATTTTTTTACAACAATTCAAAATTCTTTCATAGAAAAAATATGTTTAACAACTTAATCTACAATTATATCACAAATAATCAGTGGAAATGTTAAGGCACTTGATCGTCATAAAAGGCCACAGAAAGGAATATTTTGCTCATTTGGTTCTTAGTTAGCAGGAAATGAAGTAGACATAAAACTGAATATTATATATGTATGATGTAGTAAAGGCCAAGCTGAAGCTAAGGCAATTAAAAAAAATACTTCAAACTGTTATTGTAGAAAAAACTTACATTTGGTCCCACTAATTCAAGAAGTGCATCCTGAATTAACGTGCACTGATCAGAAAGTTTAAATACATAAATTATTTTAAGAGGTGACATGAAGAAAGTAGGGACACAACAGAAAACAAAATGCTATACCTTGAACAACCAGAAGATGGCAGCATATATCACTAAAATTACCCCAGATACTGATTCTAGGGACAGAAAGACGTTTTAAAACCTTATTCCTGATGATGACTACAGTTGCCTTTTACTCTGTTTAAGCAGTTTTAAAATGGGATTTGCAAACAGGAGATACTCCCTACAAATATATGTTATCCAAGTTAAAAGGTCACATTTGTTACAATCATAAACCTGTTAATCAACTCTGGCTGTACAACAATGAAACCATGGCACCACAGAAACATGACGTTGGTCGAAAGACAAACCCTGAAAATTCTAAGACGTTAAAAGCTTACAAGTCGGAATACTTCTTACTGATGACTTCTGAAACTGGTGGATTTGAGAGGTTTTTTAGCACATGATAATATATATCTGATGAGGTTACTGTGACAGAAACATACAAAAATAGTCCACAACCAAAATAAATAAAGCCAGCCATTGAAAAGTTTTTTGTAAACCTGTTCATTTAGCTATAAACAGGTGTTTTGCTGGAAATGTTCAGTTTTCCAGAGTTTTAAAATGATCCATTCTTATTTTTCCTTCACCAGGATGGAAGTTTCTGTTTTTGTCCAACTCCCTTGAGAAAGTGTGGGACTCTGTTGTTCTGCTGCTTGTATTTAATCACCCAGGAATCCAATTTGTCCAAACTGTAGCTTGTTTAAGAGGTTCTTGTGTCATTTTCTCCAATACTTTCTCCAAAAAAGGCACGTTTGTGGTAACTTTTTGGCAAAATGACATTAAATCCAAGTCAGAGAAAAGCTGTACAGTTACTGTTGTGCTGCACCCATCCGTCCTTTGTTTTGGTGTCACTTTGAACCTGAATACATTTCATATGAGAAAAGTTTGCATATCATCATACAAACCAAGATCTAGTATTATCAGGTTTACATGGAACAGCACTAATGGGGAGGTAATGGCTTGGATGTGGAAAAAAATTGCTTTTCTTAATTATCCAGAGGAGAAACTAGGTCTCCTCGTCCCATAGGCAGAGCTGTTTTTGTGGAACATAGTATGTAAAATGGTAGCCCTTGCTGCAGCTCTTTATGCCACACTTGTAGGTGGAGCCTTTTCCCGTAGCGTCCCGGCTGCGGCAGTACTTCAGCAGACAGGGATACCACTCCAGACGCAGGCTGTATGTGCAGAGACACGGCTGCCACAAGTCTTTAGTAACGTGACACGCCTGAAAGCCGGACACCTCTGTTGTCTGGGGCAGCGCTTCGAATATAGAGCCATCCACTCCTGCAACACAAAAAATATGGATTAGCATCAGAACTGGTTGCATTTAAAACAAAAATTGTGCCATCAGACATCTGTGTGAATCTGATCTCGGCTAAATGAATGGTGAAGAGGGCAAACAAAGAGGTTTAAAAGAGGGGAGATGGTGCATTAAAAGAGGAGCTTTGTTATGTTAAAAGGATGCTGCTCTGATTCTCTCTCGTAGATGATGGAGCTCGGTGAACTGTGACCAACAACATTGTTTTCTTTATAACATAGCTGTCAGCAAACAAAAGGAGCTGCCATGTGGACTCTTCTCTGCCTGGATAATCGAGCTTTATTAATCCCACAGCCTCCTACAAACAAGTGGGTAAATATACTTTAACATGTTCAATCTCTGAAGTACGTTTCAAAGTTTTCCTCAGGAAAAGTGGATGCTAAAGTAGAAACAGGCAGAATTATGGAGAATCATCAGCTAAAACAAGAGACGGTAACATCTAAAAAGCATAAAGGACAACACAAGAAGAGGAGATAAAGTTTCAAAGTCAAAGCTTGTTACTTTAGATGTGCAAAGACAAGTGAAGAAGCAGGGCAGGAGATAAAAAACAAAAGCCATTCTCGTGTGTTTCAGGGATAATCCAAGATCCGATTACCTTTCTCCAGCCAGTATTTAACGTCTGCCTCCCTGGTGTAAATGGCTTCATGGGCTTCACTGCACATGTTGCGGATGTGCGAGCTGAGCTGCCAGGCCCGGCTGAGGTTGGCCGCCACGGTCATGGTCAGCTGCTCCAGACCTCGCCGCTCCTCTGCCAAGCGAATGGCCTGAGGGTTTTTCTGAAGAGACACAAACATTCACATTCTCAGAGCTACAATGTTTAGATGAAATGCAACAGGTGCATGTGGGAAAAAATGACATCAGATTGAGGGTTCTGCTATTGAGGTCTGGTTCATGTCTTGGTCTTGGCCTCTGCTTGGTCTCGACTACAACAATAAGCAACTCTTAATATAACAAAAGTTTCAAAATGCAACATCTGCCGTGTCCTACCTGTCTGAGACGAGCCATGGACTCACTGGGGATGATCTCATTGCGGCCGAGGCGAGAGATGAAGCACAGCGCCTGGTACTGGTTCTGCCCTCGCTCCAGCTCGCCAAGGATCAGCGCTCGGAATATCTTCACTTCCTGTGAGAGGCCAGAGAGGAGAGATGACCAGCTGATCAGATAAACAGACGAGTCCTGGAGGACAGAGAGCTGGTGTGGAGGTTTCAATGTCTCACACACATTAGAACCGATACTCCTTCCATGCAGCTCTTTTCCAGACAAGCTAAGTAATTCAACATGTGGAGTTCAAAGATGTTCAAACAACTGTCTGCTTAAAAAGTAAATAAGGGTTTATATTCACTGCATCCATAAAGTTTCGTTTGACAGTTAGTTGATGCTTTTTATTGTCTGCAGGCCTGCGTAATGTCACTCCAACAGCACTCTGGTTATTTCTGCTGTCAGATTAAAGCCTTGGGCCTGTTTATTGGCAAACTTATCAGGATATCTCAAACGCTGTAAAAGCCTGGCACATTTTACAACTGTTTTATGTGGAACTGCTGCACAAGTAGGAAAATGCAAATAGCAGAAACTTTAAAAAGTATTTCTGTTGGCACATTTGTGAGAAATTTGGCACAAAACCCAAGGCCGTAAAGGGTTCCAAGGGGGGAGTGCACTGCAAAGCATGATGGGAAGCTCAAATAGTGTGTGGGGAGCAGTGCTGCAGACCTGTCTTTCCATTCATCAGACCCATACACCCCCCCCCCCTTCTCCTGAGTCCCAAACACCCCTCCTCCACGTTTCACACACCCCTCTAAAGCAAACAAGCTGCAGAGGAGTAGCAGCTCGAGGGCTTCCAGTTCCTGCTCTGGAGGAGTTCTGGGACTGATAAACAGCCCTGAGATAACCCCACTGAGTTCTCCTGGAGCTCTTAGGTCCCACTTCCTGTTCAGATAATAAAAAAGGCATAAACACTGAGCAAAATGGAAGAAAAAAAGCAACACATCCTGCCTCACAAGTGTGTACGCTCCAGTTTTTAATAGACTACTTTGCACGATTGCCAACTCTTCTTCCTAAGAGCCACTTTTGTCTGTGAAAGGAGATTCTGGCAGGCATACAATAAAAGCAAGGGCATTACACAAGACAATCATGCGATACCATTTGACCTTTGGAAAGAAAATTACTGAGCAAATATTGATTACGTCTCTGTGAACTGCTCAGGGTTTTCAGAGAACGGTGGACTCAAAAGGACACGGAAACATACACCGCAGGGAGTGGAAATTAGAAACCTCAGCTGTTTTCAATCTGAGATAATAAGAAGACAAAGACTGAAATGATTAAAGGGAATGTCAAGATTTGACATATATATATCAGACAGAGACGAGCGAGTGCCATCACATGTGGGGAGACGGCGAGGCCACGACTTCGAGACCTCCCATACTGCAGACACATGGCGCTACGCTGTGACAGCATGCAAGCAGGCAGAGAAAAAAAAGAAGAGGAAACGCATTCGTGTCAGCCACATGGATTTGCCCCAGGGTTTTCTGGGTAATTACAGAGTAGCAGGCTAGCTCCACCAACACCATCTTCTGTGGAACTGACTGTGTGGTTAGAAGCGCAGACTTGGGAGATCTCCTCTTACTCTTTGCCATTGTGTGTTCTGATTAATGATTATCTACCAAGGACCAGGATTCTGAACAGTGCTGACATCAGCAAAAAAACTTTTATTGATTAGTTGAAGCCAAAAGGCCTCGAAAATACAGAAAATCTCAAGATAATCGGTTAACATTTTGAGAGAATCAGCTGATTTCTTCCAGAAGTGTTCTCGTGTTGGTATTCCAGATAAAATGGAAAACAGGAAGATCCTGCTAAACTGGCACAGTTAAGAGATACATGTTAGGTCTTGTTTGTTTGACTCATAGTAACCAAAGTGTGGCGTTGACATTTTGTGGTTTCACGGAGCATGAGTACCTTGCGCTTTCCTGGCCAGGTGTAGTCACGTTCTGGAGCTCCCTGCCAAGAAATCACCCAGCATACAGTTCCATTTTTACAACATCAATTTAAATGAAATGCATGACCACCAGAAGGGGCTTGTTTCAACTTGTGTTGAAATCCTTCTTCGTAAAACGACACTCTGGTTGTTCTCCATGAGCAAATAGACCAAAAGCTTTGATTTTCTGATCATTAGCAGGTGAGCATCTCTCTAAAGCAGACGTTTTGTCAGTTTGCAGCTCTGAAACATTCAGATATGTAAGAAGAGACTTCAGCAATGACCTCAGCAAAGCAACTGCTGCCCGTCAATCTGAGAAAAGTAATAAACCCATCCCCAAACCATCTCAAGTCGATCATTTCATGGTGTGAAAACATTCACAATTGGAAAACATTCAAGGCAGCTGACAAACTTCCCATAAGTGGACATTCAAGACAGTTCTTTCATTTTGAAGATCCTGTAGTAACTTTAAGATCCCAGACGTTGAAGTTTCAGCCTCATCTTCTGTATTGAGGGCTGCATGATGGAACAGTTGATAGCACTGTTGCTTCGTGGCGAGAAGGTTGCAGGTTCGGTTCCTGGCTGTGTCCTTTCTGTGTGGAGTTGGCATGTTCTCCCCATGATTGGACTTCCTCTGGGTACTCCAGCTTCCTCCCACAGACCAAAAACATGCATGAGTGTGTTGTAAGTCTTGTTCGTCTCCATGTGACCAGTCCAGGGTGCCCCCTGCCTCTCGCCCTGTGACTGCTGGAGATGGACACCAGCTCAAAGTGACCGTTACTGGATGAAGTGGTTAAAATCCATTGTTGATGATGTAATGTTTAGAATCCAGGCATTTAAATGAAAATCTAATGATCCAACTAGTAATTGTTAAGAGAAATAAAGATGAATATTTGAAGAAATGAGCAAACTGGTGTCAAAAATTAATAACAATCTCATAATCAGCACATTTCCCATCCAGACAGAGGCATTATGGTGTTTGCTTGAACAAGACTCAACTCTTCCCCGGCTGCCTGAAAACCATCTCTGTGTGTACAGACTCATCTGTACAGACACACTCCAAGTGTGATGAAAGAAAACACAGCAAGGGATGATGGAGGTTTTACACCTGTTGGTATGATGACAGGCAATATCCTAATACCTGGAGAAAGTGAGTACTGAGCTGACAGACTGAATAAATAGTTTAGTATTTTTAAAATGAGATAATAAAAGCATGAAGGAGGAAATGTACTTTGAGATTTAGACAAATTTAACTACTTTCAGAAGTGCACCAGTTCTGAAAGTGTTCCTGAAGGAGGCGTGTAGGAATGCAAATGTCTGCAGAATTTGCTCCAGAGTTCTTGAAAAGATTTCGAACCGTGACAACGTGTGAATTTTGAGTGCGTAAGTGTGAATGTTGTTAACAGTTGCTGCTTTGTTTTCTTTTCAGCTGAAAAGTGTGTGTGACTTGCTGCTTAGAATATTGGATCTGTGTGGCTACATCTGGTGTTGATATCGAGACAACGAGAAGCCCTGTCTGCCACTCTTAAAAATAATGCATCAGTTTCCCGTCATAACTCTTCCTGCATCACTCTGCAAACCATTTCATCACATTTCCAGCTCTGTGAACACATTTTTGATAGAAAATCTCCAGCTGTTAAAAAAAAACATGTGAATGGCACAACCAGAAAAAGACTGGACCAATGGTCTACATTCTCCAGAACATATCCTGTTCCTGATCAAACATCCCACATTAGCAAAAGCAATTTAAAGAAAAATGTCAAATAAAGACTTTGGCTACATGTTCAGAGTTGCTCCATAAAAAGGTGAAGCCTACATTGAAAATATAAGTCACCCCCCTCCATAATTACAGAGTTTCCACTGGCTTAAAAAATTAAAAGGCTTGCAGACAAACGTCAGAGAAAATCACCAGGTATGAACATTAGGGATTAAAAGAATAAACTTTGGCCTGCCCTAAAAAAAGTGACCCAATACCACAATCAAAGGACTGCACAGCCTTGAATTTTCCTCCTGACCAGAGCAGCGTAAATGTCAGCATGCCTATAAATATTCTGCACAAGTGCAGGGTTTTTTTTAAGTTGCTTTCTTGCAGCTAAGAATTTGGTGCATTTGCAGAGAAATTGCCACTGGCACACAGCCAAACAGAAGTCTGTATTTATGCAGCCCGACAAGTGGGACACACTAAGACCTGTTAAACAGCAGAAAGAGAGGGGGCTTGTTTCATTAGCGGCTGCCATCGGTGGGTCAGATTATTTAAGAGGTGCACAAAAGTCCATTCACTCACTCAAAGGGTGGCATTTACAGTGACATTTCTGCACCGCTGCAAACCAGCTAGGGCCAAACATGACTGTATGCAAAAAAATACCAAAAATTGCTGTATTTAGGTCTCTTTTTGTGCACTAAACTAACCACATTAGATCTTGCATGCAAGGATAGATATTCAGACACAAATGTACAAAATATATGTAAAGAGTGTACGGTGGCTGCCACTTTTCCAGGTTTCTTCCCATTTTAAATTCCCTCTTACTGAAAGATGCCAGAGAGTACGACTTTGTATAGCAGCAGAAACAAACGTCCAACAGAGATATCAGTTCAATAACATGAAGCAGATGGCTAAAAGAAGGAGACAAGCACGAAGGGAATAGAGACGAATGTGTTGGCGCACCTGTGACTGAGAAATAGACGTTGGTTGCAGCTGTCACATTGTTTTTCCAGGATAATTCTGGCAAAAAAACTTCTAGTAGTTTAGTTGATTTTCTCATGATTTTTCCCCAAAACTAAAGCTAAACTAAAATTAAACCCTCAATGTTGATAAGGAGAACTGGAAGGTAAGGCAACAAAACTGATGAGCCATTTGGGATCAATAGTGACAGAAAGAATGTCTTAACCACGTTTAAAAAGAAAGGGCAATAACTATATATTTTTTACTCTTTAGGCTTTTTCCTTGAAGCATCACACAAGCTTTAGGTTGATCCATTTGTCTTCTTTATGTAAACAGAAAAGTGATGAATCATCATGTTTGCTTTAACGTTACCAAGCCAACTTAAATAGTTCGACCTTCCCGCACAAAATCCCCAACATACGGATTTACCATGTTTGGCAATAAGGAGGGTATTTGCCTTGGAGTAAAAGGGGAGCCAGTGAAAAAGCACAGGTGTGGGCTGGGATTAAAGATCAGCTCGGGAGACACACGCAAACAAAAGGAGAAGGAGGAAAACCGCTGAACTAAGAAATGCTTGAGTTGAACTTAATTACAGATGCTCCAAAGGAAAGGAATGTGGAGTCACATTTAGGGCCGGTCACACCTGGCTGCCCAAAGAACAAACCAATTAGTAAACAGAGTCAGTGAATGGACAATCAAAACACCGGAGGCCGCGGAAAGAAAAGCCGTTCCCCTTGGCTATTCTCCGGAACACAATGACAGGTAAGTCTTTGCAAGCTGGGGTGTTAGCGTGAACTCAGAAAGACGAGACAAAAACGTCCACGAACAACTCCAAACTTTAAATATATCTACACAGACCACCACGAGGGAGGTATGCACACATATTTGAAGGAAATCTGGATGCAATTAACCAAATAACCAAACAGTTTATGAAGACTTTGCACTCAGGAAATTAGGGGGAGGCAAGTGAGTGCTAACAGGGAAGGAAATGAAGCAGATGGATAAGGCATAAACAATGGAGATGGCTGCAGTCTCGTTCAGGATCCAAATGTTGTTCCAGTCTTTCATATCCTGCAGCAAAAACAATTCTTTAATTGTTATGGGACGTTTTTCAAATAAAAACAATTGTATGATTATTAAAGGCGAGACAAGGACACGACTTAAGAAAATACATTTGTTAACCATTAAATACAGATATATCTTTGCCATTTACTTATTGTTTTTAGGTTTAAAGTTACTAATGTCTTAAATGTGAACAAAGTTTTTTAAAAGTCCTTAACTTCAGCACATGAACTCTGGCTAAACTGTCACTAAAGTAAAGCTAAATAAATTCATCGAACCAGGCTAACTAAACAAAATGAACTATAAACCTGGTAAAGAGGTATTTTGGGACGCTGAGCACAACGCAGATCAGAGGCTTTGGCACATTAAAACCCTTTGTTAGCGTTTTGTTGCTGCCAAGTGCATTCTTTAAACCTCAGAGGTTGTTAGCAAAGATTACAGCTATGCACACTGCAAGCCACGACTGTTGTCTCCTTGTCCATCAAAGGTTGCTACCACTGAACCAAGCAATCTGCTGGGAATAAAAAAAAGGTACACAACAAGCGTCTCCTACTGTGATGGTCTCTGTACTTGTGGAGATGGAAAGTTTTCTCTTTTTTATGGTCTCAGCAGCATCATTGATGAACATCTGGTCTTCTGGTGGGAGGGAAACAAAGGATAAAGACACCAACTGGAGCAAATGGGGCCATAAGAGGTCAAAGGGCGGCCACGTGGGACCAACCACAACAAGGCCATAGAAGAAGCTACTTTACAACAGTTCAGTCAGCGGAGAACAAAGGCTGACTGGGAAGAAGACCTCAGCATATAAGTTCATCTTTAAAACTGCCTGCACACGCTGCAATAAAAGATGGACCGAGTAGAAACAAAAGTAAATTATTGAGTTCAAATTGCAAAAACAGTTTAGGACAAGCAGTAGCTTGTCAGTGATGTGCTAAAGTTCAATCAAATGAACAATAATTAACAATCCAACCAAACCATCAAATGTATTCGTAGCTTGTTTTCAACATTGATTCCTGTAAGGACCTTTAAAGCAACACTAAGTAGTTTTACACTTTAAGCCAGAACATTAAAATTAATCTAATTGATTTTTGAGTTAGAAACTTGACCATTTTGACATTTGTCACCACTCTGCACCCCTCTACTGGCCAGACACTGCACTAAACAGTTTTGAGGAGCGGGTAGGTCTCCAAGATGATGTCACTACCTGCTTTGTCACTACCTACATCAACTGTCGGGAAGGAGTGATGGTTTAAGCGAGGGTTTCACCATTTAACCAGTCTGACTATTAACCACATGGTGAAATATTGTAGAAAAGTATATCCTGAAAAATAAGACTTTCCGAACACCACCTCACAGTAAATAAATACATTTGCCGAAAACGGTGACTCCTACACAGGGGACACCTGTTCCTTAGCCTGGCAAGCCACGATCAGATCAGACTTACAATAGTTCATAAGAGGCCACGATTTATTGAAACAACTCATTCATAGGGGCAGGATCAACAGCTGTCAGTCAAACTGTCTTCACATGCTATTGGATAGCGCTAGGACCAATCAGAGCCATTTAGCAACAACTGGAACAGCTGTAAATTAAACTTTTACCATATTCCGTCGGCAAAGCAGCCAATAAATCCTTTTTCAAAATAAAAGACTTAAGTGCCTCTATCAGTTTGCTTCTTAAAGAGAAGCCTAAACCTAAGTCGTCCAAAGTTGATGACCAAGTCATTTCAAATAAACGCGTTTCCCGAGCTGCCACCATGTTGTTTAAAGTGCCCATGACATCGGTTTCCATGTTTTCTGACTTATCTATCATGTTGCAACGTTGAGTTCTCACCTTAAACCTGCCAGAAAGAGCAAAAAACGGCGTCCATCTGTCTCCTAGTACAGCCAGTGAGAAGCTCTTCCAGATTTCAGACCCAGGTTTCAAACAGTTTTTTTCACTCCAGCCCGCTATGAGGTCATAGTGATCCAGACTTGCTTATATGGTCAATTCTCCTCCCACATGCACGTTCACGACAACTGGAGTGAGGCAGTGCCGCCGCCATTGCCCATAGACCGTGTAGTGTTTAGTTTCAGTTTCGTTTCTCTTTCACGCGACGACACTGCCCCCTGCTGCAGCAGAAGTGTCAGGCTGCCAAATAAGGAGAAACCCAGCAGAACCGGAAGGCGGCGCTTTCTTCTGATCTCTGAGTTGCTCGTTAGGAAATAATTACAGCGTATTTTGAGTTATAATGGTGCAACGCTAATCTAGAGGCATCAAAGATTACACCTGTTTAATATAAAGTGATTTAAATATGGAGTCACAGGCACTTTAAATTCAGAGTTGAAGCGCTGTCGTCATCGGCAAATCCCGCCCACAAAACCATTAGAGCGCTGTGATTGGCCCGGTACGAGACTGACCGGACCAATCAGCGGGCTGCAGGGGTTCCAATGAAGTGTGGCTAGACCAAAGTCTGCAGAGTAGGGCTGGGCGATAAAGCGAAAATGACCAAATACTGAATTTTATAACTCCAACAGCATTTTGCCCATAATCCTATGTTCGGTATTTAAAAAAATGAAGAGAAGCGAGTAGGTTGCAGATGTCCATGTCCCTTTAAGAAGCTGTATCGCCGATTCAACTAGTCCGCGTCACGTGCTAGTCACGTGGCTCCCCCCATCCAGTTTGAAACAAGAAGGGGAAAACAAGGAAATAGAGAATCACAGCGGGCTTGTTGCTCTGCGTCACTAGCGGGCCGCGTTAGCTCACTGTTTGTGGCTACTGGTAGCTGCCTGCAGCTGGCCGCCACTTAACGGCTGCTCCGTGGGTTTTACTGCAGCCATCCGGACTGCTGTGGACTACAAGCTGCAGCGGTGTCTGCTGTAAATTTGGTCGAGGAGAAGCTTATTCCCAGATAATTGTTCATTAATCATTTGGCAACATGATGGATTCAGCAAGAAGTTTGAGATGAAAACAAAAGACAGAAGTCAGACTGCAGAAAGACTAGCAACAAGTCAAGGTAACACGTCCTCCACCTTCAGTTCAACCACACTTTATATAGAACCTGATTACCTAACAACTCCAATGTGACAATATTCACATGATGCAGCTCTCTGTAATATCCATCTGTAGAATATAAGAGATTATATCTTAAATACTTTGCGTTTGCTGGAAATTTGAGTCTGTGGAGCAATTATGCTGCTACAGCTCCATCTAGTGGACAACTTTTCTTTTTGAGCATACAGATAGTTATCGTCCATTAATCGTTATCGAGGTGAACTCCTCAATAAATCGTGATATTGATTTGAGGTCATATCGCCCAGCCCTACTGCAGAGCAAAACTGACGATCTAGTTTACTAAGCTAGCTCTTCCCCACTAGGATCCGAACCAAAGCCTGACGGGTCCAGTCGGATTTGGGTTGAGTAATTATTTGGACGTACTGAGTCACGCTCGGACAGCAGAGAGAGAGAGAGAGACCATTTCTGAACTCTCCATGCTGCTGCGGGGAGGATTTACGACTGTTGAAATTCCACTTTTAACCAGTAGGGGGCTATGCAGGAAACTTACTTAGTGTTGCTTTAATACAAAACAAAAAATTTTACACAAAAATGTAAAGCCGTTTGTTCCAACTTCTATATTAGTTTTCTGATGCACTCAATGGCCGGTACATTGGTATGTAATGACAGCACAAGCTAATTTATGAAGAGTACTTGTCCCATTAATAACTTTAAGTGAGTCATTGATGAATCACCTTTTGCAACAGTGTGGGAAACTTTCTTATGAACTACTGCAAGTCTGAGTCAAATGCATTTCCTAGAACAGGTGACACGTACCAGCAATAGAGGACTTTAACAAGTTTGTGCAAGTGACAGAGTGGGAGGTGTGCTACACAAAAGAAAGGAAATCGTGCTGACTTGCAACTGATGCACAGTCTGGAACAAAACAAACTGGCAGTTCCTTCTTTTGGCAAGCATGGCATTTTTAGGACACAAAAATGACTAAACACGCTGATCTCTTACACCAGACAAAGTTTGCTTAATAGTTAATAAAGGTCACAGTCCCAGTCCAACATAATCTCAATCAGAAATCTGTGCTAGAAAATAAAGTTTATTTCAATAAGGAGACACTAAGAAACCTGCTTCCCAACTGTCATTTTTGCTGTGAGGGTGTGTGAAGAGTCTCCAGTTCATTTTTACACAGTTTGTTGCTGGGTGTGTCTATAAAGCCTCTGTGCTTTGAAGACATTGTACTCTACAGTGAACTGTCCTGAGGGAACACAGCACATAATAACTGAAACTCAATCCACATTTTAAGGCTGAAATGCAAATCAACCAAACAGCTAAAACACTTGCCCTACAATGCCATTATTTGCAAACTCCAGAGCATTTACCATGATAATGTGAATTGGTGTCAAGTGGCCTCCAGCCATCTGTTGATAGGTTGACCCTTCAGCACAACAAAAGGTCACTTTTACCAGGTCTTACTGCACTGATGAATTCTAAAAAACCCTCTGAAACGGGAGTGTCATGAAACATCAGTTGTGGTTTGTTTTTTGGTTTATAAAAAAAGAATGTTAGACATTTCCCCAATATTTTCACATTTTTTGTAAAAACTGTAGACAAAACACTAATGAAATATTAGTTTAGGTGAAAAGCTGTTCAGTCTTTTAGCTTCAAATGATCTTTGCCATCTTGGCCACTGTGAGTTCCCACAGGGAGCACAACATCACATCCCAGAACGTACTGGTCTGCGCCGTGGTGCTGCTGAACATACCTGACAGTTCTACTTCCAATTGTTGAGGAATTAAGAGTCTCACAAAACACAATGGTAGCTCTGATCACGTACAGACCAAAGGATTCACCCTCATGCTTCCTGTTCTCAGTTCCCGCGAAAGATTGTGACTATTGGGCAAGAGGCATTCAATGGCACGCCACTTCAGAAACACGCCCTGTGAGACCAGAAGAAGAACCATTTACAAGGTGCGGTGCTGACGTTTCCTGTGGAACCCAAGCTTTAATCCTCTCAGAGGTTCTAATATAGGTTAAAAATATGTCTAACAGTTTATGTAAAAAAAAAAAAATCACAGCTTTGAATTCAAGAAATAAAACCTCCAAGTGTAAACACAGTCAGCAATCTTGGCCTGGGACACAGAACTTACAAAGTCTGCAGATTTTGAAAAGACTTTGAGTACACTCTAACAGAGTGGTTTCAGCAGATTTTTGCTTGACAACTAGACTGTGTATCACACCGTTAACTGCAGCTGATGAAGGGTCACCGGCCACAAAACGTCTTAAGCCAACTGTAGACGGATCGCACCAAACTCTTGTGAGCAGCAGCGTAAACACCAGCTGGTGATGCACCAAGTTGGTAGTAGTACTAGTAGAAAAAAACAAAAATGGATGACTAAGGCTCACTTCTGCTCTTATCTGTACCTCCATGTGCTCACATAAGAAAACAAACAAAAACAGCAGGTTTGGCTTGAGAAATTCAAACATGTTTGGTTTGCTGCGAGTCGACTGACATCGGGTCTATCCCCCTCACACACCAACAGATTTTTCTTCCAACTAACCACGCCGACTATGCAAACTTTGCCCGACTGGGAATTGTGGGTAAAATCTGTCAAAAAAACCATGTATTGTGTCCCCAGCTTAACATTCCTGCACTGATCAAACCCTGTAGATGGAAACTAAAGGAAAACACACAGAGTACAAACTGATTAGTCTCTCTGACAACAATTCAACATCTGGAGAGATCAACACAACCCTGTAAATATGACAGATGTCTCCAAAAATTCATCTGCAGGATGTGGTTTAAGGTCTTTTTATGGTCTTCATTTAGCATAAATCAGCTCATCATGATGCAGACACACTGGTCTAGTTTTACTGTTGATTCAGCTGTACTAGAACTAGAAGATGACTCATGTGTTTTTGCTAGTGACCAATGTCAATCTTAAGAAATCAAGACAGCTGATGGTTCCAGTAGGATCCAGGAGGATCCTCCTAGAGGTCAAAAGATATGAGTTATTTAATGGCTGATGCCAATTTCTAGAAATAAGAATAGCCAATATATATGGCCAAGTTCTTTTTTTTTCCTTCTTCTTTTCAATGTTTTGTTTTTCTGTCTGACAAAAACTATAAACTTTACCTTGAATAAACATTTTAAACAACATCTAAGAGAAATGGGATCTATCTTTTCCTGCTTAGTCAACAGTTATGTCTGACAACCAATTATTTAAAGAGCGGCAAATATTAGCCGATTTATTGGTCAAGCCGATTACTTGGCTCTAACTTGTGTTGTGACAGGTACGCTGTTGCAGGTAGTGCAGTGGGATTGACAGAAAGAGTATAGTCATGTCTATGAACATCTTGCTGCCCACACACTCATTTCGGGTCTTGAAAATTGTATTTTTGCTTAATGGAAACAATTTGTCTAAATAAATCAGTTCATGCCAAAAAAAAAAAAAAACTACAGGTTAAGTATTAAATTACTTGAGTTAGTTGCTGAAATATCATAAAATATATGTATTTTTAGCAGGTTTAGTAACCCAAATTCTACAGTTACTGACTGATTACCCTACCTGGATGCAGTCATTTTATAAAACTCGTAAAAGTAATTGTTCCTTACTGATTTGAACTTAATTACAGGATTATCCACATGGTGAGATTTATTCAACATGACACAGAGATGCTGTGAGCTCGCTTAACCACATCATGATTTCCACATGTTGAAAACCCTTCAGAACAAGCCTGCGTTTAGAGTCATTTCACAGCTGATACTCAAAGGAAACCTTCATGTGAATGACTAAACTCCAGCGTCTATAAATTTTACATTTGTTTTTCGTTACCACGTATTTCAAAGGAAGAGTCATTTCCTGAATACTCATCAAGATCTGTTTATGTCAGCCTGTTCCGTTCATCCATTCCAATGGTGAATAAAATTAAAGTATGATCAAAATCAACGCGACCTGTTCAGTGTAACCCTGACAAGACTTATTACACCTCATTGTTTTACATTCCTGGCAAAAAGCACACGTCACAATCATCTCGACTGTATACTTAAGGCAGCTGGAAGTGGCAGCTCATCCAACTTTCCATAAATCTTGGAGGTGCTGCAGAAGAGCTGAATGCAAACCACATGCAGGAGGAGACACAGAGTTCAGGGCTGAAGGGGGGGAGCAAAGACACGGCTACAAGGCTCAGACCTACAACTAGAACAGATAAATCAGCCAGCGGAAAAGCAAAGTGATCTGAGAAGTTTTATTGGCTTCATTCAAATAAACAAACCCACATGTGGACGGATGTATGCGTGTGTCTTAAAGGGACACAAAGAAAATGCACCCAGATAAACTGTTTGTCACCCATGATTAGAGGTGACGGCCTCGTCCCTTTCAACTCCAAATTAGCGGTTTTGCTTAGCGAAGCAGACGTGGAGATCAAAAAAGGTCTGACATGCCCACTTAATCCGAGTAAATCTCCCCCCTCCACATCTCACCAACCCAACAGCTTCTGTGTGACAGCAACCATCACAGACACATGCCTATCACAGTCTCTATGAAACAAGATTTTATTCGTCTGAGTGGACATCATCACCAAAAAAAAGTATTAATAACAGTCATAGCTGCAGCGTTGACCAGGTCAGGACACTTGATCTTCATGAAAAACACCAAATGTGGCCACTTCTGATCCGCTCTTGACTGGATCCATCAGCTGCAAAGGGGTTTGTGGGCGTCCACATCTAAGGAGCAACAGATGTCTTTGGTCTCTGTGAAACTCACGCTTTGAAGGAGAAAGATGAATGAAAACTTCTACAAGAGCTTATGTGTGATTTACAGTAAACACAACAGTGGGGTTCCAGTGTTTTTGGGGTGGAAATGATTTAGTTTGAGTCAGGAAATTAATTTCAGCCTGTTTAGATTTTTGCTGAGTTGCTGCTCTGATGAGAAAATCATAACAGAAAACGAGGAAAGAAATCAAGGAGGAGGTTTAAAGGTGGAGAAATGTGTTAAAAATCCCAAGACTTAACAGAACTCTTAATCAGATTTAGTCCTAATAAGTGAAATTCCAACAAGGTCTAAATTAAATGAGGTTCTTTAATTAGTTTAAAGAATGTGGATGAACTTTAATAATAGCCAGGAGGAACTATTTAGACATAATAGTTCTTGCATTAAATGTCAGTAAACCACTGGTTTATTGGTTTACATGGGGAACCTCCTGGAGACTTCCACAATTTCGGTTTATTATTTAGAAACCACAAAGTTGTTTCAAGTTCTGGTAAAAGTAAGGACACATATTCAGACCTATAAGCTCACCTACATCCCTTCATGTAAAAACGAGATGAAACTCAGAGCCTCTCACCTGTTTAAAGTCCGCCACGAAGGTGATGAGGGTCCCGTCTCCCTGCTTGAATTCCAGCGATATCGAGTCTCTTTCACTGTCCGCCTCCAGGACCTCCTCGGTCACCAGTCCGTCGGAGAGCCGGACCCGGACCCTCAGCTCCGACCCGAGCCCCACAGCGACCACCAGAACCAGGGCGCAGCACCAACGGGCCACCAGCGTCCGAACCGAAGCCGCAGAGACGCAACTCGCAAACATCCCCCCGAACACTGAACCCGACAGAGCGAATAACCGCGGCGAAATCCAGAAATAAAGAGTTCATATCCTCCAACTAACGGAATTATCAGCTTGTTCTGGGGGGGGGGGGTTACGTTTTTTCTCTCATTTTCAAAGCGGTAGGTGTCGTTTAAAAGTCACCACTGCTCCATTTTAAACGCGTGTGTCAATGAACCCCCTTCTTCTTCTTGGATATCAGGAGGCTGAAATCTCGCCTTTTCACTACTGGTAACCTACTTCCATTGAAGAAAAGAGTCTCGCGCTCCGGTGTTGTTTAGAACATGCGCAGTTCGGTTCCCAGTCAAACTCTCCAGCCGACTGTCCCACGTTGCTCCTCATTCCGCTTTGTGTTCATACCTTTTCTTCTGAATTTCACTTCCTATCCGTCGCTGTCCCACTGCTGGCCTGACCTCCAAACTTTCTGCGTGTGCGCGTGTGTGTGTGTGTGTGTGTGTGTGTGTGTGTGTGTGTGTGTGTGTGTGTGTGTGTGTGTGTGTGTGTGTGAGTGTGCGGTGTTGTTGGTAGTAAACTCTTAAAGCCATACCAGCCTCTGAAAACTCTGCCCATCCCCCCTAAAGGCCTCATGTGATTCTCCTGCACACCAAGCAGCAAGTTTAGACTAATAATAATAATAATAATAATAATAATAATAATGGCAATAATAATAACAACAAAACCCAGAAAATGACTGGTGCAGTGTGGGATTTGCAAATCACTGCTTTGTGAGACTTGTTCGTGCCATGTAGGGATAAATAAAGGGCAAACTGTTACCAACAGCTGGTGGGATTCAAAAACAAACATTAACTATGAGATTATAATCCACGTTCATCCCTTAAAACGATCATTAAAGTCATAGTTCAGATTCTTAAACAGGTTTCTGTGGAACTAATATAAACTATTAGCATCAAACAGCTGTTTGAACAGCCACCATTTGGAGAAATAGAGATTGGTTCTGTTCTTATTCAAGTGCAAAACCATGAACTCCAGTAAGGGTCAGTCTAAATAATGTTATAGCAGTTTTTGTGAATTTTTATTTATTCATTTATTTATTACAGTATTTGGGGTGGTTCACAGCCGAGTGAGAATCAGCTGGAATGAGATCTAAATCTGTGATCGTGGTTTGACTGGAAAAGGGTGGCTTGCTAACTTTGGGTTGGGAGAAAGGTTCTGCCTCAAGTGGAGGACTTTAAAAGTATCTCTTGTTCATGAGTGAGGGAAGAAGGGAGCGGGCGGATTGGGGCAGCGTCTGCAGTGATGTACACTGAACTGGTCTGGTGAAGAAAGAGCTGAGCCAGAAAGCAAGGCTCTTACCGTTTGATCTACCTCCCAATCCTCACCTGTGGTCATGAGCTTTGGGTAATGACCGAAAGAACAAAATCGTGGATACAAGCGACCAAAAGGAGTTTCATTCGCAGGGTGGCTCAGCCTTTTGAGATGTGGAGGGAAGCTTGGACATTCAGGAGGGATTTGGAGTAGAACCGCTGCTCCTGAGAGGAGCCAGTTGATGTGGTTCGGGCATCTTGTGAGGGAGGCGTTTTGGGCATGTCCTGCTGGCAGGAGGCCCCCGGGTCGACCCAGGACAAGCTGGAGGAAGTACATCTCCAGGTTGGCCAGGAAACGCCTGGGTGTCCCAGTGGAGGAGCTGGCGGACTTGGCCGGGGAGAAGACGGTTTGGGATGCCCTACTTGGATGCTGTCCCCACAACCTGACCCCGGATAACTGGAGAAAGGCGAGGTGAGGCGAGACATTCACATTACATGATGCTGGGAGAAATGTGAAGTTCTGTGGATATTTCTATCATTTGTGCTGTAAATACCTATAGAAGTCTATGTAAACAGCTGTGTATGATAGCGTTACAGGTTTAAGAAGTGTCAGCACAAACCACTATCACATGTTTATATTAGCTTAGATATAAAGTGCTCATAACCTTCCCACAGAGAACAAAACATCACTGTAAAGACTTTAGTCGTAATGCATTTATAAATATTTCAGTTTCAAAATCAATACGGATTATTTTATCCCCCAAATATGCTGCTATTATCAACACATGAGGGAAAAGTGAAAATCTTTTACATGTCATACCGGTGAAACAGACAATAATAACACTTCTTTTAATGAATATTTAATTAACTTGAGACAAAAGTTGCATAGAAATATGTAAAATAATGTGCTGACACATTTTTTTGTTTGTTTGTGAATTCAGTGGTAATACTTTCATATCTCAGGTAATTGTGGCTTTAGATGAAGTCATTTTTGATTCACAGGACTCAGAAGGAAAAGAGGCCTCGTCATGTACTGTGTATTATTTATCTGAATATGTCCTCAAGGAAAAGCTTGACGAACCTGATGTGAGAGCTGCCAGCGCTGATAAAAGCAGCCTATCTGAAGTGAGATCTAACGAAATGGTGGATTGCTGCTGCCGTTGTGTTTGTGTGCGTGCATAATGCGTCGTGCACACACACACCAACACACTAAAAAGTCACATCCGTGCACTGTCACCTCAGCATTTTGTGTGTGGGCCGAGCCCTGGACCGGTGACCCCAAATGTGATGGTGCTCCAGCGCTGCCGGGACTCAAAGTGAAGGAGAAAGCAAACAGAGAGGTCATAAAGCAGAGCAAACAGTGTTTAGGTGGGCCTGCAAACCAAGCTGGGGCCCTGATAGATCCGAGGAGTGGAGTTCAGGCAAACACTTCCCTTTGTCATGAAGAATTCACCAGCTACGTCTCAGTTAGAACATTCAAACAGATGAAGACGTCTGGGCCACGATGAGGAGATCGGACCCTTCTCCTCTAACCTCACAAAGTGTTTTGCTCTTACATGCAGTCAGCAGCAAATACATGATTACATTTTTTATTCTCACTATAATATAAGTAACAGTTTTAGAGCTCTGTTTATAATCATGCCCTCGCTTGCTGCAATCGCTTCAATCAGAAATTAAATGCTGTATAAACACACACACACACACACACACACACACACACACACACACACGCGCACGCACGCACGCACGCGCGCACACACACACACACACACACAAACACAGAGCAGTCCAAAGTGCACGGTGCAAGGAGCAAGGTGGTGATACAGACAGATACAAGCTACAGTGTATAATGGTTTTTACGATGATCAACCCTTGTTGTCCTATCATGATGACTGCCACAGTGATCTGTGTATGGTTAACCACGACTCATGACCATTTGTCATAAAAGTTATGAATTCAATATATTTAGTTGGCGTTAAGGCAGTATAAATAAAATCTAATCATTTTATCATCTGAATTTAAATAAAAACAAAAAGATTTCCCAACATTCTAATAAGTTTCCTTTGAGCAAAACCCAGCCTACAATGTTCTATCCAGTTATTAGGAAGGGCTTTTATTTATGTAATTATTACTTCAGTGTCATGTGGGGGAAGAAGCATCCTGCGCTTTACTGTCACACAAATTGATTATCTTTTACACCATTTCCCTTCTGAAAGAAAAAGTCATGAATCAAAAGAGGCTTGCTTCTGAATCTAATTAAATGAAGTGAAGAGGAAAAGTGGAGAACAGTCCTGGCTCTTTGAAGAGGTTTCTCTTTCAATGTTAGTTATATAGACTTTATGAGATTCATCAGTACATATCAGTACATCCTTCCTGAGGGTGTATTTTATATCAAAGATGTACACAGTGATAGACATCAGACCCAACAATGCAGATGACCTGAAAGCTGTTATTAAAGCAACCTGGGCTTCCTTCACGCCTCAGCAGTGCCACAGGCTGATCACCTCCACGCTGCATTGATGCAGTAATTCATGTGAAAATCAACCAAGTATTGAGTGCATAGAAATGAACATACTTTTCAGAAAACCTGACATTTCTGTTTAAAATATTCCTTTTTAATACTGATCTTATGTAATGTTCTAATTTTCTGAGACGTTTTATTATCTGTAAACCTTTACCATCAAAATTACAAGAAATAAAGGCTTGAAATATTTGACTCTGTTTAATGAATCTATATAATATATGAGTGACCTGGAAATAAGTATCTGAGAAGTATTTTACTATTAGGCAGAAAAATGTCCCAAAGATAGATTTAAAATCATACCGCAGCCAGCCACCAGGGGGCTTCTGATTTGTTTCAGCTTTAAGTCCCACCATACATTCCCCTGTTTAATTTGTCAGTGGCTGAGAGCTTTGAAACCAGTTGCACAAGCATTATGATGAGCGCTTTGAAGGTTACTGTGATTAAAAATCTTTCCAGTCTTACATTACTGTATTTTTTGGAAATGATCAAAGCATTTGTTTCACATCTGCACAGAAATAGTCATTTGAAATGACTAACAGTCTCCTCCTAATCACTGACAAAAGAATGATTTTGTTGTATTTCGAGAAGGTGAAGCTTTAGGCACTATTGATCACAACATTTAGGTTGTTTTTATATTTTAAAGAGACATTTTAATGTCTTTTTTTCTCATGTTTACAACTGCATGTCATCCTAATTTGTCATTTTTCCTTATCACACCTTTATGTCGATAATTGGAGGGCTGGATGCTTCTGATTAGGTCATAAACCTGATCATCATGACTCTGATGTTTCTTGAACTCATCATTCTCTGCACTTTTCTCACATGTTCTTGGGCTCATGTTATTGGTTCATTTTGAAGTCTCTTCCAGCAAAAAGGTGTCTTTTTTCCTCCACTTCATCTCTTTTTCTTGTTCAAAAGGAAGTTGTCAGTTTCAGTAATGTTAAAAATTGTAAATTCATAACAATAAACCAATTGACTGTGATATAGCATTACATGAATAAACGTAATTGTAACTACATTTTGATATTTGCTGGACGTTTCTCCTGATTGCTGCAGCTGAGAAGCTGATGTTTGCATTCCTAAACCCCGTGAAGCAGACGCCACACTCAAGTCTCGTCAGACTCCCCTGTGTTCATTTTATTATTTTAAAAACACAGCTGCAAAAGTTCATTGTCCTAATAGATTTTTTCTTATATTTTCTAAGTGAGAAAATCATGTTAAATCCCAACTTTGGTCACAAGGGATTCATTCATTTCTCTTCAGGAGCAGTAACAAGACCATTTTATCCCTGCATTTAAATACAATAAAGAATACAACTTGTCAATAATTTAAACAATGTTTTTAAAGTTTGACGTGTAGAAAAACAAGTTTCATCCCCACTAGAGCACATGGTTATGAAATAATACATTCTTTGCACTTACTGTGAGAAATGTGAAGTATTTTGACTCTTTGATGAGGAACAATTACACTTGTTTGGATTTGACCAGGTGCTAATACTGCTTGTGTGTTTGTTTGTGCTGGGACTTTCATGTGGTGATTTTAAAATGATGTATTTGAGGGATTTGTGCCACCCAGGCAGAACTTTTCACCAAAACAGCACTTTATGTTGTAAACTGAGTGTAAAAAACCCACCGGGTTTGATTGTTCTGCTGCTAATCAGACCTGTCATATGTAAAAATATTGCAGATGTTTGGATTAGGAGCATCTGGAACACTTTTCTCTATAAAGGGACAGAAAGATGAGGACAGAGACCACATGTGAGCTGATTGATGCCCATGCAGCTAATGCAGTAATATCACTTATAGTTCCAGTATATATTCCTGCATAATGGTTGACTTGAACAGTCAGAAAACTTCCAAAACCAACAAACCGATGGCGTTTCACCTCTGCAGCGCTGCAGAACGAGGACATTCAGTGGGGGAAAGCTGAGCTCTGAGACTGATCTGTAGTTGATCTCTCCCCCAGACAGATTCCAGAAGCGTTAGTGTGTGTGTGTGTGTTCTGGAGATTGTGCAGTATTTACACTGGGATCGGAGGAGTTGAAGCTGATTCCCAGTCCTCTGATGATATTTTCATATCCTTGCCTCCCTCCTTTTCTCCTCTCTGTTTAATTGCTTTGCAGACAGTGTGTCGGGGCAGCGGACCGTTAGCTCCCTGCTGCAGGCTGGCTGAAGATATCCTCTTACACACTGAGGAGCTCAGGGGCCAAAGGAACCCGTTTGGAGAACAGGTCTGCATGGAGGAACAGGGAGAAAAGAACATGATTAATAGAAGGCGTTGTGAGGATGTTACCACATGCTGAGGTGTGATAAAAACAAAACACAGTCTCATTTTAGCTTTAGTTAAATGAGAATCCCTGTTACAGCTCTAACAGGGTAAAAGAAAAGAGGAACAGACAAACACATGGCTTTACTTGGCTTATTTAAGCATCTAAGTTCAGTGTAAGAGTGAACTGGACACAGCAAAAGAGATCAACAAAGAAAAACGGAGTTTTGAAGGAGGCCTTGGAGAGATACACCCCCTGTATTTTGTTCCTAAATGAGAACATTGTGCAGTCAGACTGCAGTCATCCCTTTAGACTCAGTTCTACAACAGATGCCCTGATGTTTACATTAGAATGAGCTGATTTGTATTTCATTGTGTTGTTTATGACGTTTCAGGCCGATCACCTGCATCATCATCCTCTCGTTTTCCTTCTTGTGAATAAAAAACAGTTTTGTTTCTGTACAAAACGTACTAGCATTGTCCTTTGATTTGTTTACATAGTGGATTCTTTTCTTGCATCATTTCTGTGCACGCTTTAGTTATTTAATAGCTGAATGCTGACATTAACATAACAAAAGGTTTTTTAGATGGGTTTTTGCTGACTTTTACAAAACACTGCCATTAAAGTAGTGGATCTTTTGAGTTTATAATCATCCCATGTTTCTGTGATTCTTAAAGATTTTCTTTGGACTTTTGCGGTATGTTCACATGCTTTCATTTGTGAGCCTTCTCACAGAGATATTTTTGAACAAATATGGAACTGGCCCTCAACAGAGAACAACAACCAAAATTAAATTGGATTTGTTTTGGCACTTTTCTAGTAAAAGCCTATTAGTTCCAACTTTTTTGTTGAATTTATGAGAAAATTCCCAAATATAAACAATATTTCGGCCTGACATTTCTCATTGTGTCCTCCATGTGTCTACTTCCTTTTCTTATTTATAATTGAAAAACATCTGGATAACAATCAAGACCATTTAAAAAAAACTTCATTAAAGTCTGATTTCTTGGAAGCAAGATAAGATTACACCAGAAAAATAATGATGTAGGGTAAATATTGCTACCTTTAAGACAGACTGACTCAGTCTACATGATTTATTCAGTAATTAAAGACGTTTTTTCATGAAGTTTATTATGTTTGTGTTATTCGAGTTTACACTGTTTAAATGAGATATTTCTTTGAGATCTTAATTAGTTCTTCTGCATACCCACTCAGATTTGTATTTTCTATCAGCAGAAGAGGAAAAGAAAACCCCTGATGAGCAATCTCAGCTCAGAATACATCACACCCTGACACATGTTTCCACCACGCATACAATAACCTGTCAGGAGAGAAGCCCATGGAAATTCCCATAAAGTTAATGACAGTGAGAGGGACTACACATACAGAAACGTAAGGGGAAAAGTCTCTTTGAATAGTAAAAACAAAAAAACATGTTTGGGCTCATGGCTCGGAGCACTAAAACCCCACATTGAGAATCTTTCCTGGCAGAATCCCAGCACAAGATGAAAGGCGATCCCACTTTAAACACAAGCGTAGGGAAGTATCATTTATCATTTGCCATTGTGGCAGAGAGGAGCTGTTATGATCTGATAGCTCAGGTGGAGCCTCGTCCTTTGTTTCTGGAATATTCACAGACAAATACTTTGAGCCTCTCCTTATTTAAAGAAACAAGAATGTAATTCTTGCTTATGTGCTCACGCCCGGTCAAATAATCACAGGTACGGTGTACATTTTAGGACATCCTCAGGTCTCAGACAAAAGGTCCTCAGTCGTCAGTCCTCAGACCAAAAGTCCTCAGGTCTCAGACCAAAAGTCCTCAGGTCTCAGACCAAAAGTCCTCAGGTCTCAGACAAAAAATCCTCAGGTCTCAGACCAAAAGTCCTCAGTCCTCAGACCAAAAGTCCTCAGGTCTCAGACCAAAAGTCCTCAGGTCTCAGACAAAAAGTCCTCAGGTCTCATACAAAAAAATCCTCAGACTAAACGGTCTCAGACGAAACGGCCTCAGACGAAACGGCTTCAGAACTCAGCCTACCGCCTCAGAGAGAAGCAGGTGGCGCATGTCCCAGGTGTAGTGCTGGTTACCGTAACACGGTACACAGCCCCTCCCTCTCCTCCCAAGAGTTACGGCAAAAAATAAAAAAATAAAAAGGCAGACCCGAAACCGCAAGCCGCGACCCGGGTCTGGATAAGCAGAGGGAGACGAGGCGAGACCTTCCTCTCTTGTTTAAACACTCTCGTTGGTACCGACTGGACCGTCAGAACGGCAGATTAAAAAGATCAGAACCGAACACCTGTCTGTTCAGAGTTAAGCTCGCAGCACCGTTTTCACCTGCTGAGGCGTCGGAGCTGCAACCGATCTCCTCAGGAGAAAGCAGAACACATGCGCTGTTTTTTAAAATTGCATTAAAAAAATCTGCAAGGCCACAAGTACTTGTTTTATTTAGGAGGATTTACTTTTCGTCTCCCTCTGCTTATCCAGACCCGGGTCGCGGCTTGCGGATTCGGGTCTGCCTCTTTATTTTTTGCCGTAACTGTTCAGAGGAGAGGGAGGGGCTGTGTACCGTGTTACGGTAACCAGCACTACACCTGGGACATGCGCCACCTGCAGGAAGCTTCTCTCTGAGGCGGTAGGCTGAGTTCTGAAGCCGTTTCGTCTGAGGCCGTTTCGTCTGAGGCCGTTTAGTCTGAGGCCGTTTCGTCTGAGGCCGTTTAGTCTGAGGCCGTTTCGTCTGACACCTGAGGCCGTTTCGTCTGAGGCCGTTTCGTCTGAGGCCGTTTAGTCTGAGGCCGTTTCGTCTGAGGCCGTTTGGTCTGAGGCCGNCAGGTACGGTGTACATTTTAGGACATCCTCAGGTCTCAGACAAAAGGTCCTCAGTCGTCAGTCCTCAGACCAAAAGTCCTCAGGTCTCAGACCAAAAGTCCTCAGGTCTCAGACCAAAAGTCCTCAGGTCTCAGACAAAAAGTCCTCAGGTCTCAGACCAAAAGTCCTCAGTCTCAGACCAAAAGTCCTCAGGTCTCAGACCAAAAGTCCTCAGTTCTCAGACCAAAAGTCCTCAGGTCTCAGACCAAAAGTCCTCAGTTCTCAGACCAAAAGTCCTCAGTCCTCAGACCAAAAGTCCTCAGGTCTCAGACAAAAAATCCTCAGTCCTCAGACCAAAAATCCTCAGGTCTCAGACCAAAAGTCCTCAGGTCTCAGACCAAAAGTCCTCAGTCCTCAGACCAAAAGTCCTCAGTCCTCAGACCAAAAGTCCTCAGGTCTCAGACCAAAAGTCCTCAGTTCTCAGACAAAAAATCCTCAGGTCTCAGACCAAAAGTCCTCAAGTCTCAGACAAAAAGTCCTCAGGTCTCAGACAAAAAATCCTCAGTCCTCAGACCAAAAGTCCTCAGTCCTCAGACCAAAAATCCTCAGTCCTCAGACCAAAAGTCCTCAGTCCTCAGACCAAAAGTCCTCAGGTCTCATACAAAAAAATCCTCAGACTAAACGGTCTCAGACGAAACGGCCTCAGACGAAACGGCTTCAGAACTCAGCCTACCGCCTCAGAGAGAAGCAGGTGGCGCATGTCCCAGGTGTAGTGCTGGTTACCGTAACACGGTACACAGCCCCTCCCTCTCCTCCCAAGAGTTACGGCAAAAAATAAAAAAATAAAAAGGCAGACCCGAAACCGCAAGCCGCGACCCGGGTCTGGATAAGCAGAGGGAGACGAGGCGAGACCTTCCTCTCTTGTTTAAACACTCTCGTTGGTACCGACTGGACCGTCAGAACGGCAGATTAAAAAGATCAGAACCGAACACCTGTCTGTTCAGAGTTAAGCTCGCAGCACCGTTTTCACCTGCTGAGGCGTCGGAGCTGCAACCGATCTCCTCAGGAGAAAGCAGAACACATGCGCTGTTTTTTAAAATTGCATTAAAAAAATCTGCAAGGCCACAAGTACTTGTTTTATTTAGGAGGATTTACTTTTCGTCTCCCTCTGCTTATCCAGACCCGGGTCGCGGCTTGCGGATTCGGGTCTGCCTCTTTATTTTTTGCCGTAACTGTTCAGAGGAGAGGGAGGGGCTGTGTACCGTGTTACGGTAACCAGCACTACACCTGGGACATGCGCCACCTGCAGGAAGCTTCTCTCTGAGGCGGTAGGCTGAGTTCTGAAGCCGTTTCGTCTGAGGCCGTTTAGTCTGAGGCCGTTTCGTCTGAGGCCGTTTAGTCTGAGGCCGTTTCGTCTGACACCTGAGGCCGTTTAGTCTGAGGCCGTTTCGTCTGAGGCCGTTTAGTCTGAGGCCGTTTCGTCTGACACCTGAGGCCGTTTAGTCTGAGGCCGTTTAGTCTGAGGCCGTTTAGTCTGAGGCCGTTTCGTCTGACACCTGAGGCCGTTTCGTCTGAGGCCGTTTCGTCTGAGGCCATTTCGTCTGACACCTGAGGCCGTTTAGTCTGAGGCCGTTTCGTCTGACACCTGAGGCCGTTTCGACTGAGGCCGTTTCGTTTGACACCTGAGGCCGTTTAGTCTGGCCGTTTAGTCTGAGGCCGTTTCGTCTGAGGCCGTTTCATCTGAGGCCGTTTCGTCTGAGGCCGTTTCGTCTGACACCTGAGGCCGTTTAGTCTGACACCTGAGGCCGTTTCGTCTGAGGCCGTTTCGTCTGAGGACGTCTGAGACCTGAGGAATTTTGGTCTGAGGACTGAGGACTTTTGGTCTGAGACCTGAGGACTTTTGGTCTGAGGACTGAGGACTTTTTGTCTGAGACCTGAGGACTTTTTGTCTGAGACCTGAGGACTTTTTGTCTGAGACCTGAGGACTTTTTGTCTGAGACCTGAGGACTTTTGGTCTGAGACCTGAGGACTTTTGGTCTGAGGACTTTTGGTCTGAGGACTTTTTGTCTGAGACCTGAGGACTTTTGGTCTGAGGACTGATGACTGAGGACTTTTTGTCTGAGAACTGAGGACTTTTGGTCTGAGGACTTTTGGTCTGAGACCTGAGGACTTTTGGTCTGAGGACTGAGGACTTTTGGTCTGAGGACTAATGACTGAGGACTTTTGGTCTGACGACTGAGGACTTTTTGTCTGAGACCTGAGGATGTCCTAAAATGTACACCGTACACAGGTGGTTGTAAACTTAGATAGAATCCAACACTGAAATGAGTTGACTTTACTGATTGTTCGATCAAGTGATGTTTCGTGGTGGATGACCTTTGGTCAAGGTCTCCTCATCCTGCAACAGAGGATGACGATGATTAAAGTCCTGACTCAGAGGAGTCACATGACTCAGATAACATCTGCTCAGGATGCAGGGGAGCTCACTTCAATATTTAATTAATCAAACTCTCAGCCTGCTGGGGCTCAACTACTAATTCACAGTGTGGAGTTTTTAATAAGGTTGCTGGAAAGGCATTCAGAGGTGAGGCACAAACACCAAGTTTAGTTTAAGCAGTGATTTCCTTTACTCCATCTGAGAAAATCATCTTATCACATCTGTAGCAGCTAAATAATGAAAATCAACTTACTGTTTATATATCACTATACAACACTTATCAACCTAAATAAAACAAGCTAACTTGAGGTAGGTTACAGAACAAATTTAAAATCCCACCTTGTCCAGGTAATAGTAAACGGACACGTAAAGTATAGTAGCTGTAACTTAGCAGACAGTAAAAATAATGTGTGTTTTCTACTCTTATGACAAACACTATTTTATGAACTGAACTTTTATATCACCATCAGTTTTGCATTACACTATTTTAAACTGGATTTGTTATTTGTGTGAAAAAACAACAGGAGCAGAAGCAGTCTCTGACAGCGCAGCCTGAGGCACTGTGAAATGCATGTCAAAATATCCCAGATTGATCATGTAAAGTAGAGTGTTAAATCTTTTTCTTGAGCCAGTATGTGCTAATATCACCCTACGGGGTTCATGAAAAGTCACTCAGCCCCATCTGCTGCTTGTGTCCAGAATACCGTGTTTGCAACTTCAGAGTCTCCGGTCCAGTGCTCTGAAGTCTCACAAAGTCACGTATCTTGCAAGGGTTAGGCTAATCCAAAGTGGCTAGCTGTTATGCTAGCGCTGGAGTGTTTTTAACTCATGATTCCTTCATGTGTTCCATCTCTCCCTGTTTGAACACAGCTGATTTCTCTGAATGAGTGATGAACCGCTCCAGTAGAAAGCAGTGAAGGCTGAGGAGACATTTCAACAGTTAGATTTAGGTGTTTCTGAGCAAAGACAATGATATCGTTTTTACAGCAGTGATTTAAAACGGACACTAGGGGGTGCTGAAAACAAGCTAAACTGCATATTATGCCTTTAAAGGCAGTTTTGAGCCCCGTAGATTTTACTGTCTAAAAACAATGTTACACTATATTAAATGGATACAGATTGTTGTTTTTAGATGTAGGGTTGATATCATGGCACTGTTTAAAAAGTTCAAGCCACTTTTCTCTACTTCCGGCCCTCCCACTACTCAAGCCAGTTGAGTCTCTCCTGCTTTTGAAATCATAATTTATCTTTGTTTACAGAAAATGCTGGGGTGACTGTGGGTCAGGGGAACAGAGGCCGCCGACCATGTGGGAGACCTGGGTCCAAACTCCAGCCTGACCATTGGCTGAAGTATCCTTGGGCAAAAAACTGAACCTCCAACAGCCTTCCGGGCACCAAAATGGCTGCTCCCTGCTCCTCAGGGTTGGGTTATGCAGAGAACAAATCCCACTATGCTGTACTGAAATATATACACAAGTGGACAC
The DNA here is from genome assembly GCA_006937965.1 of Callopanchax toddi. Lineage (NCBI taxonomy): Eukaryota > Metazoa > Chordata > Actinopteri > Cyprinodontiformes > Nothobranchiidae > Callopanchax > Callopanchax toddi. Next base: position 323,711 of record SSNR01000407.1, on the reverse strand, counting down.
AACACAGGACATGTAAAAGGTTTTCAGTTCAACAAGGCATCTTCTATCCAGACTGGGAAGGCAAACACACAAAACACAAAGAAAAGAGGATGTTTCAGGCATCACTGCGAATTAAGAAACTTAAAAATAGAACTGAGAGAAGAAGTGTTGAGTTCCTGAATGCAGATGAAATTCATTGTGTTTTGGTTGGGGAAAAAAAATCTAAATCTTTCAAAATCATCCAGGAGAAAATGACGAATGCCAACAGAAACATTTAAGGAAGAGCTAGGGTCTACTCCAGTGGTTTATGAGAACTCAGTGGATGACTTCTACATTTTAGGTTCTTTGGCTCAGTCTAACCACAGATGAAGCTACTGTTGGAAGAGGAAGGCAATTAATTTTAGAAAAAGGTCCTGCCTGCTCAGCACTGACAGTAGCAGTAAGTAACTTTGTGAAATATTATGAAGGGTGTGGTGGAGACCAAAGAGCTAAGCAATGCATAAAGCTAATCCAGTAATCATCAGTCCTCTCCAAAGGAAGTCAGTGCATCTTTCTAAACAAAAACCATCTGTCATTGCCATTATCAAAATGAAAAGCTTATAAAAAGCCTACTTTTATAAACTAAACTCTAACCTAATTCCACTTTGGCCTCACTTTTTTCACAGGCTGAGATTACTGAGGAGAAACGGTAAAGTACTTTCTGCTGCAGCGGCCTTTTTTTGTAACCGTTCTCCATATGTTGATCTGTCATTAGGCCAGGCTTGCTGCTGTAACAGGCCCGCTATTCATACAGATAAGAGGCTGGCGTAATTGCCGTGTGGCCTGGCAGTCACGGCACAGCTGCTGGTGTTCTGCCAGCACGCAATCAAGATGCCTACTTCAGATTATCGCGCTATAAACAAACCGGTGCAGGCCTTTCCCGCTGCAAACTGACAGACATCTTTCAGGCTTTTGGGATTAAGTGATGTTGAATTGTGTCTGGTCATACACATATTCAGATCCTGATTAGAACATTTTAAGTCTTGTTTTTTTATTAGACCTCCATGATCTGATGGTACTTTTTGATCTATATTATTTATAAATGACTTGAGAGACTTTTCCCCCCACAAGAAACCATTAATAAAATGAATTTTAGAGAACAGGAGTTTGTAAATGAGAAGACACAATTAATCCATTTTCTTTTACAGCCTCAGATTGAACATATGTTCACAATAAAGTATAAAAACTGTATGAATTCAACATTTAATTTTGCATTAATTAAATGACTTTTGCAGGGAATAAATACAAGTCCTTAATAAAGTGCTTTTCTCACAAAGTGTTGAACAAAAACAACATATTGCATTACAGACCATCTACAAACAGGCCCAGCATGCAGGGTTTATGCCAAGGTCGTTGTCTGATAACTTGTGTAACAAGAGTAGAAGATACTCAGTGGGATTTCACCAGCATGCAGGAACCAGGGCAGACAGTGATACAAACTAAATGATGGTGGTATGCAGGAAAACTGATACACGAGATGGTTCACCTCTGTGTGCACAGCTGCTCTGAAATCAGTTGTTTCAATATTAGTTCAAGTTGATAACGAAGAAGTGCAGCTACAAAAAAAAGAGATGTTTTGCAAGAAAGAAAAAAAATGTTGAGGAGTGTGTTGGTTGTGACATCATGATAGAGCGATGCAGTACACTACTTATCACTGTGTATCTCAAGAGATTGGTTTTGAGCAACCTGTTTTATTTCCAGACTTGTCACATACAGTATGTTTGGTCTGGGGTCAACACATGCAGGGCAGAGTGAGCTGTCGCCTTGGCAAGTTGGTAAAAATCAGCAAAAATTATTTTAAAATCCTTTAAAAATTCTAACTTTATTTGAGTGAGTTTAGTGCATAAGAAGGTGGAAGTAGACAGGAAGAAGTGATAAAGATTAAAGGAAAACAAGAAGCAGAGAAGGTTGAGTCAAATCACGTTTGGAAGTATTGGTTGCCTCCACTTTGACCTATGTGTAGTTGATGCTGATAAGAGTGATATTTCCTGTTGGCATTTGCTTCTGGCTCAGCCAGTGTGTCCGTTAGCTTTGCATTATCAGTAGTAACATGCAGATGTGTTGCAGCAGGTCTCTCTGCGTCCCAAAGAGATGAGAAAAATGTTTCTGATGTTCATGTATAAGCTACGAGAACTTTATATGTTTCTAAATCTACTGAAAAATATATCTGTTTTGTCACCCCATCAACAAAAGATGTAGCCAATCTATAAATCTGCAATATGTTTTCTATTTCCCACCATTTGTGATGTAACCATACACATATTTTTAAAAAATGAAGCCTGCAATGATTGATGAGCATAAACAAAAAGGCTGAACCAAGCAAGTTGCAAATACTAGACGATGGAAAAAACAAGGTCATACACATGTGGAGCAATCAGTACACATAAACCAGGTGAGGAACCACTGCAGGAAGTGGAACTTAATGGAATGCACAAGTTATAACGAGGAACAGTAAAAATAAATAAATCAAATCAAATCAAACTTTATTTATATAGCACCTTTCATGCCACAGCGAGCAACACAAAGTGCTTGACAGATTAAAATGACCCATACAACCCACATTCCCTCCTTTTCCCACACATAGAACAATTATGACACTCTCCCCTCCCAATCCAAAACCCATTCCCAGGCACACATACACCCACACATACACATCAAAACCACATTAAACACTATGTTGAGCTCAGATGGCTCCAGTAATGAGAAACACGCCATCAAGTGGGCCCTCTGCCTCGTCAGCTGTAGAACCAGGTCAGCAGCCAACACACCAACCAAGGGCACCTGGGAATGGAGGGTGGCAACCCCCGCCACTGCCCGGGCCCTACCGGGGAGCGCCCGAGCCGCCACCGCCGACCACCGGTCCCAAGGCAGAGGGCTCCACAGAGGAAACACTGGAGGATTAAAATGCGTAGCATATAAAATAACAAGAGCTTATATGAATAGTAAAATGACCAATAAAATCCGAATAAAAAGCTAAATAAATAATAATCAGTTAAAAGCTAATCTAAAAAGGTGGGTCTTGAGTCTATTCTTAAAAACCTGAACGTTCTCTGCGGTCCTGAGGTCCTCTGGCAGTCCGTTCCAGAGGCGAGGGCCGTAATAACCAAAAGAAGCTTCGCCTTGGGTGTGTGTCCTGACTTTAGGGATGACTAGGAGACGGCTGCTAAATTCACAATTTAAAACAAAGAACAGTGTGTGGATCATGCTGCTGAATTATCCAACCCAACTTCTTTAAAAAATACTGTCTATACGCAGAGTTACGAGTGAGAAATAGGTATAAAAGACAAAACATATAGTCTGATACATGTAAAACAAGTGGCTGGAAAGCTAACTATTTTAAATTTAAGAGCTCAAATTAAAAATAATTGCTAAATAATGCAATAGAACTTAAAGCTATGCCACTCTGACATGATTTATGCACATCTGAGCATGGGCCTTTCAACAGTAAACTTTGTTTTCGTGAGCTTGTGTGTGACAGATGAATTATAGCATGTTTTTGACTCTTCTACTAACAGCCAGCTGGTTGTTACATCATTTTAGCATTCTTGTCTGGAAAAATAGAGATAAAGCCCATGAAGATATGAGGTCCTTTGGGGATCCTCTAACTCAGTTGGTTCCTCTTCATGGGAATGTTGTGCATTCGCCTCAAGTCTGTCAGACTGAATTTCCTTCAAGTACTGAAGACTAATTAGTTCTAAATTAACTGGTAAATTATAGGAGAATGATTGTGCTTTGCTGTTAGTATCTCTCTGTGATGAATTTATAATCTATCTACTGCATTTTATGATTTGGATGTTCACAACTAAGCTCAGACATCTAAAAAATCTTTACTTTTAGACTAACTATACCCTGATTTTATCCCTGACACCTGTTTTAATTCGAAAATACCCACAAACCCCAAACCAGAGTATTATATTATAATCTGAGGCCTTGACTCAAGTGTCAGAATCAGTCCCTCAGCTACTGCTCCAGGTGGAGGGTCTTGTAGTGTTTGTGAGCAGGGGGGGGGGGGGGGGGGGGGGGGGGGGGGGGGGGGGGGGGGGGGGGGTGAAATAAAGCGGGGTAATAATAGGTGGCAGCATCTGCAGTGAAGAGTGGATCTTGAACACATTTGTCGTGGTGAAGGGAGGGCAGAGTTTAACTGTCAATTTACTAAGTGATCCATGTTCCAACCCACATCTATGGTCATGAGCTGTGGGTGTTCACAAATACAAGTGATCAAAACCTGCCTCCTCTGGCTAGACTCACCCTCAGGAAAAAGGATGGGGAGCTCAGAGGTTCAGGAGGAGCTCAGAGTCGCTGGACCTCCACATTAAGAGCAAACACTTGAGGTGATTCGATGCCTTCATCCAACCTTCCAGTGAGTTGCAGACCCAGAACTTTCTGAAGAGATGATGATTCTCGGCTGGCTTGGGAACATCCTTTGGACTGGCTGGAGGAGGGAGGTGGGAGGGGGAGGTCCAGGGCTTTCTGCCTAAGCTTTGTCCCCATTCAGTTCCAAAAAAGTGACAGAAGATTTTTGCCTTCACTTCTCTTCCAAAATAATTACAGTATGTTAAACATTTTTTTACCCTATCAAATCTTGCAGACGGCTGCTCACACAGACTGTTGATTGTCATCACGTCCTTTAGCCATTTAGCTGGTAACCATTACGCCTCACATGGAGGCAGCAACCTCCCATGATGCCTCGATTCTTCCAGACGTCACACAGACATGACCAGAAGGCGTCTCAGGCCTGCTGTAGCGTGTTTTGTAAAATGGGCTAAAGACTCCTACCTTCTGGATAATAAAGTAAAAATATTGAACCACCTCTGATTTCCAGAATTTCTGCCACCAGAAATATTAATTTGATAAAAGAAATGTAAAAAAAAAAAAAAATCTTTGTTTTGGCAACCAAACCTAAACCCCTGTCCTCTGCTCTTTGTTCCCACTGCCACAGAGTCTCGAGGCGCTAACACAAAAATGCAAGACTACCATTTAGTGTCAACACTCTCTGGTGACCTTTGACCTCCTGCCTTTATTAGCAGCGATGTAACTGTCTTCTGTAAATCTAGCTGCTGTCCTTACAGTCTAATGGCCAAACGGGGAGGTTAACATTCTTGTAAAAGCAGGAGTCAGAGGGAAGAAACGTCTGTGATGGTTTAACTGCCTCCTCCTGTCTGCGTGGCTTTGTCTGCGTGATGTGTTTGCTCACAGGAAACAGGTCAGAGCTGCATCACTGACGTATCACTGGTAAAGTTCTGGTGGCTGAGTCATTCATTCCTCTGATTTATTCCAAGGTCTGATCCGAGAGGTTACTGGGAATGGCTTTTAGTTTGGTGGAGGTTAAACATGTTGGCATCTAAAATGAAAATGCCTTTAAAGCTGGATGTGTGTGATAAAAAACAGATTTGTGAACAATCAGAGGAGCTTTGACAGAGGAAGGCTCTGTTTCATGACATTTGTTTCACATTTTATTCAATAAGTAGGCCATGGATCGTCTTCCTGCTGTAAGTCTTCAGAGTTGGTGAGCCTGCTGACAGCTCACACACACATTTACACACAGAAACAACATGCCCTTACCTCAACCCTTAGATGAGTGTGTAGTGAGTTCTCCATAGTGCAATGAATTTGGAGAGTAGAATGGGAAAAAGGAATAAAATGAAGGAAACTTTTTATGGGGCTGCAAATCTGGCTCTCTGAATGAGAATTTAGCTGAACAAACATAAAGCTGACAGAGATCTTTAACTTAGAATCTATTTCCATAATGATCCTCTAACTTCTAGGATGCATCACTTTTACATTCTCATTAACATTCAGCTTGCCAGAAATGGACAAGTCAAAACTTGTCAATCACAAAGAACAAACATTTACGAGACATTACGAGTGGCTTTGTGCCAGAAGGGTTTTCACCTCGCTTCGTGCTGCCTTCTGAGACCAACATTTTATCGGTTTCAATCAACATTCCTGACTGCGTCTTTCTCACATGCTCTTTAATCTGATGAAGTGAGATAAAAGGGATTAAGCTGGATCAAATTACCCTCTGTTTCTTTTTAAAACTTTCTCTGGGCCCTGAGATCAGGATTTGTGAGACCACCAGAGCAGATCTGTGCTTCAAATAAGAGGTGGGAGGTAGGTGATGTACTTCTTGTATAGACGGTCCAAATTATAAAAGCATATATGAAGCAATCAATGCAGGGAGAATGAATACAAATCAGACATACAAAGCAGATAGGATTGCTGCACATTTATCATCAAGACTAGAAATGTTCAAAATAAATGTAATTATCTGAGATTTTAAATAAATGTCTTACATGTATAATCTAAATAATAAATCACTGTTTTTAACCCTTTAAAGCTTGATAAATAAAATAATAAGACATTTTTTTAAAATAAAAGATTTAATTGCTAATGTAAATACAACATTATATTTACAATTATATAACAATAGGTCAGTAATAAAATAATTTAAAAAATTGGCACTTCCAACCTGCAGTATTTGGCCTTGAAATCTTAAAAATATTATCAGATGCTTTTGGCATTATGGGTTTAATTATATAAATAAATGTAAGAAATTTCTATACATTTCTTTGTCTTTTAAAGCGACCATAATGAGGTTTTGGCAGCTTTAAAATTGTTTTAAATAAACTTCATTAACTTCCCTACAGCGGGGCCCCACCTTCCTTTATCATCCTGAAATCATTTAAAAAAACATAATAATTTAATCACCATCAAGGTATTTCAGTAGTAATTATGGCATTTACTTTCATATCAATACGGTTCACTGAAGTACCGTGTTAGTTTATTATGGTATAACACCCAGCCTTCAGGCAAGCAGAATATGTATTGAATTTAAAGTTGTTTTAATTAATTAGTATTTAAGACAAGTTCCAGGCTGCATGGACACACTGTTTGATGTCAAAGTCCAATTTAAACTTAAAAACAAATTTAGGGCTGGAGGCACCTGAGAGAAATTATGTTTAATTAACCTGTGTTGAAATTCACTTATCACTGAGATAAAAGCAACAATTTTGAAAGACTTTTACACTTTGCCTCAACTCGTCCCAGAGAAATGCTTAACTTTTATTTATAGGTTCACATATTGTAACCAGTAGATGAGCAACGTACTGTCCTGTTAAGATAAGACACTTTTATTATTTTTTTATTGTGGCATTCCTGCGTCTGTGTCATTTGTCCATCTCAACAGCAACAGTTAACATGATCAACAACACCCATAACACCCAAACCCTGCCAGGTAAAACAATGAGAAATATTGCAATAAAACTCCTCACTGGAATCTAAAAACACAACAGGAGAAACCCTGTTGATTCCTACTAGTTTTGTGTGAGTGTGATCTCATCAGAGCTTCACAGGTGCTGTTTAGTCCTGTAGGTATCAGAAACCTGCAGGTGAAGAATAGAGGAGTAATTTACAGCATGCTGTCAATACAAAAAAAAAACAGTAATAAAAATACAGAGTAGCTGGGAGAAAACCACCTTGGTTGAAATGGCTGGAAGGGAAGTTGTTGCTGGAGAAAAGGGTGGGATGGTTTCAATAAGTGGTACCTTTGGGTGGTGCTAACCTCAATAACCAGTGCTATTCATGAGCATTTTGGTTTGATTCCAGTTTTTCTTGGAAAATATTGCAACTGAAGGCTGATCAATGACTAGCACCAGTTGAGAATAACGAGCCGGTACACTGTAAGGTTGAGCAGTAATGCTGTAACTCTTAGGGAGGCTATAGGGGGGTATCTGCATTTTGAAAACGTCAAACTTGCTCCATTTTTTTCTACGGTGTATGGTATTACCAGTCGGACTGGGATGATAATTTGGACATTTGGACCGGGCATTTTCGGTCATGGCTCCCACCATGAGCACTTACAGCTGATGTTCAGTTCGGACGACTGTTGTGGGTTGTTGACTGAAGCCCCACGTGCACGCAAACACACCCGCAGCTGTACGAACTCGTGCTGCAACAAGGAAGTGCTGATTAAAGAAAGCTGCTCAGATCGCCGGCTGAACAACCGGCCCATCCTGGTCCAGTTACCATCGGCTCATCGGCAGCTCAGCTCCGACCGACGGTATTGAAACGGATACCGTTGCTATTTTTAAATACCGGTATTATACGATATTACCATAATACCGCCCAAGCCTACTCTTAGGGTTTCTAAAACTCTATTGCTTTAGAAGAACTTAAGAACTCAAAACCACTGATGTGTTTTTAATTTTAATAAAACACCTTAAAGTGAAGCAAGTTGACTGTAAATATGTAGACATCCACCCAACCAGAGCAGACAGATTTGAAGTCTTTCCATCTCATGAAAACAAATGGGACATCGTCATGACTAAAACACAAAATTACACCTCAGATACGTGTTTTTCAGGTGTTCACTGTTGTTAATTGACCCTGCCTTCCTTGTTACTAAGTAAAATATTATTTTTAAACACATTTAGTTGTAATGAGTAATTATCAAGTAGTAATTGTTTAAAAAAACATGACTTTGTGCATGTGAGTGGGCGGGACTTTAAGATCCTGCGTGCACAGACTGTTGCAAACTGGACTTTGTAGACAGTGATGCTTCCTCTGTGTTTTTTACACTTTGTTCTATAATGTTCAAATTCTTGTTCAGTATGGAAATACATTAGAATTTGCTGAATTGCAGCATTTTACCTATATTGCCATCAGAGCAGGGACTGAAGAGGAGAAAGAAGCTTTGTGAGGTAAAAAAGACATTGCGTCAGCATTAAATAGTTAAGTAGTAACATTTTTTAAAAATGTAAACGTTTTAGATAAAAAAAATTATAATTTCCTGGTCAATAGAAGCACAAATCTTCACTGACTTTTACTATAAAGCAGTCTTGTGATCATAAAACCTGACTAAATCCAGCAACTTTACTGAAGAAGGAGTGATCCAGATCATGTTGCTGCTGGACTAGAATTTTTTTCAAAAAAACTATAAAACAATTGACCAATCAAAACCAGGGAATTAGATGCTTTTATTTTACTAAGACAAATGCACAAGACCCTTTTATGTCTTAGTTCAAATAAAACAAATCACTGTAAAACAGTTTTTGCTGTCCTTAATTTAAAAAAAAATATTTTGTGGTCTGCAAAGACTTTCAACTTGGAGATGTTGACTCTCGTCATGAAAAGTTTGTACCCCCCTGAACTTGGATCATGGAAGTCAAAAAAATCTGTCTTTTCTTCTGTGTGCTCTATTGGATGAAGTTTCCAGCACACACCTGTTGTTTTCCTCGCTCAGACCTGCTAAAGCCAGCAATATTTTGTTTTAGATTTTATTTAATTGATCATTTACTGTTAAATTTATTTGTTAGTTGCCTCGGTACTTTAAATAGAAGACTGAAAATCTATTACAGGTCCCTTAAAAACCTTAAAATGACATGCAGCAATAATAAAAAATGACCAACAGTTCAAGGAGGACAATAAAACAATAAACCCAGGTATAAATCTGAGAAAAATTGACACAATTCAACCCTAGAGCTCTTCAAGTTGAAATGTAACTTGTATTCAGCTCTTCTTATATTTTCTAAAATAATTAACATAATTTTTCATGAAATATCTAAAGGTTATTATGTTTTAATCGACATCTTTTTCAGAATCACGCTTTTCAGTCATGTGGATTTGTGTCAGAAAATGTTAAAATGATCTAAATGTGCAACTAGTGCCATGAGTTACTTTATGGACAAAAAGAGACACTCGGTGGAGCAAAACACGCACCATGACAAGAACTTTATTGCTATGGTTTATTTTTCTATTTAAGAAACTGGAAAAGAAAATTATTTACAGATTTGGTGACGTGTTTCTTAATCCTTTGGTCTATCAGGCAGCCACTTTACAACTGCAATAAGTTTACATTAATGTGCACTAAAAATACAAATGAAGACAGCTCAGCTTCAACATGGTACACAGAGAAGATCAACAACACCTTCTTTCAACATCCAGAGCAAAAGTCTAAGTCAAAGTTCAAGATCTGCCCCCCCCGTGTCACCTAATTTTAGTTCAGTGTGCAGCTGAGCCGACTCCCTTTTATCTTCACCCTCCTGCTTCAGCTGTCATCTTCAGAATGTGGCGCAGGACGTCTTCACCGGGGCCTCACTGACTTTTCAAGTCTTTTCTGAATTTGATCATGAAAGAGGACCCCTGCAATGAAAAGGGAGCTGAAATTAAGTAGAGAGAAAGGAGCAGCTGGGCCGTAAGGACAAAAACCGAGATTCACTGACAACTCATTTCAACTCATGCATCCAGCGCTGAAACAAAGCTTCAAAGACAGAAGCTGCTTCAGAGCTACAGCAAAGAAAATTAATTCTGGTTTGTTTTATTTCTGCAGGGAAAAGTGAAATAGTGCAAAATAAACAGAAAACATTCAATCTTGAGAAACAAAATACATTTTGATACTGTAAGAAAAAATAAATTCAACGTGTTCAGAAAAAAACATGAATCAGCAACAACTTCACCAGTTTGTTTTCACAAATGACAATAAAATATGTGTTTTTATTGACATCACAGCTGAGCTCCAAAATCTGAAAATGTTTATTGAGTCTCTCTTCTCTCTGTTCAAGCTTTTGGCTGGACTTTTAATCTGAGAACTTTGCCAGAAAGCTCTGACTTTGAACCTCTTTTGCAAAACAAACTCAAACAGGATTATGTGAACAAATCAATCCTTTAAAGTGTGAATCCAAAATGGTGAAAGTGCTGCCCATTTTTATATTTGTTTAAACAGAATTCAGTGTAGACTTCGGTTAGACAGAAACACGGAGCACTCGAAACACTAAGCACACAAAAAGAGGGATTAATTTGCTTTTACTTACACAAATTTAAATGAACTCTCACTCTGCAGAGTTTACTTCTTCTCCCCTCCTAATGACATATTTTCAGTTTTTTTCTTCAGCGCCTCATTGAACAAAAGATACCTTTATGTTAGCATGTGATCCAATGAGTGTGTGTATAAATCTGTGTGTGTGTGTGTGTGTGTGTGTGGAGAAACATGCTACAGGCGGAATAAAAACCCCTTAATATTGCACTCATTTTTAAGGAGAGATCTGTGGAAAAAAATTGCAAGATTAACATCTTATCAGATGTAGATAACTTTTTGAATGACTTCAGTTTGGAGAAATGGAGGAAACAGCTAACAGCTGGTCAGTCAAAACCAAAGTGGATCGCTGCTCTCGATGATTTTATAGCAGCTCATGCAAAGGTAATTATTTAAATTTTTACAAATACGGTATTATTTTTTGATTGGAGTGGTAATAAGTTGCCACTTTGTCATTAGTTCATCAGTTCTAGATGCAATTCTATTCCTCCAAACTGAAGTCGTTCAAAGAGTTTAGATAAGACTTTAATTCTTTCTCATTTTTCCATCACAGAAACCTATTTTAAAGTGGCTGGAAAATCCCTTGAAATTCAAATTTTACAGTCAAATCCCCATGCTCTGATCTAATGTGTGAACACACTGATCGTTTCTCTAAGTGTCCAGTTAATCACAACTCATTTTTATGTCATAATGAGACTATATGAAGTTGTTCATGATGCTCACGAGTCATTTGCATTGCAGTCACGTTAATGAGGTACTAGTGGCTTTGTGAAGTCACACAAAAGGTCTTTTAAGGTTTTTTAACAACTTTAGGCTAAAAATAATATATTGCACGTATGCACACTTTGCACAGTGTCTAAACATTGTGCTTTTGTCTGTAGTTTTCCTTCAAACCTGTCAAAGCCCAGCCTTGGAGGAGCAGTGTTTAGTGGCTCTGCCTCTCCCTCTTTTCTCCAAGTTCAAGGGATAAATTATAGAGCTGCAAACAGCCACAAGCCCCTCTCTGGTTTGGTTTGTCTCTTCTCAAGTTTCTGTGGTAACCAGGCTATAAATGGGTTGCCCTACAGCAACGTAAACACAATGATTCTTATTGTCGTCTTTAATGAAAACATGATGTATTTCTGCCAACAGATGTTAATAAATGTTCCACACTTCAACTTTAAAGCAGACGTTTGTTACTTGGGAAGATGGTCTTGTTTGATTTCTGTCAGCTAATTAGTAAAAGGCTGATATTTGAAGATTTCTTGTCTGGGAGGTTTAACCTGTTAAACTCTTTGTTGGCTGTCATGATTTCCTGGTAAATGAATGAAAGTGCAGCTGGTTTTACCTCCGTCATGGCGTCTTCAAGCTGCTTGAGTTCCTCATAGTGGTCACGAGAGTCTCTCAAGGGCTGAACCATAATCTCTTCAATCTGAGGGAAAAGCTAAACAAAATGATTCTTATAAAAAGCACATTTTAAATACAGCTCCGTGTCCATAAAGGCTTTGTTGTACCTTCATGACCGTCTCAAACATCGGGATGAGGACGAACTTGATGAATCCGATCTGAGCAGTAGGTTTGGTGACTTTTTCTCTGTCCATGAACGGAGCCACAGGGAGACCTTCAGACTTCTCCCTGTCACTCTGAAAACCGGAGATTATCATATACTCTTATTCTTTAAGTCATCTTGGTAAAATAAAGTTCTTTAGTGGGGCTCACTTGCATGAAGTACTCTTCTAGTAAGCAGTCCACCCAGGGCTCAGCGACCTCAGTCGGCCTCACCTCATTGGAAATATCACAGCATTTGATCAAAACCTTCTTCAGCTGAAAACACAAAACAAGGGCTGTCAACAGGATTTCTGTATTTCTACACGTCCCCTTCAAACAGGACGAAGACCTCACTATGACAAAGAGTTTGGAGAGTTTTATAAAGGTCATTATGGTGGAAAGTAGTAAGGTGACAGGCATGAACAAAGCTTTGTAGTGAGTTTGTGATGGTTTATCTGTGTGGAGGTAGCTCATCGGGTCCTGAGTTGAACGTGACCTAGAACCCATGCACTTGTAAGGTCATGCTGGCCTCATACCTAGGCTGTGACCCATCTTCTAGTAGTGTTGTATTAATGTGGCGTGATCTCTTAGATCTGCATTCTGATACAGTCCAAAATGAGGCCTAGCAGGGAGGGTGTGGCCCTGAGCGTAGATGTTAGAGTTGTGGGATTATCTGCTGGCGTATAGAGCTTGATGAAGGTGCAGGAGAGCAAGCATCTTGAAGGAAATAGCAGTAAAAAAACTTTTGGTGAGTAAGCGGCATCATGACTGCCTACATAAACCTCTTGGGGACATCCCAACAAGAAACTTTGCTCTGGGCATCCTCTTCAGTTGAGCTCATGTCAGTACAGCTTCCTTCACCGATCTTCTCCAGGTCTGCTTCATCTTTCCAGCTTTTCTCTTGCCCTGTGGGTTCAAGTCCAGTGCATGTCTTGTGACGTCAGCTGGTGTATGCAGGGTAAGTCTGATTCAGTCTTATTTACATCAAAGCTGACTGACTTTTGGTTGGTTCTTGTCTACAAGTCAGCAATGGAGATCTTCTCAGGCCACTTGATGTTAAGGGTTATGTTCCAGGTGGGTCGTACAGAGAATGATGAAGGTGTAGGAGAGCAGCATCTTAGGAAACAACCTACATATGATGAGTACTAATAGCATAATGAAGGAGATTCTCCAGACTTGCCACAAATCAAGTAATATTCTAACAGGGTGTGAAGGTTATGAAGAATGTAGTGAGGTCCATTGTGATGTGGACATTACAGAACACTGAATACATTTGGGCGGAATTTATAATACACAGTAAATAAACAGTTGACAGGGTGGATTTTGTAAGATGTTTACGTACACATAACACATGTTCCTCGTTGGAAAAGTCAAAGTTGTCCACTTTTTGTTTAAAACACTCCAGAACATCGCCGTGTCTGGCCATGTCGGTGGCTAGAATGAGGGTGATGATGGCCTGGAAACATCAAAGGAAAGTCCAAGTCTAACTCACATTTGTTTTTGCAAGTTATAAAACAGCAAAGGGGTATTTTATATCAAGTCTACCAAGATCTTTACAACAAAATCTGTGTGCTTAAGTATTCTCAGCCAGTAGAACTAGAGGAAAATATTCATGAAGTTGGATGTTTAAAAGTTCAGTGGTTTAAAAAAACATTTCCTATCCTCCAAAGTTATATAAAACTTTTTTTTTTTGTATCATACAATTTCAAGGCCATGTGTAGTTTAATCAATGGATAAAAATACAAAAGATGAAAACACTCGGATCAGTGTCTCACTTGTCTGATTTTCTTGAACGCATCAGGATCCACGTTTGCAAAGATGTTGCACTCAGGAAGGGAGAGGATCTGGAAGGCCACGGCACAGTGATGGTTCTCCAGAGGAGAGATGTCGTTGTAGCGCACGGCCAGCTCTGTGCGAGCGTTGATCTGGTACCTGATGGATTTAAGATAAGTCATTTCTCACGAAGCTTCACTGATAAGAGAGGATTTCTCCTGGGTGAAATCCCAGAGTGAATAAAAAAACCAACATGATTATCTCAATCAGCATGTTTTCATACCCGAGGTCTCTCCAAGCTGAACTAGTTTCACAGTTCATCAACAGCAGTGTTCAACATCAGGGGGTCAGTGGGAATCTAGTGTTTTAGCTGTCAACGCCTCTACAGAAAGAAGAGTGAATCTTACGTGTTGTTGTAGCCGGGGTGGTCCAGGTCATGACACACTGCAGTCGTCATTAAGATCCCCAAATCTGTGAGAGTCAGCTTCTCCTGGAAAACAGCGCAGAGGGAAAGAGCTGCACCTGGTCTGGTTGGTAATTCAACAGCAGATGGTTCTGACTTTATAATATCAACCTGAGCTTAACTGTAGACTCAGTTTTTATTATACCTGCAGGTTGCACAGGTGAACCATGCCGTACATCATTTGACTGACACAGAAGCAGTGTCGAAAGTTGTGGAAAGGGTTGTTACGGTAGTTCTCCTGAATGGCCAACTAGGAGAGAGAATTATTTATTAAGTCCACTGACCCTATGTCAGATCTCTATTTAGTTAAAAGCTGCCGTTTTGTGCTAAACTCCTTCGTATTTGCTGTCAATCATCCTAAATAGTGTTTTTTCTTTACCAGCCAGCGCTTCAGAGTGATGGGGTTCATGTTAAATTCCTTTACTAGTCCCAAGTCATGGTACATAAACTCCAGACAGCTCAGCATCTGCAGCCACAGAGAAAGAGAAAAGTCAGACACCAGTCTCTGTTTGGAAAACAGAATAGAAATGGTTGACGGGGATCAACAAACCTCATTATGTTCCCAGTGCCAAACATCAAAGGTTGGCTTCTTCAGTGCTTCAATGGTCTCCCGGGAAAGCGTGTACTGTATGCGGCAGATTGATTAATTCATGAGAACATTAATTTACCCTTTATAGTTTGACTAATATTTAAAGAAAAGAAAACCCATCACCAGAGCAGTATACCTTTGGGTAACTGGGGACGTCTCGTCTGGGAGTGACCTTCTTCCCGTCTTCTGAGAAGCTAAGTTTGCACGAACAGTTTAACCTAGAAAAGAGACAAACTTCAAACTGCTGTTACTCGTTTTAACTGATTTTATGTGTAATGATACATTTTAATAATTGTACCTGCCACTACTTCTTGAAGTCATCTCATCTCGAAGGTTCCTCAGGTCATTTTTACACTTTTCAATTTCCACCACTTTCAAGCCCTCCACTGAAAACAGACAAGGTTAGCTGAAGGAACACGTCTTTTTTAGTTGAAATGAGCGACATAGTAAACTAAGTTTCACGTGAGCGGTTTGATATAAACTCACGCTCCACTCTCTTCTCCAGCACCGCCAGCCTGTTGGTGAGCTCCGTCTTCAGCTCATTGATGTGAAAAGCTCTGTGAGGGACGGGAATGGAGACGTGATTATTTGTGACTCGACTTGTCTCTGTGAGTTGTAGTAAAACATTTTGGTGTAAAGTAGGTGAGGTGGAGGTTTCAGCCACAACATGAGGTAAAGATTCTACCTGCTGAACTGCTCAGCCACCTGAGACAACACACTCTGAAACACGTCCCCCTTCTCTGTAGGCAGACATAATATAAACCTAGTAAATGAATCACATTCAGGTGTCAGATCATATCATCAATGAGAAATGTTCAAGAATCTTTACCTTCAGGTTGAACAGCGGCCAACGGGACAACTTTGTACAAAGAGCTGAAATCAGATGTGCACATATTTGTTACAATTATAAGCTTCTCTCTTTGTGCCCATCATTATTCAAGTGATTGGGTTTAGTGGTGATGATAGTTTTTACAGAGCTTAAATCCAGCCTTCTACTCATCTCAGTAAATCATTAGATAAACAGGTGCAATGATGAATCCCATTTCACCGTTTGACCCTACTACCAGTCCTACCAGTCATTTATAAGTCCCGCCCCTCCATAAAACAAAATATATATTTAAAAAAAACCTCAGATACATTTTTCAGATGTAGACGTCTGTTGATTGACAGTTTTTTCCTCATTTTTCTAACATGTTTAGTTCAAATTAGTTTCCTTATAAAACACCATGGTTGCGCGTGGGTGAGCACAAGGGTTTTTGAGCCCCACATCACGACTACTCAGGCTCCAAAAACTACAACATGACCCTCATCAGCAGGAATAATCTGGCAACATTTCTCAGCCTCAACAGTAAACAGTAACCACAACCTTATACACACATAGTAGTGGATGAGCAACAACTAAAGCTAAACCCCAAACCCAAAACTTTTAATCATTGTGTCAGATAAAACCATTGCTAACATTAAATAGCAACTGGGTGAACTGGGATCTTCCTAGAATCCCAGTCTATAATTGATTTCAAATTTCTGGTCCTAGCTTGCAGAGCTTTGCATGGAGAAGCTCCAACCGGATCCGGCCATACCTGTCCTCTCACCATCTGAGGACTATGATCTGAATCTTTTGATAGTTCTCTAAACTCACTCCAGGACTCGAGCTCTTCAGTCAGCACCCAGACTGTGTCTAGTGTGATGTTATTTGGATGTATCATAATAACATTGTTGAACTTTAACCAGCTGAAAACACAACCTATATGAACTCCGGCAAAAACACATTTTTGTCTAATTAACAGTTAATTAGGTGTTTTTTTCTTGATTGAGTTTCAGAATCTCGACCACTGCTCCTGTGAGTTCAGTCAGAACCATTAAAATTCCATTTAGAGATTTAGGAGTGAGTGGGATTCACTTCAATTCAAGTAAAGACACATTTTTAACAGGATTCAGGGTCCAGTACTTTGGAGAATTGGTGGGCATTGTAGGATCGATGGAGACCATGGCACCTTCTGGATCCACGACCATGATGGCAGAGTTTCTGTGGGTAAAGGGATGATGAGAGAAGAACCATGTAAGCATTCTGATTAGTATTAAAATACTGTGCAAAAGTCTTGAAGTATAATTCATTTCAGGTGAAATGTAAAGAAAATACTTTGATTCTTCAAACCAGTTCCTCCCTGGGCTACAACTGTTGGCAACTAGTTGGAAACTTAATATCTTGGCAAAATATGCAAAGGTTTTGTTAAAAACACATTGAATTGGTTACTGTAATTTAGCCAAAACTACATGGGTCACATGAGTAATCACATTACTCTAATGATGTCTTCATTTGTCCACAATTTACCCTCATTGGTCACCAACACTGTGTGATTACTTTGTGACTTTTTTGAGAGAAAATATTTTTGAATTGCTTGAACATTCCTGGAACACAACAAACCTGGGAATGTTAGATGAGGAATAAAGTAGCTCCTTGATGTCACTGGGACTACAGTGCCGACTGAACACCACCTGTAACATAAACACACATTTACCGGTAATAATCTAGTTGTTTAGTAAATTTGGTGGCTTCCTTGACATGCATATGGTTGCAGACCTAAATTAAAATATTTGCAGGTGATCAAATCACATGGAAATAATAAAATTATTACTTAAATTTTGGGAAATCTGTTGAGAAAAACATGAATTATGATGCACATAAACAGCTGCAGCGTTTTATGCTTTTCGAACATCCAAACTATGAATTGGATCATTTCATGGTGAAAAATGAGGTTGAAGTGAATTGTGGGAACTTTTTTTTAAACAGCTGGAGTTTTGATTTCACGAAGCTCTTAAAGATGTCAAATACAAACAAATCAGCTGAGTTTATTAAAGTTATTGCAACAAATGCAGAGCGTGCAATCAAAGGAATGTGCACAGATTTCCTATGTGTCCAGAACACAAACAGCTGACAGCAGCAGGGCCAGCAGACTAATACCCAGGACAGGCTGTGGGCCAGAGGCTCTTTAAGACATGTGTCATTTCCAGATTTCCACTGAAAGCTCTCCACATCAACAGATCAGCAAATGTTCTGCCTATTTATCCCTCGTTTGGATGTTTGGATCTCATACATGAAACTTGATGCTGAAACCATCTGTCACAGCCGTTTATACGAGCTTTACTCTGTTAGAAAAAGTTAAAAGTCACTTTATAACTGTTCCTGTGATTTATTAATATAGAGAATAATGTTTTATATGTGCACGTGTTGCGGATGTAGTGATGATGCTTTGCTGCTGTTGTTGTGTCAGTAGCACCTGTAAGGCTAACTAATCCATAGCATCTATTTTTAGATCCTCATCAGGTCACAGGAAGTCTACTGGGAATATCTGTTGTGGAAGCCTAGAAGGTGAATTATTTATTTAAATCTTCTGGTAAAACTCTTGTCTGTGGTTCATTTTGATAAATGCAAACTTTGTTTCTAGAAAAGTTGGAAAGTTTTCTGAAACTGAGCAGCTAACAGTATGTATATTTTGCAAGAATAACAGAGAATTTGTTTGCAACATTTACAATCTCCAGTTCCCAAATACATAAAACATTCATGAAATGGATTTTTCTGGTCTTAAACTTGATTTTGTTTTTATTTTATTAAATAGTGTTGATGAAAATCGTTTCCTTTGAGCTTGTATCTGTTCGACAAAAGACTCAGTTATTTGGACAATAGGGTTTTCTGGAATCCCCATGATTGCAATAGAAAAAAAGATTCAGAATATAAAGACTCTTACAAAACGTATGTTAAACTATATTTTCTACAAACTTAAAATGTAAAACTTTGTATTTAAATCTGCCCAAAGGTTAGATCTCTTATATAAGCAACAATCCACTGAAACATTTTTTAAAATCTCACATTTGTTTATACAGGTTAGCCTTATAAAGACTCATAGACTCACTTTCAAGAGGGACCTGTTCATAAAGACAATGACATTAGGAGATACTGGTAAAAACACAAGTATAAGAACAATAAAGTGTTAAAAACAGTAACAGGTGTCCATAGAAATTCTTGTTCTCTTTAGAAGTTGTTTAAAATCTCCTATGGTTGTTGGGTTGGACTGTTTCAGGTCTTGTTGTAGTGAGTTCCAGGATGTGGGAATTAAACTCACCTTTTGCACCTTCCCATCCACATCCAGGTAAATGCTTCTGGGAGCATAGGAGGAGGAGCTGGAGCCCATTTTGATCTCCCTCTCTTCTCTTGGACACCAACAAAGATTCTCCCTTACAGCGCTGATTATCAAACTTTAAAATCAAATCAGAGAATCTGCCAGCATGACAAAAAAAAAAAAAAGCAAGATGATTATGTTTCTCCTATATGGTTTACTGTAGATTACAAAAAAACTAAAAATTTAAGAAAGAAGCATCAGCAACAGATGGTGTTTAAATTTCTAGCAGCAACAACAAAGTTTAAGTGAAAAACAGTCGGATTTTAAAATGCAATAAAAACTCAAATCAAACATAATATAATAGATAAAATAAATGATGTGTGGAACTCACAGGATCAGGGATGCAGCTTCCCCTCCTGGAGAAGACTGGATGTAATGTGACCCAGGTGGTGAAGATTCAGCTTCCTCGCATGCAGCCAAGCTCAGACACAAACAAACAACATGCACGCTACGAGGAGGAGGAGAGGACGAGTGTGAGTGATGGAGCTGATGACGAAGGACACGTGAGTGGTGTGAAAGTGGCACTGGTTTCCATGGGACGGTTACTATGGAGAATAAGAGACAACTGTGATGATGAGTGGTGTGAAGCTTTTACCTGAACAGGTGACGAAACTAGTCTGGTTTATTGGGTTTTTGAGAAAAAAGTGGGAACATTTTCTAGCAGTTTGGCAGTGAGCTGTGTGTGTTGTTTGAGGTATTGGTTAATGTGTACGCTTGTTTGCAGTGGCGGGCCGTCAGGGCCTTCAAGGCCTTCTCTGCTGGTCTAAAGTTGTGTGTGATATGGATTCTGGAGCTGTGGTGTTGTATTGATGGTATTATGAGGTGTAATTGAGGTTGGACCGAGTAGAAAATGACCGAAGGCCCAGAGGTGAAAGTCACAGCCCGCCACTGCTTGTTTGACATATCTGTGTTTGTCCTTGTACAGCTGAGAAATAAACCTAAAGAAGCATTTTCAGTTCCTTTTTTACATTATTTTTGTAAAATGAGAATAAGTTAACTTCCTCAGCTTCACTCCTCTTTGGATTGATGTTGAATCAGCTTCAGTTTAGAAATAGAATAAAGTTTAGGGGCTTTTTCTTGGTAACATTAGGATATAGATCACACAGCTGCATTCAGGAGTTATGAACAAAAAGCATGATGCCCTCATTCAAAAAAACATGTGGTTATACTTACTGGTATTTACTTTTTTATAGATTTAGCTAAATGGGATGATTTTGTCTGGTCACTTCACATTATTTCTTGTTCTATTTTATTTTTAGTGCTGAACTAAAACTTGCATAAAAGTCAAAAAGCATGCACCTTCTAGTTTTATGTAAAAACGAAAACACTTTTAAAGGGGCCATCTTATAACTGTGTTTTTATACATTTGATGTTAACCCCCTTTGTAACCATTTGAGAGAAAAAAACAGAAAAAGTAAGTCAGAAAAATTGGTGTATTAATACTCTGCAAAATGAACTTTCTAAAGGTCTTTTAACAGTCATATCAGTCCCAAAGACTGTGTCTGAGACCCAAAAGTGAGAAAATATTTTCACTGTTTTCACTTCCTGATTCTCATTTTTGGGAAATGTATTTTGAGCTAATGCTAAAACAGGTGGTTTCTAAATCTTTCCCCTGCTGATGTCAAGAAGGGAAAAGACCACTCCCTTCTAGAGGACAGAGCCAATCAGGAGCACCTTTGGCTACCTGAGCCCACCCCCGCCGTTTAAAAACCACAGGAGCATTACTCACAAACATTAGCAAACAGTCATACCAGCAAAGCACGGCAGTTAGATGGTTGCATCAACGAGCACAAAAGTCTTTTCTTACTCCCTTCATCTGAGCCTCTGAAGACACCAACGTCTCACGAACGCACAGAGGAGAGAGATGGGTTGAATGAAGGGGTTGGAAGAACAGTAGCTGCTCTTAAAGGGCAGATTTGACCAAAACATGGCTTTTACATGTCACTGAGATGTAAAAGAAATGATTCAGAGTGGATTTAAAGTGCATAATATGGGAGCTTTAAGTTCAGTATTTGCCTGTAAATAAAAATAAAATTTTTTAAAGTTTTAAAATAGTTTTAAAATAAGTTTTAAAATAAAAACACAACCAAAAAGTACAAATACCTGCAAGATAGGCAAAACATTTATTTTGTAACTTTGTGCCAATGTGTGAAAAGTCGTGCTGTGGATGAAGAGTACATAAAAAACGTCAGCACTGGTCGAGAAAAAAAATTGAGTAACAAAAGTTACAAGATTAAAAATATTTGTGAGTAAAACTGAGATATGAGAATTTTTTCCACCACAAAAACATTTTTCGTTCTCATCTTGTTGATTGACCTTTGTGAATGGCTGATGTTTTGCTGTGGAAAAAAAAAGACTTTCAACAGTAAAATCACTCATTTCTTTTGGGAATTTCACTTCAATTAGCTGGTGTTAATGAGGATATTATTGACAAGCCAATCAGGCTGCAGGGAAAGAATAATTAGACCTGGAGAGCTTATATCACCTCAGAGGACACCTTCTCCTCACACACAAACACACCTCCTCTTTCAGATGTGATTCGGTTCCCTTGAGTCTAATTACATTCATTTTAAGCTCCTCTGCCACACTGGAGGGATGGTGGAACATGACAGGACAGACTTTGACGAATAATATGTGAGATCACAGAAACGTAAAAAGAGAAATTCCAAGCTCGATTAAAATGACCCACCTTCATCATCTGGTGCCTTTCTTTTTTCCACTGATTGTAAACCACAAGTGTTAGTGCGATGCATGTGTATTCATGAGCCTGTGTGCCAGTGAATACATGGTTTTTCAAACAGAACAAAGGCAGCAAACATCAGATCAAACCAGGCAGATCCGTGAGATGCAACCGTGGGACTCACACCTTCAGTGATGGAAGATACATTTCAGGATAAAAGCAAATCAATAAAATCATGCAGATTTCCATCATAAAAGCCGTCCAGCTGGAGCTCTGAAGAGGAACACATTATCCTGATAATAGCGATGGACTTTGTGTTTATGCATTTTTTACACCTCCACCTCACATCAAAATGCACTTCATTAAAGGGAGTCCTTTTGCTTTTTTTCACGTTATGGATTTAGTTATGTACCAGACAATGCATTTAGGTTCAAATCCATCACATCATCCAATCATTAATGCTCTGATGCATGCATGGATTCTATTGAGCAAATGCATTTAAAAGGCTGGAATAAAAGAAAGGTAAATGGCTGAAGTGAAATAATAAAAAAATGTATCTCTCAGATGGTTGTACAGAGGTAACCATGACAACGAGGGGTTCTGATCTGGTTCAGAAGGCCAAGACAAAAAAGGAGACATGGAATACAAAAGAGAAAATGATAACCGAACATCCAAATTGGACCACATTTTAAATACAAAGCAAACCTTTATAGCACAAGGTGTGGGAAACAGTAAATAGTGTCATGAGTGACACCCGCTGTCCTAAATTACAAAATCTCACATGATCTATTAGGGCTCAGTGTAGTGAAGGACTCAGCCTTTAGCTCAGTATGTGTGGAACTGGTGGAGCTTAAACATTCTGATCAGCTGTGGCAGCCATCTTTAATCAGGTGAGTCTGAAAGTTAAAGGCACACTATGTAACTTTTTCACATTTTTAAATCTTTTCTTGAGCCAATATGTGATAATATGGCCCTTTACAGGGTTAATGAAAAGTCACTCAACCCCATCTGCTGCCTGGATCCAGAATGCAACGTTTGCAACTTCAGAGTCTCTGCTCCGGTGCCTCTGAAGTCTCGCAAAGTCACGTATCTCACGAGGGTTAGGCTAACCCAATGTGGCTAGCTGTTAAACTAGCCCTGGAGTGTTTTAGCTCATGATTCCTGTATTTTTTCAATCTCTCCCTGTTTGAACACAGCTGATTTCTTTGAATGAGTGATGAACCGCTCCAGTAGAAAGCAATGACGGCTGAGGAGACATTTCAACAGTTAGATTTAGGTGTTTCTGAGCAAAGACAATGCTAATGTTTTTATGACTTCAAATGAACACTAGGGGGAGCTAAACAACATGCCAAAACTGCATAGTATGCCTTTAATTGGTGGTAGAAACTCATCCAGGAATTTCATTAAAATCCATTCAGTAGTTCATGAGATATTTTTCTAACTCCACATTATCACCTTATCCTTCAGGAAATAAATCTCTGAGATTATAGACTGAAGGGTGGGATTTAATTAAGAAAATAAATAAAGGAGGAGAAAATTTTTTAGACTAAAACTGTAAAAAAAAAGGGGAGAAATTTTAAAATAATATTGTACTGTTACATTAAGTTAGAATCCTGCCATGAAAAAAACAAAAAAACCAACATTTGCTTTGAGAACCTTGTCTATATAAAGACTTAAACTTTAGAGTCAAAGTGCAGCTCTGAAGTAGAAACATCTTTTTAAAAAAACAAGCAAAACTGAGAGTGAAACCACTTTTTAAAACCAGAACTACCTGGTTTATTTCAGTCTAGTCTCACATCAAGTAGGAAAAACAAAAATTGCAGCACGATTTATAGAAATGTGAGGTTTGAATGTTGCTAAAGTTTTATGTGTTTTGCTGCATTAGCAGATCTAGACTGGGACATTCTAGTAAAAGTCAAATTAGATGTGGTCACTGTATTCTGTATTTTACGGTATTATGTTTTCCTAAATATGATCATACATTTTTAACATGTGTAACCTAAATCATGTAGGTTATAATGCTAAACCTTCACAAAAGCATTTAATTATGCAGAAATCTTCACCTGGAAGCACAAAGGAAACAAATAAAACCCAAACATGACAATTCAAAAATAAATTAATGTTTCATAGGACCAGATGTAAAGCAAACACCTTCATCTCCTAAACCTTAAAATACCAATTTTATGACCACATAAAGTGATACAACACTCCTTTTGTGAGTATTTTCTGAAATGCAGTGATGACAGAAAAGTCTTCCAGGTATTTATTTTATGAGCAAACAACAAAAGTAATGTCTGTGAACACAAATCAGTAGATTTAGCTGAATGTTTTGCTGCCAGACTGAGTTGTTTATTCAGTGCAGGAAAATCTGAGAGTTTGATTGCTAAGAGCTGGAGGGCTGGAACCTGC
Organism: Callopanchax toddi; assembly: GCA_006937965.1. NCBI lineage: Eukaryota > Metazoa > Chordata > Actinopteri > Cyprinodontiformes > Nothobranchiidae > Callopanchax > Callopanchax toddi. The sequence continues at coordinate 299,264 of SSNR01000407.1, read as the reverse complement.
ATGCTGCAGCATGTGTGGAGGGATCGGGTGTGACAGAGCACAAGAGCTGGATTTAACAACAAACACAGAGGGAAAAACACTCTGCAACTGCTCGTGTTTTAAGGTTAGAATAGTGTCAATTCAGAAAGAACAGACAGAAAGGAACAGAAAAGTGTATAAGGGATGCTGTTGAGGCAAACTGATCATCTGTAAATGTGCCACATACTTTATACATCCTCTTGGAAGTAATGCGTTCACTTTTTAATATTTATATTGCAGTTCAATCATGTGGATCAACAGCTAGCAACCAAAATGCTCATCAGGGACTTGATTTTGTTAAACTAAAAATGTAAAACCATAAATTACATTTAAAAAAAAAAGAAAAATAAAAGTTCACAACCTACTGAAGGTCATGATGTCATTTCACTTTTGGGGTCACAAGTGTTACCATATATTAATTTGTGATTCTGGAAGAGTTTTCTGACCAGTGCAGAAAGATACAGCTTTAAAAATAAATCTTTGAGTGACACCTAGTGGACTAGGACAGCATTACAATCACAAAGAAGACCAGGGGATTATTTTAGCTCTCTTAGAAAGCTTTTTGGCACCAATTTATTACTACAAATATGTAAATCTTTAGAAAAATGTAAAGAATGAGGATGAAACACTTTCATGAGTTGTGAATTTTATTGTCAAAAAATAAATGACAAGATACAACAGTGTTTTTTTTTTAACTTTAGGTTATAAAGTGACCTAATGTGGAGTAAATATACTTTCTGTGTGTGGTTTAAAAGCTGGACTGAAAATAAATGAAACCAAAAATTACCCCTCAAATTTGAAACTATTAACTTAGATATGTACATATCAAAACTTATCTTTCACATGAAGTAAAGTAATTTCTTTCTCTCATCATTTAGATGAATTACTACGTGACGGTGAAGCTCATCAAACTTTAGAGAAAACTTGTGCATAGCAGTAAAGATGTAGAAGTGAAACTGACTTTATATCCATTTCTCTCACAGCAGAGTGCTATGCAACTCTGACAAATTACAATATTTCACATATCACAGGAGGGGAAACCTGACATCCAGACGGCTCTCAGTGCTGGGATGGAGAGTAGGTCTGCTCGCTGGGATCTGGACCCTCCACCTCCACAGGCAGGTGGCTGGTGGGTATGCCCACTGGAGGCCGGACCTTTCTAATTGGGCTGAAGCTGCGTGGGGACGAGGCTGGGGAGTGAGCAGGGGAGCGAGCAGAAGGAGAGACAGGGCGGAGTGCAGGGAGAGGCTGTGGGAGAGGCTGTGCCAGTGGGGAGGGGCTGCGGGGGTACCTGCGTGGGGCAGACCAGATAGGCCTTTCAGTTCTGTTGGAGGTAGGAGGAAGGACTTGGACGTAGGTAGCAGGGACGTTAATTTCTGATTGGCTGGCAGCATTGCTAGAACATTCCTCCAGACGCTCCAGAGTCTCCTGGAACAAAGTAGAGGGAGTTATCCTGAGCTGTGTTTTTAGATCACGCATCTTATGTAATTAATCATTCATTTGAAAGACAACACCAGCTGGTGAATGCTTATTGCCAAGTGAGCAGAATGACTTTAGACAGGCTCTCTTGTACAGATATTAATTATTTAATGTAGAATTGAAGTGTTCCCCACAGAATCAGTCCTACTATATGTTTGGGGATCCCTTACCATTAGCACCACCAGCTGGCGAATATTGGTGATTTTGGCCATTTTGAAATGCATTTCTGTGTAAAAGTTAGAAATAATTACTATCTCATTCATTGGAGCTACTGCAACTTCCTGAAAAACCTTTGGTTAGGAGACATAGAGTTTACAACTTATCTTAAAACAGCTCCAATCTCCAAAATGTCATGCTATAAGGTTATTGTGGCAGAAATATGAAGAGATTCCTGTCAGACTTGACCTCTAGATGCACCAGAGATGCTACGTTTAGCTGCTGCTGGTGAAAAACACTTGTAAATAACCATAAAATTTGATGTAAATAACGGTAATGTGAAAGTAAAGGTTTATAAAATAATGTTGCATAAAATGCAAGAAAAATCTAAAGACTGGAGCTGCTTTAAGACAACAGCAATCCACAGACAGGCTGTCAGCTCATCAGTTCTGTAGGTCATAAACTCCATCTCTCCTTAGTCATTATCCCTCTGGGACCCACGCTTTTGTTTGATGGACAGTTTTATTTCTCTCTGGCTATTTTGGGATCAATAGGACCTTTTAAAAAAATAAAGCATGTTGAAAAATTACTAATATAACAATAAAAAACTATTTTTCTAAATGAATTAAAAATAAATAAATAAAAAGAGCATAGTTTCCCTGAATAATAATTACCAGAATATCACTTAAAAACTTTTTGATGTTCTGATTTTTTTTGCCATATAATTCATTTCACAAACAGCTTTGCTGCATTTGCTATATTTCGACCACATTTTCTAAAATATCACAGTCAACATTGTCTTTGTTCATTGCAAATACACAAATGTTTGCATGCTTGCATGTTAAACTAAGAGGATGGAGAAGATAAATTATACATGTAACTTCAGCATGCCGTGACTGTCCTTGAGGGCATGTTTAGATCCTGTTTTTAGCTTTCAGCTATGATTTGTTGCACAGAGCCACCAGCGTGTAGCTGCACATAATGTTTCTGTGCTCTAACACGGCTAAATGGAAGAGTAACTTACGTCTTCATTGAGGACATAAAGAGGCATTGGACTCCTTCGACCAAGTGTTGTTGGTTTGGGTACAACATCAACTGAAGAAAGATGGAATGTTATTTTTATATGTAAATCACAAAATGTAATGTTTTATTTCTTTACATTAAGAATGATTCTCACTATCATGTCCGTTTTCACTTTGCTCCACATAAACAGGGGCTCTTTGAGGGACAGGTCGGTGCTTTTTTCTATAACAAAAACACAAAACAATCGCCATGTCCTTAAAAACACACCCCGATACATTCAAGTTAAATACCACTTCTTTTTTTAACACAACATGAGTTTAAGTAGAGAACTACTTGAAATTCTAGTGTCATCATCAAGTACAAAATCAAAGCAAGAGAGAGGGTTAAGGAGGAAAAGAAGGGGGGAAAAAAGGATGGTAAAAAAGACCAGCTCTCACTTGGACGGTTTCCAACAGGCACACACTGTCACCAGGGTGATTAGAAGGAAAATGCCCCCGGTGGACAGGATGATGTATAACGAGCTCCGTCCTGAACCAGAGTGGTAGATGAGAAAAAAAAACAGAAAAAAGAAGAAATTGACTTCACATACTGCAGAACAACCTAAAGAGTTCAAGAACAGACCTTTTTACTGTATTCTTGTCATTTCTCTTTGACAGATGATCTTGTAGGAATATTAAGGACAGTGGCAGATGGCGACATTTGATTTTAATTTTTAAACTTACATCGCTTGTCATCTTAAGAATGTAGAGGCTTGAATACGACGCAGTGAGGTAGGACATTAGGGCAGTCACTTTGAGACTTTGTGGCGTGCTGCTGTGCATGCAGAGGGAACAGGGAGCATGTTTGAGGGCCTGTAGCTGTCTGCTCATGCAGCACAGAACAGCAATAATGAAGTCAGAATGACTGAGGTCCAGTGATGCAAAACGTCCTCCCCACCTGCCTTTTTCTTTCTTCTCCCACCTCATAAATAACTGTCCATTCATTGGATTAGACTGCCTCTCCCCCTCTCCCAGCCTGACATGTGGTCCTATACTGGCGCCCATGACAGCAGCTCTGAGCCAACACTTTTACAAACACAGCCGGGGATTCTCACTTGTTGTAAACAACATTGTTTGAGAGGCCAGCATACTTGCGTATTGGTCAGCATGAGGCGATAATTGCTTCTACAAGCTCGTGGAAGTAGATGGTTGTTGGACAATGTGCTGAAACTGTTAACTATTCATAGACAGATGCATTTCCAGGTTGGTTAAAGGGATAGTTCAGATCTTTTGAAGTGGGGTTCTGTGGAGGAGTTATTCAAATAATTTCACACCAGTTGTAGCTCTTTGAACAACCTCAGATTGTAGAAATAGTTTAATTCTGACCAGATTGATGATGTAATGGCTAGTCAGGGTGAGGCCAGATAACTGCCAACTTTAAAACATTTAAAAAATGTAGTGAATTAAGCAAACAGTAAAAAAAAAAAAAAAAAAAAAATCTTTACATTGCTGTCAATTTTTCCATTCTCTTTTTTTATACATTGAATTTAATGGTTGTTTTCAAGTACAAAAAGCAGCATTAGCAGCTAGCTGTAGCACATCTAATGCAGTCTGGGAAATTTCTGGCAGGATTTTAATGATAGTTTTGAAATTATAACTATGTAAATCAAAATGAATGGCAATGTAAAGGTTTACCCCCCAAAATGCTAACATGAATTGTGAAATTTTCAGGACTGAAGTTGTTTTAGGATGACAACAACCCGCTTTGGGCTTGGCCCCATTACCTCATCAATTAAACTTTATTTCTCCAAACTGAGGCTGTTCTAAAAGCTGCAACAGGTAAGCTATGAATAGTCCATAATCTTTCCTCAGAACCCCACTTCAAAAGGTCTGAGCTATCCTTAAAAGCTGCCATAAATAATTTGTCCTACAAAAATGAAGTTCAACAGAATAAAAATCAATTTCTTCTTTTTCTGGCGTTCCACTTCATTGAACTGCCAAATATTAGAAATATTTGAAAACAAACCTACTGTGCAAATAAATCAATCTGCTGCTGTCATCTATTTAAACGTTTACCACTTCAGATCCCACCGGTGTTAAATGCCACCTACTGTAGACAGTCAGCTTGACCGGAGTGCTCTTCACGCTGCTGATGGGGTTCTCCACCGTGCAGGTGTAGACGTCATCATCCGACATCAGAACACGTAAGATGGTCAGCACCTTTTGGTCATGCGAGAGCAGCAGACGCGAGTCGTTGGTCAGCACCTTCCCTCCTTTCAGCCAGCTGTAGACGGGCTTTGTGCCGTTGTCATGGGAACAGTGGAGGTTGAAGTACTCGCTGTACTCCAGGACCGAGGAGGCCATCATCTGAATGTAGGGTTTAGACACAGGAACTGAGAGGGATAAGAAGATCAGGGCTCAGATATTTTATAACATTAATAAATCTATTTAAAAAGAGAGAGGCTGTGTATACCGTCCACAGTGAGCGCGATGTAGTGCTCTCCTGTGAACGTCTCATCTGTGATTGAAATCTCCACTTCGTACGCCCCTTCATCTGACAGCTGCAGGTTGTGAAGCAACAGCGATCCATTCTCAAACACCTGGATGCGGTTTCGGTACTCAGGTCTCAGGTTTCCTATGACCTCAGTTCCTATAGACTGTACAACAGTGACTGGTTTCACTTTGTCTCTCTTCAGCTGCCACTTGATGACAGGCTTGTCTGAGCTGCTGCTGGTGTAGCTGACCGACAGGAGGGCCTCTTTGCTCACGGTGCCCCTCACCACCTGGGTTTGGCTGGTCACGTTCACCCCCACTGCTTCATCTGTAAAAACAAGAGGAAGAGACAGAGGTCAGGTCCTGAACAGAGAAGAGGAAATTGATCAGGATGGAGCTGTTTTGCAGCATTTCATCAGAGAATAATCCAACTTAATGTTGAAACTAAAAAAAAGATGCATTATTAAAGCAACACTACCTTAGCAGTAAGTTAAAAACAGAACAATTCACTTAATAATTTCTGTCAAAACTCTTCGGACTGCCTCTAAAAAAGGATTTGTATTATTTGTATGTTTTTGTTCTATATCGACTTGTCAAAATCTGCCCTCTAATTTATTAAACACATTAAGGAATTTACCTTAATACCCTTTGGCATTCTGCTCAACCACTTGGCAGAACACACATGCATTATTAAAGCACTGAACTTTACTGTGAAAAAAGACTTAAAAACTAAAAACTGTGGGAATGTTTGAATAAAAAAGTTAAATAAGATAGACATTAAAGCCTCAAATGAATGACAAATGCAACAAAGAAAAAATGTCATTGCTTTTTTTCCCCTTCTTGCTGGACATTAAAGACTTCAAACTACCAAATCATTTCTGGAGCCATTTTTCACTTGTGATGTTTAGAGTAAAAATTTCACTGATACATTTTTGTCAAGTGTTCTTCCATTTAAAAATAACATTTGGGGCGATCATGCCAGCCTTTTATCTTTTGTGCAAAATAACAACACATACTTGAAACTGTAAATGAACTTTGCACTCAGAACTTGTTTTCCTGCAGGAATCAGTTTCTGTAATGCATTTAAACTATGCATTGTACCAATTAGGCACAATCAAAATAACGAGCAGCAGCAGACTTGGACTCTGATATTTCTTGTAAATCAGCAAATAAAATCCAGTCACCGGGTGTTAAAAGGCACAGCAGCACAGTAGAAAGAATAATGAGATGTTTTAAAGATCTTTGGACGACGGCTTCTTTAAAAGAGCAGCGTGGGACTCGTTATTCTTCGAGACTTTTGTCTGAGACGTTTTTAATCTTAAGGAACTCAGAGTTTCTGTATGAAACCCAAGACGTTTTTTATTTGGGCTCATAATGTCTCCTCACATCTTGATCACTAATCCGTTTCTCAGAAACTCCCTCCAGGAATCCCTCCACATGGACCTCTTGCAGAGAACAAGTAATATACTAATTTTGATTTGTGTTCCCCGGTTATTGCCCGCCTCCCACCGAGGTTCAGGGATAAAGTTTTATAGTGTAAGTCACATTTTACCTTTACAGTGGAGCCCTGTCTTGGAGACCAAATAAAGCAAAGCTATTATGTTCACAGTGGAGGTTCCTATAACTCAGCTGTAGCTGGACGCATGGAGGCCCAAACATTGGCTGCCGTCCTGTTGGGGGTGTCCTACTGTTTGGCTTCAGTGATGGAGAGATCAGCCTCAGTGAGGGGAGAGGGAGAGAGAGAGAAACTCTGCTCCACTCACTATTCTTTGCAGAGGCAGTTAGCAGGGCATCGCCTCATTGCTGTGGTAACCATTCGGTCCGCCTGACAAGGGTTGCCACGGCAATAAGACAAAGGGCATGATTGTTGGGACTAGTTTCCTCCCTTGAAAGGAGCGAGAGAGGGCTGGAGAGAGAAATTCTTTGTCACTGGTGAAGCTGGAGATGAACACAGCATCCAGTTATTCTGCCTAATCTGGTCCGGTTGGGTAAACTGGACCCATGGTACTGTTGTGTAATCAGATCACAGTTTGTTTGCTCTTTTAAGTTTTTGACTTTTTGTCTCTATTTCTTTTGAATGAACACATAAAAAAAGTCCTCCATCAAAAAAACAAAAATCTCCTTTAGCAAAACTTTTCTGATGGTCACTTTTAACTCAAGTCTCCTTCATGTGAGCTCTCAATGGCCACTTCAGGTTCTTTTGAGGTTAAAATACAAGCACCAACGCCACCCCCACCCCCCCATGAATGAGTCAGTTCTGCTGCCAGTCCGAGGAACACTAAAGAAAATAAAAACCTCTCAGGCTCGTTTAGCTTACAGATTAACTTCTTTTTAAAAAATATTGTTTTATTTGAGTATTAATGTTGCAAAAAAAATTCCTCTAAACTAAGAATTGCTATCAAAAACTTTAAAATGAAACAAAACTGAGTTGAAATCAAAGTCATCATTTTTAGTTGACTAAAAAAATCAATCTCTCAAACCATAAGTATATATATTGCTGTTTTCTGGATGGAATGACAAAAGTTTGGACCTACCTGTGAAGAAGAGGAGGAGGAGGAGGAGGAGGAAGAGGCCAGAGAGTGTCAATAGTGAAGGAATGCTGCTGAAACTGTTGCCTGTGGAGGAGGACTCCCTCTCCACCTTCATCTTGTGTCCTGGGCAGAGTCTTTCTCCCGCTTAGTGAACATGGTTTATCCACCCTGGGCACGTCTCTGCGGTTCTCTCCACCGCCTGCCTGCCTGCCTGCAGCAGCACTGGCCTCTGCCTGGTCACACTGAGCCCCACTCTCCCCACAGCACCCCAGTCACCACAGCCAACAACAGCCAACTGTGTGTGTGCTCGTGTGTGAGACAGAGACACAGTGTCGATCGGCTCTTTTCTTCTACTCAACCTTTCAAAAGAGAGCTCAAAGGAAATAGTTTGATGCAACTTTATACCACGAAGTTAGTCATTATTTGAATAAACTCTAAGTTAAACTCAGTGCTAAGTACTTTGCAAAAGTTCCTGCTGCTGGAAAGTTCAACTTTACTTCAGCTGAATAAGCAGGAATCCACTTGAACCCCCTTTTGTCACACAGTCTTTTATGGGCTGAGCCTTTGCAATAAACTAGTTGTTTTTTTTCTTATGTGATTTATCTGAACCTACAATATTGATGCCTTTAAAAAAACAAACCCTATAACATGGCACGAGGTGATGTACCTGTGTAAGAGCTGCACAGCAAAAAAGGAGGCAGAATAAGAAAGTTGTACTTGATTTGTCCCCTAGGTGGAGTAGATCATTCAGGAAAAAGCCTGATGAAGAAATCTGGAAGCAGCAGGAGGCAATGCATCAAAGAAAATAAAACTACCATCAAAAATGCTAGCCATGTTTTCACATTAAAGCTATGTGAAAGTCTAAGAAAACATAATTTTATCTCCTAGAAAAAAGCGAGTACTAATAAAACAAGAGAAAAAATATCAAAGATTTTAGAGCTTTAGATCTTGTTTCTCATTGCCAATCAGGATCACTTTTTAATATTTCAGATGTGATGCCAAGAAAAAAATCCCCAGAAGTTACATCAATCTCCCGGCTTTGATGAGTCAGCTGCATTATAAGCCACTTCACCCACTTCCAGAAGTTCTTTTATCATGAGTTTTGAAACTTCATTTTGCTGGGAGACAAAGACCACTTCTCTGCAGAGGAGGACACATGGTTGACAAGAGAGGAGATCCAGGACTGTGGGAGTAGCTGCTGCTCCTCCCTCCCAGGGTTCAGTCTCCTGTGTACTGAGCCATCAAAGTCCAACCTCTCCCCTCCACCTCTGCCCTCACTAAAAGCTGTGCCTCCTCGCTCCTCTCATCTCCTAATGTGCTCTAAATCAAGCCGGTAGAGGAAGAGACGGGGGACAGGCTGCACTTGTGAGGCTCAGACAGTTTGAGGTGAATACTTTATGACAGAAACCATTGTTGTGTTTATTATACAAGACTGGTGCCACCCTGTGACAAAATAATCTAATCTGAATCACATTGAGTTATGTTAGTCATTCTACATGAAAATGGACATAATATTATGTCTGACTGACAAATCTTCAAATTCTCTCCTAAAAAAATACAGTTCACAACATAAATAATAGAAATCAGGTGTTTAAGCAGCATTTATCTCCATCATCTCATTGTGTAACCTACTTGGAATAAAAAGGCCCCTCTAAGATGGCGAGGCCAGCGAGAGAACCACTGGAGAGAAAAATAATTGCGCCCCCTGCTGTTTGTCCTGGCTTATTCGTCTCTAATTATCTCCCAGGAGACCGGAGATCTTTTTTCCTCACTGACAAGCTGTCTAAGAAGTAGAACAAGGCAACGGAGCAGATCTCTCTTATGATGTGCTCTTAAAATAGTCCAAAGTTCAACTAAGCAACTTGTAAAAAGGAAGGGACAAAACTTACATGAGGTGATGTGTTTAAGGCTGCTGCGTGCTTAACCCAGACAGATCCAGTTATAACCCAAAACATGACTTTCAGGCAATTTTTTGTTTTAAAAAAGTGCTTTTTCCTTCGCTGTCAGAATTCAATCGGCAGCACAAAGTGGGTGTTGTGCTATCTTTGGAGGTGTGCATAATATTGATTGTTCACCCACAGTCATTAAAGACTGAAGAACGTGGCCATGGCACCTCTGGGACTGAGTAGGAGAAAAGAATAGGTCCAAATAAAACCCATAGAGGATGTTTATGAGATTGAGGAGGAGGAGGGATGTCAGCCCGAGATGGAAGTGTTTGCACTCTGCCAGCGCAAAACCACTTCTAACGAGACGCTGGTTGTCCTATCTCTACAGCTGGTGACACAGCCCGTCAACACGTGTGTGAATGTGTGTGTGTGACAGTGGGAATGAGTGACTTGAGTGCGATCCGTGTGCTAAAGTATGGGTTGTGTTTTTCCTGTGTGAGAATGCATGTGCAGTTTGAGCTTGTGCAGTGTGCTGCGTGGCTCAGATGTGTGTGGGTGGGCTGAGTGGGTGCGCTGGGAGACTGAAGATGCTCTATCCTGCTTCTCATAAAGCCAACAAGACTGCCTCGCCAGATGAAGAGAAATTAAGGTGTACTTTTGTGATTTAAACAGCCTTATTGCAATAAGGCATGTATTAGAAAACACCCGACAAGTGCACACATCACTAAGAATAAAACCCTTGGTGGTGCAATATTACTTGTGGCATACGATATTATTATTTATACTTCGAAGTCTAATAAATGTTAAAAAATCTGAGTACCTTCATTTTGTGCAGTATAAGCTAAACACACATTTATGTGTTGAATTATTCATGGAAGTCATTGTGTAAGAGAACCACACGGGAAGCAGAACATTGGTCCATCTTTAAGAAAACATGTTTAAGCTCTGCTTTTGTTGCACAGGAGAGGTAGCGTCTTCAGCGTTGTGCAAAGATCTCCACATTTTCTCATGTATTTCAAGGACAAAGGATGACGGTGATATGTTTGAAGCAAACACATCCTTGAATTAAGTTTAAAACAGACATTTCACTGTACGTTTAGAGTGGATTTATTAGTGTAATGCCATGACTCCACACCAATATTCAGGTATTATTAGGTTTCTTTTAAAGCATGAAGGGCTCTGAAATCTCTTACAACATACAGGTGAAACCCACTGAAACAAAAGAAAACAGAGCATATTGATCTGATATCTTATAAGGTAAAGCTGTACCAAAATGCATCTGGATTAAAGTGTGAATACTGCATGCTCACTGTTCTGGAAGATCAGATTTATAGAAAATGCTCGTGAAAAGACTCATGTGATCAGAGAGATAAATATAACAAATAGAACATTCATAGCTACTGTTCTTTTGGTGATTTGGATGTTTTAATTATTTCATAAGCAAGTCAAATAACTGTCAAGGTACAAGCATGTCAGGTTAACACGGCAAAAGTAACAAACAACGCAAGCCACTAATCGTCAAAAGTGATGCATACAAGGTGTACACACAGAGTATATGCACGGATCCATTTCAAAATAAGCCCTGTTTAGCATTTAGAGGACATTCATTTTCACATTCACAGATCATCATCTAAAAACTAGCACAGTACCAGAAGTTTCACAAGTACATGCAGTGAGTTGCAAATTCTGGGTCAAAGACATCCGCACTGATGAGGCTGCTGAAGAAGCAGAGAGGGAGTGTTAAAGTTCACAAAATTCACAGAACACACCCTCAAAATTGTTCATTTTTCTACAGCTAATTCGTGTTTAAAAAAAAGGAGAAATTAAAAGACTTCTGGGGGATGAGAGGGGGGGGGTTAAAAAGGTGTGCCTGAAAGCCAGCTCTGCCAGCTTACACCAAACCTTCTCCCACTACCTTAACTCTCCTCCTCTTCCTCCTCCTCCTCCTCCTTTCCATCCAGGTCAGGACAGGGGCGTCACTGTTCCGGCACAGATGTGTCGTCTCTCTCTACTGCCCCCGATCTTCCTGTCTCTAAAAAAAGACACAGGCAAAGGAAAGTTAACAAATGAAGAACCTAGAAAGAAGACTTTCTATATGGTCAAGGTGAAAGACGTTGACGTTAAACAGCAGACTGTAATACTGCCTGAACAAAACTGCACTTATTCCAAGATTTTCTAATCAAAAAGACATTTTTCAAAACATTTTGAACAAATCTACTGAGTATAATAATTAGAATGTAATTAGAATTTATTTCATTTTAAAGTACTGGGAGTTTGCTGAGGCTGGTATGACTGATTAACACAGATCTTGTGAAAAGGGGGTCTCCCCCGGTGGGAGGAGCTCAAAACGCTCGGTCCCACTCAGACAGCTCCATTAATTCTACCTGGCCCTTTTAGGTATATACCGTACCTAACGCACCTGGAGCTATAAATACCCCTCCTACCTAAAGATACAACTAGGTTAGGAAGAATCATGATGTGGTAACTGCTTCCTTCTCATAAACATGCAGCCACATGGGGTGAAAACCAGATTCTGTGGAAAGAACCTTAAGATTTATTTCCTCACAGACTCTACTGAATCAGTTTCTGGGGGTTTGTGCATCTAAATAAATAAAACTCCCTTAAGAAGACATTTCTAGTAAATGTGGAGCTCTTTAAAAGTTTTATTCTGTACTTACATCAAGTGCAGAAGCCTAATTTTATTTTACTTCTTGACTCTTGCACAAAATAAAAGGAGGTAAATGAGCAGAAACAGCGATAATGTAACTTGACATTTTCCAAGTGAACAGAACCTGGACATCTTTCGTCGCTCTTTAATAGCATACCTAAAAGTGGATTCATCCAAGCCCTTAAGCAGAATTAAAAAAAACAAAAGAAAAAAACGACTGAAAGATTCAATCATCTGTTGCTGAAGACCCCATGGGATAATTAAATGAGTCACTCAGTCTTGTCTGGCATTAATCACACTTGGGTTAAGCCATAAGGGGCTTTAGGAGATGCACTGAATTATGTATAGAATTTAAATGGATTATTTTATGAATGCGTACGATGGTAAATCAGTTTGTGTTTCTGTATTATGCTCATGCATTTGGATCAGGGAGAAGACTAAATCCCCTGAAAGCCTAACCAATGTTTTTATGTTGTAAATGTAAATGCTTTTGACAATAGAATTCTATCTACTGTATAACTTCTCTATCACTTACCTGTAGTTACGCAGTTAGAGCTTGTGATGCTTAAGCACAAACACTAACCATAATGCCATCTTCAGTGGCATTATGGGACTTATTCTTACCCCTCGACTCTACAACACTGACCTGAGACCCCCTGGCTGCTGCTGAGCACATCCCCAGTGCTGCTCACCTCCTCCCCTTCAGTTTTGTCCTCTGGCTTCATCTTCTTACGGGTCATGTGGCCACGGAAGCCCGCCTGGATCTTGGCAGCAGCCCTGTTAGCCTCAGGGTCATCCAAGGGGATGTCCATGATGTCCTCCTCCTCTTGAGGTCGGCTGCACTCCTCCTGTTCAAGGACAACAACCCGATGGTGGTTTATCAGGAGAACAGGTTTTATGAACATGTGATTATGTTTGCTTTGTGAAATACCAGTGGGAGTATTTCATGGTTAACAGATTGCAAGACCATATTTTGTAAAGTTAACAGTACATGTTTAACAGTTTTTTATAAAAAAAAATATTTATAGTAAGTTGTGTTTGCAGAGTTGCAGGTGTGGGTCTTTATAGGTCAATGTTCTTCTTTTTCTGTTTTCTGAAACACAGCTGCTTTGTTGCTTTTTGTTTGTCTCAAACTGTGGCAGAAAGTTGGAAAAGTGTCAAAATATCTATATTCTAAAATGTCAAAATAAGCTGAAAAAATAACACCACTCAGCTTTTTCAGAAACAAAGTCAGTGTGGAAAAATCAAAAATTTGTGCTGAAGTATTTAGAATAAACTTTTCTCATTCTAAGCAAAAACAGCTCGCAAATTTTAAAGAAAGGAAAAGTTCTTGCTCTGCAACGTTTGCCCAAAAAAAGATGACCCAGCAAAAATGTCTCTGCAGTCTACACCAGCCACTCACTCGGATACTTAGAGCACCGAATCGACTGTCCCAAAGGAAACGCGGAGTGGGAGGAGGAGAAATTCAAGCTTGTGACAAACTGTCAGTGGAATAGTGCCAAAGATACTGATGAGTTATGTAAACACCTATTTAAATTGTGTGGAGATAAGAGGTTAGGTATACCTCAAGCTTATGGTTATGGTTACAGATTGACAAAGGCAGCCCACAGAATGATCCCACTGCCATCCCACTATCTTGGTGAAGCAGAGCATCAGTCTCCAGTGAAACCCCTCCAGTGTAGGAGTGTGACCACCCACCTGTTCGGCCAGCTTTCATTAGCCTCTCTGTCTGACTGCTCACTGAGCAGTCAGCTCTTTCACAGGAGCAAAGATACACATCTGCACTGGATTTTTCTGCCAACAACACATTCTTTGGGACGTTATTCGCACCCAGGTCCTAATCTGATAAAGACTGGTTTAAATACACATCTCCTAAAATATTATCCATGTTGAATGAGATAGTTTCTTTTCCCTATTTGATCATCTCTTTTTGAACAATTCATCCTTTAAAAAAACATAAATTAAAATTAAGTAATGCATTTTTGATCTGGAGGGCAAAAAAATACCCCAACAATAACAAATACAGCTGCTCTAGTAAGTGCATTGAGTAAGTAAATTACATAAATACCTGGCTCTGCATGTACCAAACAAACCATGAAGTGGTTAAATAAATCAATTATTTTGCAAAAGTTAACCCAAAGCATCTACTTACATTGTGACAGTCCATTTCTTATTCTCCCAGATGACTATAGTCTTCGGCTGAGTTGACCTGGTGAGACTTTTGCAGCTAAATTTCAACGTGGGCCAAGAAAAGCACTTTTTAAATGTGTCTCCGATATAATACAGATGCCTCACTGGCTCTAACTAACAGTCACTGTATCTTCAGTAACAGCCGCTCACGCACAGAAATGAGAGGGAGAGGGAGAGGGAGAGGAAGAGAGAAAGAGAGAGAGAGAGTGAGGGAAAGAGAGACCTCCTACAAACATAACAGCATGTGTTTCATCTTTTCAGTTTCATTAAGGTTGCTGACCCCCTCTGTTCACTATAAACTCGTAGACTACAAAGTAATCACAAAGTACAACCTGAAGACCAACAAAGAAATGAAATAAACCGAGCAGACGCAGAGAGCATTTCTATTTCAGTGGCTTCAACTTTTATGGGTTTTGTTTTTGGCAATCTGGATGTAGATATTAAAAGCACTGACTACTACAATCAATTAGCATCACAACATTTCACAAGTTACTCCACCACTGTAAAAAAAAAATCCCTAAAAAACCCAAATGACCAACACAGGCATGAAGTTCAGATGGTCAAAACAAACAAAAAGAAAGAGAGAACGATAATTGCTGACTTTCAGATTCCACTAATAGCATGAATACAAAACTGTGTAAGCTATTTTACACAGGAAGGTGTTATAAATTTATTAGAGGCAGAGTGAGCTAACAGCCCTCTCCATCCCTCTGATCCCAGCTGGTATGGCCGCCCACACTCCTCTGCCAGTCTCACAGACAAAACGGAGAGAGGGAGAAACAGAAAACATCCATTTATCCACTTTATACCGCTGACAGTAACACACTGCTGCCAGTTTGACCATTATTGAAGCAATCTGGTAAGTTAGGCACAGGTGTAACTGTGCTAGGTTAACTAGTTTATCAATAAATTTGTTAAGATGTAGAAATTATAAGCAGTTTTTTTTTAATTAATCTGAACCATCAGGTAGTCTGCTTGTGTCAGTCTGATCATTGGTATAAATGTCAAAGTATTTATTTATTCAAGATAGGAAAATCATGACGAGGACTTGTAAATATAAAGTTAAAAGCTTAAAAGTAAAAACTAAAAGTACTAATGGTGCTGCTACCAAGACAATGTTAAAACAAAATGATTAAATATTGAAGAGTTTTGTGGTTTTAGCTAAAAGTGATGTTTTACTTTTTAATCAGCGAGTTGCTCTAAACGGTAGATTACTGGTTCAGAGGGTGCCTAGCAACTATCAGCATCACCATCTCCTATTAATTCCATGACGACACTGAGAGAGAGAGAGAGAATAAGAGCAGGATGGTGAGGGGTTACCATAGTAACATTCTCTGTACCGCTTCCTACACTCCCTCCCTGTGTTTGGAGTCTTGCTGGCCCAGACAAATCAGCTGGGGGTTACCTGTGACAGCAGTAAATGTTAAAGGTCTGATTCACAAAGCAAATTGTTTTGTCGGATGGTTATGATGACAGATCATCGAGTTAAGTTTCAGTCTGCTGAGGATGCCACGGTTCCCCAAGAGGAGGCTGGGTCTGCTGCAGAGTTTTTATGAGCATATATCAGAGCAAAGGCCTCAATAAAGACTCATAAAGATCGCTCAATCCTGAGAAAGAAACTTCCGGATGATATTTTCAAACAGCTACCCTCTTGAGTCTTGTCCTTGAAGGGTTTATTTAAATATACTACCTAAAACCAACTCTGTCAAACACTCAGAATAGAGATGTTCATTCTAACAGTCAGGACTACGTTATTACAAATTGTAAATATGTAATTTAAATGCACAAGAAATGTGTAAAATTCAGTGTAACAAGAATGATTAATCTTTAGCACTCACTGTTTAGAGGAACATCCAAGATTACCTTGTCACTCTTGTTTGCAGACGCTGTGGCATCCTTCTCATACTCGTGTGGTCCGTCCTCCTCTTCATTGTCAGCAGCTGTCCAATCTGCACTATGAGTGAGGCTGGCGATCTCCTGTTTCTCCATTTCTTCATCGGTTTCTTCCAAATCTGCCACGGTACTTGTCCTCTCACCATTACCACCGTCGTGTAAATTTGAGTTATTTGTGTCCACCTTCTCTTTCATCATATCAAATGATGCATGGTGACTTTCAATTTCCTCCTCTTCTGAAATATCATCTTTCATGACTTCGTCCATTTCAGGTTTGATTTGCTCATCCATATTAGATATATTTAGATCAGTTAAACTTGTAGTTAGCTCAATGGACTCTTCTGTCTGTTCCATTTCTAATTCAGTATTCCGTAAGATCTCCGCTGAAGCATCTTCCATAAGCGTTTCCTCTTCATCTTCAGTAATGTGTTGAGCTTCTGGAACATCTTCAAAGCTAACCTCAACCAAAGAATCTTCCTTTAGAATAGGATTGTCATCTAAATTATTCTCATTAAGGGCTGAACTTTTATTGCTTTCCTCACGAGAAGCTCCAGTCTCTAATATTTCCCCCTCATTAATGTTTTGTGCCTCATCCTCTGCTTCTTGTTGGCTGCCCTGACTGATTTCATAATGAGACAATTCAGTATCAAGTTGGAGGTTTAGGCTTTCTTCTTCTTCATCATCTTCATCAACATATGTGTTATCTTGAGCAGAATATTTCTCCAGTGGTTCCTCTGTTCTTCCAAGCTCTGCAGCACAGAAATCTACATCAGCTGGACCAGAATATAGAACAGCCTCCACTGCTTCTGTAACTTCAGTATTTTCTTCTTCTGAGTCTACAATCTTGTCTTCTTCTAATGCCCCTCCCTGATGATCATCTGCATCGTCTTCAGACTCATGGGAGAACATGTCTACATTAGGAATGTCTTTGAATGACAACAAATCAGTGAGCTCTGAATGAAACTGGGAAATGTTTTCATCTGAAGTAGGGTCATCATCCATTTTGAAATTGGGCCTGTCATCTTGATCAAATGTAGTTTCTGGTGGGTCTTTTTCCTCATCTGTATTGCTTTCTTCATCTGACTGTCTCGCTGCAACAGAATGCCCTTTTGAATGCTGTTCTTCAGTTGCGAACCTTTCAATAATATTAACTTTTTCTTCCTCATCTGAGCCTTCGGTTGAATCATCCTTTTCTGAGACATCAGGTTGTGTAATGGAAAGAGCTGAAACTTCTGCTGAATGACTTGATTCATTTTCAGTTTCGGACTCTTGCGATTTTCCTCTATAAAGTATAAAACAGAATGACAAAACTAAAGAAAGTCAGGTTTTGTGGGAGAAGCAAACAAGTTTAATACAGTGATGTTTTTATAAACAGCTAAATATGATTGTGGTTTGGTAATACTCAACTGTAACCTATGACTTTCCTCCTCTTTCTTCTGGCCTCAAGAAAATCAGTTCTGCCTTTTCTTTTCAACTTTGACACTACACCCTTGTAAGTTCTGAGCTGAAATTTAGTGCTATGTTTGTATGTATTTTTATCCTTTATGCCTGTGGTTTATTGTATGACATATTCATTTTACTGTTGCGCAGCACTTTGTTTTTGTAAATATGCTTTGCACATAATGTGGAAATTCGACTGAATAACATTTACTGCTAAGTGGAATACATCACTGCAGTTAAATAAATATAATAACTATAAGTAGTCCAGAATTTTCCCCTCATGCTCCTCATCTCCCTTTTCTGTTGATGCTTCTGGAAACAAATACATCAGGACTCACTCAGAAATGATCGCCTCTGGTTCTGATTCCTTTTCATGACTAGTCTGGAAAATAAAATATAAAAATAGCATAATTACTCTTTAAACATATATAATAAAAGCACTGAGACAGGTTGAATTAGTACCTCTGTGTTTTTTTTAAACGCATGGTTGTTGTAGTATCTGTCTTCCAGTCTGGCAGCCCACTCAGCAGGGTCCATACCACTCTCTGCGGGGAAACAAAAGGCATATTCACACCAGTGAACGGCATTTGTCTTACTTTACTGTATTTAAAAATGGCGTTACCGTCTCTTTGTTTGAGGAGATCGTTAAAATATTTCATAGCGTATGTAGGGATGTCCTCAGGCTGGTCTCGTAGGACTTCCCGGGCCAGGCCTTCTAAAACGGTACCGAACCCTCGAGGGACCCGCAGGTGAGTGTTTGAAAAAGGTGCTGCCATGTTGAGTTGATATCTTCGAGTTCTTTTACAACTTGAACCGGCTAATATCAAAAACTTTCTAAATATCAGTTCGTTTTTAGTGAAATATGGCTGTCAAAATGTCATAAAAAATCTATTAGCCACAATTGTTACCTGAAAGTCTTTTCAATCGACTTTTACCTACTTTTGAATGCTCGGCTATAGCTAACAGCAGCAGAACGCCGAGCTGTGTTGATATCTGTTTCCTAGCAACCGTTTTAACTACGGGCGCTCGGAAAGGTCATAAACTATAAAAGTCACAAGAAAAAAAAACATGGCTTAATAAATGTAAAAGTTTATTATACACATAACATACAAATTACACTTTACAAACATTTAAACTCAGAAGAAAACGTAAATAAAAAGCTTAAAAACACGAGCTTTTCGTCCATCTTTTCTTCAGGCATAGGTGATGACTGCATACTCCGAGCTGGTGCTCATCTTGCGGCTGACCTCTCTGGGCTGGGGGACATGGAGCCTGTCAGCTGAACGACAGGCCTGGAGGAGAGATCTTGATTCATTTCCTTGCCACTGGACATGAAACGAAGGAAAAACAGATATAGCATGCTCCACAAAACGAACCCAAGGTTTGCAAGATGTTTAATGATAGCAAAGCACTCTAAGAACACACTGTGTATATTTTATGATCCATGTTGGATTATAGTTTTGACTTAATCCAACATTTAAATGTATTCTTTTGTGTGGTCTACCAATCATTGTAGATTGGAATTAGAGATTATTATTCTACTCATTCATGATGGAATGGGAGGCTACATTAATGCACATACACAAGGCCCAATTTTATACCAGTTTAAACTACTGTATAATTACTGCAGAAATATGGAAGTTTTGGAGAAACAAGTCAAGCCAATGCCCCCCTCCCCTTGATTATTTTTTTTATCATGAAACATCAAATCATTAAAAGAGCTCAATTGCTGATCTGATCTGTCCGTTATCCAGACCCAATAAAAAACATGGGAAAAAATCCCAAAAAGTAGGCCTTGCTTCTTGAAAACGATAAATAATAGAATTGTTTTCTGATGTAGGAAATCTGCTATAGGTGTAGTTTTGTAGAGTACATTTAAACACCTACCAGAGAGTTTTTTTTTTTTTATGCAGCTATATATTTATAGAAAGCATAAAAATTGTAGCAACTTTTTAACTTTGGCATTTTTTGTTTCAGCTTTAAAGTCAAATTGTCATTTTAGGAGCAAAACAGCTTCTCATACCAGAAGAGATCTTATGTTGTTGTTGTTTGAGTTTTGCCAAGTGTCTCACCTCTCCAGTTGCCAAGTAGCCGACCTGAGTGAGCTCGGGTGTGCTGACCCCTCGAACGGTGATCATGATGTCAGCATATGGAACTTCAGTGTCACTCTCATTATCTGGGTCAAAAAACCAACATGTAATTTATCATTTAATTGCCAGTAATTTATTTGTAACTTGTAATTTTTTGCTGCTCATAATTCAGAGAGATCATCTCACCAGGTTGAGGGATCCGCAAGGTGATTTTTTCACTTTGTGCAGACAGCGTTCCTGGAAAGTATGACAAGTGTGAATACGTTTAGAAGATTTTTGTCATTTTTATGCATAAAAAAAAACAACTAAACATACCTTTCACTGGTAGAAGGGCAGTATTTTTTGGCTGCGGTGAGCTGAAATTGTTTAAAAAACAAAATTTTCCACCATAGAAGATTTGCAAAGAGCAGATATTAATTTTTTTCTTTAATTAAGCACATTTTTGAATTCTAACTTACCATGATCTGGACACAACAGGCTCTCCTAGAATAAAATACACCGCTTTAACAAATCTTGTTATGCATTTTTTAAGTGTTTTTCTTTTATCTAGAGAGGACCCAGTTTATTTTTAAAAAGAAAAGTGTAATATAAAGCAATCACCTTTACCATTCCAGTTCTGCCTGTTCCGATTTATACACAAGTAGACCGCCAAAGCTGCAAGAACAACAGCCACTGTAACTGTAACTGCTGCCAAAACTTTAATTCCAGTAAATTCTCCTGTTAGCGAGTAAACAAAGCAAGCAGAAGGAGAAACATGAGCTTTATTATCCTTTATATACATTTACACACTTATTAATTTTATTTGTTGTAAGTGCTGTCTCACCTCCACTTGAATCCACTGGTTCTGCAGGAAGAGATGCTAAGAAAATTGAGACAATATGTTATTAAAAAGAAGCAATGCAACATTTACTGTATAACAGTGAAATATTTGATATCAGTTCCTTACTGTTTTTAGTTTCAATCGTTGGGACCCTTTTTGGAGCTGTAAAAACAAAATAGAAGTTTACTCCACCTTCCCTGAAATAACTTCTTGACATCACTTGTAGATTGCTCATAATGTTTATCTACCTTGAGCATGAAGGTAAACAATGAGCACAATTTTTTTGGGAAGCTTAGGGTCCTCTTTGTCCTCGGTGTAGCAAGTGTAGTTCTTTTTTACATCTTCGGCTGACATATTTGAAAGACTAAGGGACACAGTGCAACGGCTGCCATTCCAAATTTCTCCATGGCAACCAAGGAGCTCTGAGGCTTTGCTCCAGCAGCCGCGAATAAATCCAGATGAGCAGTTGTAGGTGCAACTCAATGTGAGATTGCTGCCCAAATCTACGGGCCTTGAGTCAACATCTGTCTTTGTATTAGCAGAGCTCACAAAATCTGCAAAAGGAAGAAAATAGGTTTGATTTAGAGATGAAAAAGTGATGAAATTACCTCATATTTTTATATATAAATGCCAATTTGACCTTGTGCCGTCCAAAAGAAGAGTATGCAGAAACTGACGGAGATCCTCATTGCTGCTCCCTGTTGTTTCTGCTTCCTTTGCACCTTAAAGCATGCAATCAAACACTCTTTGCTCTTGCAGCTTGGTGCTGTTTGCACCTGCACAAAAACACTGACGCACCCACATAAATGTTTTTAGTCTCAGGTTGGGGTACAGGAAGTGGTATTCAAAAGATGTAAAAAGAATCATCCACAACTTTCCATGTATAGCAACTGACTTCCTGTAGAGTAAAATTTCTGTTGTAAATGAAAAGGGCAAATGTATATTGGAACCGATTTAGTGTAGATTTAAGATAAGTCTTAGTTTTGCATTATGGGCATTTGCATGTATTTTGAAACCTTCTGTGAAAAAGGCCACAGTGCACGCTAATGCAGTTTGCATATAGGTCTGCAGGTTCTGCACTAGTCTACTTTCCACTCTTTACAAAGAAGGTGATGAACTTTTTTATGTATATTGAAAGATTTTATTTTAAACTCCTCTGTGTATGAAGACAAATTGTGCCTTTAGTAAAAAGACGTTACCATCAATCATCTTCAGAAATATGGCAGATTTTCAACATTTTCAAGCAGTAAACCATGTATTATTCCCTAAATCACCTGTACTTGGGCAGCATAAATAATTGCAGTGATCTACTAACAGAAGCAACATTCATGCAAGCGTTAGCACTTGCTCATGCATTATGAACGTCACAGATACAGTTACAGGACCTAATTGCACATCACTGTCAACTTGAGTCACCACCAGAGAATCACCTTTCATGGTTGTTTCACTTTCAGGCAAAGGGCCTCTCACTTTCTTGGCTCTAAACACTTATCCATGTAGGCTTACACCAAACAGCCTGTTTAGAAAATGCACAAAAACTTACAGGTGCACTTGATCAGATCTCCAATGGAAGCAATGCGTTTGCTCTGGTTGTCAGCTTCGGGGATTTTTCTGCTCCTGACACAATCTGGAGTCACTTCAGGTAAGCACAAGAACTTAAAATGTATTCATTAGTTTTTTCCGTATAATATACATTTTTTGATTGATACAAATTTTGTAGAATCCGCTGAGGGGAGCACAGACTTCTTTCGCAATGAAAACCCAGACAGTGATCAGTGTCCAGAAGGAAAATACTTCACCCAGAACTTTTGTTTGGATTGTCCATCCGGCCATTTGTAAGTCATCATTTGTATTTTGTACTATGTAGACACTGGAAATACTAAATAAATATAACATGCAATTATTAAAATAACTTTAAGATGCTGATGTATTTCTCTGTGGAGTTGTGTGTAAGGATTTGAAGAGTTGTAAGACATTTAACTTGTCAAAAACATGTTTCCTCTACATAGTTGCCTTGGCAACATATCTGCACCCACAAGATGCCCAGCAGGAACATTCAACCTCTACACAGGGAAAAGCAGAGTTAGCGACTGTAAGGTAAAACACACCTGCAGAGGAAAGAGTCATTTCCTGCTTGTCGTGGAATGCTTTTGGCAAGAAAAGGGGACATTTTACTGTCAAAGCTACTGATTGCTTTATGTTGCAGCCTTGTTTTCCAGGTCTGATCAGTTCAGAGGACAGAGTGGATTGTAGGTTATGTCCTGCAGGCTTCTCATGTGATCCGACCAATGGGACGATTTATTTATGCACTGCAGGACGACACTCTCCAGAAGGGGTCCTAGAGTGTCTGACCTGCCCTTTTGACTCTGTTTGTGTGTCTGGATTTCCTCATAAGGTCTAGATTAATTATAAAAGAAATGAACAATATATTATTACAGCTTGCTTATATAGAATCTAAGCCATATGATTTTATTCTGGATGTTTATAGTGTGAACCTGGAAAGGAGCCCAACGTAGATCACACTGAATGTGATGACTGTCCACCAGGTTTTTACTCTACTGCTTGTACTGTTCAGTGTCTGGAGTGTCCAGCAGGTAAAGCAGCCTGGATTATGTTCAATATCAGTCAAAATATGACACGAAAGTGTCTCACAGAGTTTAAAAATGCATCTTCCTTCTGCTGTAGGGAGTTACTGTCCAGACAAAGGGATGTCACAGCCGCTCCCTTGTCCTCCTGGTTGGTCCTCCACAACTGGACAGACTTACTGTCGTAGCTGTAATGATACATCCACTCAGTGTAGGGGTGCTATGGCACCCCGCTGGAGCCATTCAGTCCCAAGATCTGTTCAACCCATCACCTGTCGACCAGGAATGTACAAAAATCTGAAAGAAGACTCAGCTTGTCTTGTGTGTCCAAATGGTTGGTGTTTATCTCTGGAGTCACGTTTCATTTCCTTAACAAGAAAACAAAATGTTTGTTTAGACATGTCTGTTGTCATGCTAGGTTATTACTGTGTGGGAGGTGTAGTTCTACCCTGTCCTTCAGGGACTTATGGTGCTAAAGAAGGTCTACAGAGACTCAGAGACTGCTCAATCTGTCCTGCAGGTATACACCTTCTATATGTTTAAACCTACAAACTACTCATTTGTAGTTTTGCAAGTAGCCAAAATGTTTTTTCACTATATTGTTTTAGACAGTATCCCATCCATGAAGTTTACAAAATGTTCCTCTCATCTATAAATACTTTTCTCAAGGGTATTACTGTCTGGAAGGAAGCTCACAGAGGCCCACCTCCCAGTTCCTATGCCCACTAGGCTATTACTGTGAGGAGGGCACCGCCACTCCTCACGGGTCACCTTGTCCTGCTGGTACAGCAGGGGAACAACTGGGCCAGACAAGTAGGGCAGCCTGTAAGAGATGTAGAGAGGGACGCTTCTGTCCTGCAGGTAAGTCTTTGCACTGATACACTCACTTCACTGGAGCAACATCAAACTGAAGCAGATAAATGTGTCCCAGAAACTGTGGCTCGTGTTCCTTTTTTTTTCCCTTCACCAGTCTAAAGTGTGCATGCATTTTGAAAGACTCCATGTGTCCAAACTTTTGAGTCTGTCTGCGGATCCATGTTGCTTCAAACAGGCTCATCAGGTACCGGCCTTCCCTGTGCACGAGGAAGGTTCTGCCCAGCTGGCACCTTTGAGGAAGTGACATGTCCTCCAGGCACCTTTACCCCTCATCAAGGGGCTATAAGTGGGTTCACACTCTGTCTTTCTTCTGGAAACTGCATTAAGAAAAGCCAAACATAGTATGGCTCTGTGTTGGAAAGTTTACATTTAATTTAACTAGTTTCATTGTTTAGGTATTTTAGATTTATTTTACTCAATTATTCAAGGCAAGATTGCAATTAAAAAGTTGTTTTGTCATCCTGTGGGTTTGCAATGCTCATTAAAACTAATATGATGTTATAGCAATCAATCAGAGCAGAAGGTCAGTGTTTACAGCTCATACAAATGAGAAAGCACAACAGGTGGATGCCCAAGAGAGCAAACGGAAGAAAAATCTAATTAAAAAGAAAAGAATCAGTCAATAGAAAGCCAGAGCAGTGAGTCATTTATAGACAAAATGATGGATTACAGAAACCCTGTGGAATATAGCTAAATATTAGATGGTTATACTGGCATAACATAACCCTGCATCTTTTTGAACATTATACATTTTTTTCCAGGTGTGAAAGATTGTCTCAAATGCCCCGCTGGTTTTTACTGTCCTGAGGGGACGAGCGACCCGATGCCCTGTCCACCAGGCTCATTCAACCCCTTAGAGGGTCAGGATGAGTTGGCTGATTGCAGAGAGTGCTATGCAGGAAAGGCCTGCACACAGATAGCTCTGAGAGCCCCCGATGTGGACTGCATGCAGGGGTAAATACCCATCTCAGAACCATGAAAATATTCTTAGTCAAACATCTTTCTGCATGTTTAGGTGTCTTGTCTGACAGTGAAAAGTTTCTGTAAAACCTTTGAACACTAAAGATTTTGTTTTGCATAAAAACTTCTCTGTTTTTGTTGCTCCCTTTCCGTGGATAATGAATCTGCTCAGGTTTGTGTGTCCTCCTGGTTCCTCTAAACCCAACGCACCAGCCAATGCCTGCCCACCAGGGACATTTAGCAATCGCACCAACCTCACTGACCGCTCGCAGTGTCAACAGTGTCCTGCACGATTTGCCTGTTTAAGGGGTGAGCCTCATTTATCTGCTTTTTAAAGTCCTCCTTATCTCGAAGGGGGTGAGATTTCTCTTTGCATCGATGTATCGACAAAAAAAACAACCAAATAAACTATTTTTTATACATATATTTGATATACTTGCTGAAATATCTCTATAGCTCTGATTTCTTCTCAATCAGGAACTGGTGGTATCCAAAGACCACCACTTTCTTGTTTTGCTGGACATTACTGTCCACTTGGAACCATGTTTCCAACCCAGTACAAGTGTCCCGTGGGGACATGGAGCAGTCAGAGTGGGCTGGAGGCTGAAGGAGAGTGCCAGGTGTGCCCACGGGGATGGTACTGTTTGGCCGGGTCTGCGGCTCCAACAGGCCGATGCAACTCTGGGCACTACTGTCCTGAAGGTAAACAACTGCTAACTTATGAAACAAAGCTTCAGATATATTTGGACAGCCCTACAGATTAAATTGATTTGTCCTCTCCTCCTGAGTTGTATCCACGAGTCACTTGTGTGAAAATAACAAAATGGCTGTTTCCTCGACAGGGACTGCATATGGCACACAGTTCCCTTGCCCTGCAGGCACCTACAGCATCCAGATGGGCAACAGATTCAAAGAAGACTGCTTGATTTGCCTCGAAGGCTCATTCTGTCAACCAGGAACCTCCAAACCATCACCTTGTCCACCGTAAGGAAAATATCAGAAGGGAGATGTTAGAATAATGGTGATGAGGATGTGAGAAGATTCTGTATCACTTGTGTACGTTTCAGTAAATCCCAGTACTGTCTTACTCAGCTCTACATTTCGACACCTGAAAGGAGGTCAAAGGCCAGAGGACTGCTCTCCTTGCCCTGCTGGCTATTTTTGTCCCCACTCAGCCACCATCAACCCCAGAGTGTGTGGAGCTGGCAGCTACTCTGTAAGGCCCCATTAAACACAATCTAACAGTGTGACTGGACGACTGACAGACCCAATGGAAACCAAAAGCTGGTGCATTCTGATGGTCCTATTTTTACATTACATTTCCCACCCACATGCAATCGTCTTACATTACTCACCTAGAGCGGACATCTGTAAATGTCAGCAAGAAAAATAGCGTGGTGTTTCATTTTTCATGGTTTTTGCTTTTCTCAAGTTGTTGCAACATTACCGTTCTGGCATTTTCCAGGTTAAATCTTCCTTTTTCTTGACTTGTCAGAATGTTCTTTTTTTGTTTTTTGCTGTATCACTCCCCCATGCCGGTTGATATCTTTAACTTTCAACTCCCTGGATCTTTCTCCAACATTCTCCTGTGTGTAGGACGAGGGATCCGTGGAGTGCTCTCCATGCCTGCAGGGCCACTACTGCAGCGATGAGACCACCAGTGAGGAAGCCATGCTGAGCATCATGGTGTGCCCTCCTGGTTTCCTCTGCTCTCAGGGTTTGGCCCGAGACCCTCAGCGCTCAGCCACGCTCTGTCCTCGAGGTTTTTACTGCCCTGGGGGAAGCATTGTGAGTCAGGGGGCTGATGCACATTAATAAAATGTTTATATATTTATACTATATACTAATCTACAAATGGTACTTCATTTAAAGAACCCCAACCCCATTCCTTGCCCCAATGGGACGTATGGTGGATCTCCTGGTCTTCGTGATGAATCAGAGTGTATCCAGTGTCCTGAGGGAAAGTTTTGTTATTCCCAGCAGCCCCAGGAGCAACCTATTACCAAGCCTGTGAGAATAAACTGCATCTAAAGTGACAAAACATACATAATCAATAGCTGAAATATTATTTTGTAAAGTAATGGACACATTTGAACAAAAATATCGTTCTTTATGTGTGTTTGGTAAAAATTATTACTCCATTCTTAAGACAGGACAGTGTCCTGATGGGCACCATTGCCCCCTGGGGACCGGATACCCCTATACCTACCCCTGTCAGGCTGGCAGATACAGGAACAATACATATGGTCACAGTGGAGAGGCATGCATCTCATGTCCAGCCAGGCATTACTGCAACAGCCCAGGAACTCACATGCCGTTACTTTGCCCTCAGGTAAAAATGTTGTTTTTACAGATAAGACCCAGATTTGCCCCAGAAAATTAAAAAACTGTTTGTTTTTTTAATTCATGAATCGTAGCCATTCTGCTAATCTGTTGTTCTATTCAGGGATTTTACTGTCCAGAAGGCTCGTCAACTCCCAGACCGTGTCCCGAGGGAGCCTACAGCCCACGCTCTGCTCTCAGTGGCCTCTCTGAGTGCACCCCCTGTGGTGGAGGCCAGTATTGCACCGGTGTGGGACTTTCAGAGCCTTCTGGAAGCTGCCAAGAGCGCTTCTATTGTAGAACTGGAGCCAAATCTGCAGTACGATAAAACTATTTATGTTTAAAAAATCTCTAGAAATTAAAAGTAAATAATACATTTTTTTATCTTCTTGAGCTACCATCAGGCTTCCTAAACGGACATTATGTGAACTGAAGATTTTATCAGTGTTTAGGTTCACTGAGATTAACTTGTTGCATCTATTTACACCTTGATTTTTATCCAGACTCCAGTTGACGGACCAACTGGAGGTTTGTGTCCACCAGGAAGTTACTGTCCCGAGGCTTCGACCTCTCCCCTCCCCTGCCCCCCTGGCACTTTCAGCGACAGCACAGGCCTCAGCAGCCTGGAGGAGTGTATTAGCTGTCCACCTGGGTAATCTCACTCACACCGACCCTCCTTTCTGCTTTGCAAAGTGATGACTCAGATATCGACTGACTGTGAATCATCATGCCCCTCTCTTTCTCTCTCTCGCTCTCCCTCTCTCTGTCAGGTTTTACTGCTCAGGTTCCAACAACACCTCACCTTCAGGACCTTGTTTTCCTGGCTTCTACTGTAGCGGTGGCTCAGCCTCACCTGTCCAGAATGAAGTAGAGGAGGGTTATTACACTTTGAAGGGAGCGGCCAGGGCAGAGCCGTGTCCTCTTGGCACTTTTCAGCCGGTAATACGTTCAGAATATCAATCTTCAAGTTCTAATCTGAAAAACGTCTACAATTAAAGTCATATGTGCTCACCTGAAAACTTCTTTACAGCATCGAGGAGCAGGGTCATGTGTGGAGTGTCACGCAGGCAGAATATGCAATCGAACAGGCTTATCCCAACCATCTCCATGTCCTACAGGACACTACTGTCCTCCAGGCTCCTCTACTCCTCGCCCCTGTCCTCCAGTCAGTATCTCTGAGCTTGACTTTATTTACCTAATTTAGCTGCAGAAATGTGATTTATTATTGATTTACCATCAATTTAATCATCTAGAATCAATATATATTGATCTGGAGGTGAGAATCATTAAAACCTCCACCTACAGGATGGAAAAAAAAGCTTTATCTCAAGATCCACACTGAAACCTCTTCCACTTCCTCACCTCTGCAACATCACAGTCTCTGAGGACTGGAACCAACTTATCATGCATGCTGAAGCTGACATTATTTTCATATGCAGTGCAGTGACCTTGTGACATGTGCAAGTGTGTAGTCTCTCTAAATTGCATTTCACATAAATAATGCTGAAAATGAATTTCTATGTGCTCAGGGCTCCTTCTCCGACCAGCTGAGTGGCGAGGCTGTGCAGCACTGTCGGCCGTGTGAGGTGGGCTGGTTCTGTAACAGAGCAGGCCTCGTTAAACCTCAAGGTCTCTGTGACCCGGGACACTACTGCACCTCCGGAGCCTCCACCAGCTCACCTGTAAGTCATAATAAATGTGTGAATTCTAGGATGAAACCTGCTTACACCCTTTAGCAATTCCTCATTTTAGTTATGTAAATGCCTAAATAACAGGTGAGACGTGTAAAGATTTGCCCGCTCTCTGCTTGATTTATGCATATAGTTTAGTTTCGCTCAAGCGAGGCAGTTTGTCAGCATGGTGCTGTGTATGAGCGGAGGAGGGAGCACAACAAGGGAAAAAACAGGGTAATTAACGAGGTACGAATGTCCTGGTTTTCAAGCTCAGTGCAGCTGATTTGATGGCAGCTGTTAATTTCTCACATACGTCGCCTTTTATGTTGTCATTTGACATAAATCTAAATTTGGATGGATGTTTTCATTGCTGTTTGTGTTAGTTTAGATAAATTATCGAAGCTTACTTTTTTCTGGTGAGTTTTTTGATGGTGCGTAGGAACTGAGTGACAGCTTAAACTGCCCACAGCTTCAACTTTTAAATGTCTAGAACAATCAAAATGAAGCCAAAATGATCAAACTTCATCATGTTTTGAAGTCCAAGATAATTTATTTAAGTTTGGAGGCAGTCGGAAGCCTGAACATCTTGACTTTATTTAAGTTTGTCTTATGATCATTATGAAAATAGTTAGTGATGAATTGTCTGAACTCCTGCAGGTTGCTGTAGCCTCTGGAGATGTGTGTCCAGCAGGTTACGTCTGTCCACGAGGGACCAAATACCCACAGCAGCACCCCTGTCCTGTGGGGACCTGGAGTGACTCTGTAGGAGCTCAGAATCTGTCCTCTTGTTGGCCTTGTCCTCCTGGACTCTACTGCAACAGCACCGGACTCAGCCAGCCATCAGGACTATGTGAACCAGGTTTCTTTTCTTTAATCTGAACCAATCTGCTGACTGACCATGATGTTCTGAGAGGGGAAAAAAAGACATAAAATTTGGATTATGTTAATTTTTTTTACATGTTTTAATGTTTTCTGATTTATAGGTTATTACTGTTCAGGAGGGACTGTGTTTTCAAAGCCCTCAGACGGTTCCACGGGGGACATTTGTCCAACTGGACACTATTGTCCCATGGGCTCAGCTTTTTCTATACCCTGCCCTGATGGGACTTACTCAAACACAACAGGTGCAAACATTTAGATGAGGTGAAATGTCAAAAAGAACCAACCGAGAGTCATATTTACAAGATACTTGCTTTATTTTTAACCAATAAAGGGGCAGAAGCGTGTGATGACTGCCCCTCAGGGACGTACTGTCTCTCAGGAGAGGGTGTCCAGGCCTGTCCTGCAGGTCACTACTGTCTCGGAGGTGGAGTTGAGGGGATTCTGCCCTGCCCGCCCGGCACATACAGCCCCCAGCTGGGTCTCAGTCAGGTGGAGCAGTGCCTCGTTTGTCCAGCAGGTGAGAGCATTGTCACACCGCTTTCACGTCTCCGTCTGGAGGACGGCTGGCACAACACTCATCAAACGCGTCACTGAAATGAATTTTCATTTATTAAATTATGACTTATTTACTGGGTTGAAACTAATTGGTATAAATGAAAGGCGATGATTTAAAGTTTCATCATAATGAACTAAATGAGGAATCTATTATGATGTGATGAGTGTTTGTTAGGAACACTCTCTGTGCATTAGAGCCACTCCAGTGATGGTTTCTGCAGGTTTCTACTGTGAGGACTGGGGGCTGTTTGAACCTACTGGACTCTGTCAGGCTGGTTATTACTGCATAGCAGGTACATCGCATAGAATCCAGGGTTGAAATTTGTGGCTTGGATGACTAAATCTTATTAAAATGTTTGACTTTTTAAGGTGTAAACTTTGAAAACCCTGATGGCAACTTCAGCACAGGAATAGGAGGAGTGTGTCCACAGGGGAGGTACTGTCCAGAGGGCGCCAGCCTCCCGCTGCCTTGTCCACCTGGGACATATTCTGACAGGTTGCTCAGCCGAAACAGTAGACACGCCGTCCTACCAAGTAGCCTCAGATGTTTTTCATGCATGTGCTCAGTGTTTTTATGCTTGCAGTCTGTATCTGATGGATGCCTCTGGCTGCAGTCCATGTCCGGCGGGTCAGTTTTGTGCCACCGCAGGTCTTACGAGTCCATCTGGTCAGTGTCAGGCAGGATCCTATTGTCCAGGTGGAGACGCAGCAAGCACAGGTAGAAAATCAGAATGCTAATTAGTTTGTTTTGTGAAACACTTTGCCCTATCAGATGCAGAAAAGTATGTGGGGTTTGTTTTTTGTAAATCAACATTGAATATGAACATAACAATGTTTATTCATTATTTAAATTTCTTGCATGGAATAAAATAAAAGGTAGCAGAATTTATGAGTGATGTGTGAATAGAAATCAAATGAATAAGCCGTTCCAGAGGAGAAACGGCGGCTGATGAATGCAGGACGCCCTAATGTGTGAGTGTGTTTGATTGAATGAATGATTACTGAATTAATCACTCGCTTCTAATTAGATTCATCACATTAAGAGTAAACGCAGTGATAATTTCAGTGTTCTAACACATTTAATTGAATTTTCTCTCCAGGCTCAGAAGGAGGGCTTTGCCCAACAAGTCATTACTGCCCTCAGGCAAGTGCCAGCCCGGTGCCCTGCCCAGCTGGAACCTACACCAACCTGACAGGTCAGCTAGCGTGTTCCCGTTGCCCTGCAGGATATTACTGCCCGGAAAAGACTGGAGATTTTACCAAGTTCCCCTGTCCCCCTGGATTCTACTGTCCTGATGGTACTATCCAAAACCCAGTCAGTCGTGTGCATTTTTAATTAGGTACTGGAAAGTTTTGTTTAAATCCAGTGAAGCTCCTGCACAAAATGAGATATTTGTAGCTCCTCAACTTTGGCAACATATAGGTCAAATGTTGAATTTTCAATCCTCACATGGCATGGCACTCTCGTCTAAAATGCAATTGTATTATATGCACAGGAACTAAGCACGCCACCCAGTTTCCTTGTCCTCGAGGATACTACAACCCAGAGCCCATGACTCAGAGTCTGGACAGCTGCCTGCCTTGTCCTCCAGGACACTACTGCGAGAAAGAACGGCTGACCAGTGTGTCTGGAAAATGCAAGGCTGGTGCGTAACAGTGTCTTTGTTCATTTCTTCCAAGCGTATAGTCACAGTCATACAGCCTAGCTTCCCAGTGTCAGGATGGTGTCCTTTATGCCATCCTGTTTGGCTTCAGGGGACTGGCAAACCCGTCCAAAGCAGTCTGCAAGACTCCGAAGTAGGAAACAAAGAATGCACATGAGGCACGAAACACCACAACTGCACACCGGCAGCATTTGTGCAACAACAGCCTTTTAAATAATTCTCTGTGTATCATTTATTTATGTATAAAGCTGCAAAAGAGCCTGGTCCTATAAGTAAGTCATGTTTTGTTCAGAAGTCTGAGGCTGAAACTCAAAGCCCTCCTGTCTGTCTGGTTTATTAAGCTCTTTCTTCCCTCAGCAGTGACTCAACTTTCACCTTTTTCTGTTTTTCTCTCTTCCTGATATGTGGATTTTCCTGTTTTAAGCTGCGTTGAGAACGTTCTGTGATTTTTAATTTTTTTTGTCTTTGCAGGCTGGTTCTGTGTGTCTGCAGCATGGAACTCTCAGCCCTTTGACCTCGACAATTACACAAACGCCAACTGTCTGTGCCCAGCTACCTCCACAGGGGGGCGCTGCCAGGTGGGATTTTACTGTCCTCTGGGTAGCTCAGAGCCCATACCATGTCCACCTGGAACTTTCTGCAACATGTCAGGTATTGAGATAGATGCTGGCATATTATATTCTGCATAAAGCTCATTCACTAATCTATTCAAACCTATTCTAAAACCTGTAAAAACACGTTCTTACCACTATGAAACCTCAAGTTATAACAGATGTAGGTCATACACAGTGTAGTTTAGTAGTATAACTTTTTTTTAGTTTGAATCCTGTTCAAAATCGAAATAAACATGTCGTCTTCAAAGAAATTATCCTGAATTTTATGCCCGCGGCACATAATATAGTAGAGCAAAGGCATGTTTACTGCTGTGTTGCATCACCTTGTCTTTGATAATGCTCTGTGTTTGAGAACTAAAGCAACCAGCTTCTCTGGCTTCGGAAGTAAATTGTTTTCCAATTCTTGCCGTAGGGCTCCAGCTGCTCAGCAGCCCAACATCTCTTTTAATGAATTTATTTCTTACTTTTATGCCTTCAGTTGATGGCAGTTCTTTCCTACAAGCAGGTCAATGTTATGCCCAGACTGCCTGCAGTTTTAATAAGATATTTTAAAACTTAACACATTTCATAACCATTACATGTGAAATAAAGCATATTTCTCTATGCGTGCCTCTTAGTTTCTGCTTGTATCTTTTTATCTTAAGTGTCCAGACCATTTACTCTATTAGACTGCTAGTTGAAGCTAGAACAAACAACTATGCTTCTAGTGCAACTCCAGTCATCAAGGGCTACTATCCTGCAAGTTTCACCACATTGAATTTTATCATCTGACTACCTCCTTATCATGTTGAGTTCTGCAGAAGCCTGTGAGTTACTTATTTATTTAAATCAAATATTTTGGGTGTGAAACGGCTCAAATTTGCAGAATGGAAGCATCAAGGACTGGTGTTGGTGACCCCTGCTTTAGTTACCGGTATGGATCATTGTCTTCCACCATTAACTCCCACTGAGTTAGCATAAAAAGATATTTTTACTTTTGGTTCAGTTAGTTTCAGTTGCATGTTACACCTTTAACTCTGTATAAATGTTTTTTCCTGACAATAACAGAAAGTGGAATTGTCTTGCTGACACGAGTAAGGCCTCCTATGACTCCGACATTGTCTGGATGAGAGGACACGTTGCTCCAAAACTCGTATAAATCATTCAGTATAAATAGTGCCTTCACAGATGTGCAGTAACCTTATGCCCCATGCACAAATACACCACCATACATCATAGAAACTGGCTTTTGAACAGTGTGCCGATAAGAAATCGGATGATCCTTCTCTGTCTTTAGCCTGGAGAGCACAGCTTTTATGATTTCCAGGAAATATTTTGAGGGACAGTTTTCCACTTTTTTCCTTCATCCATCTTTAATGAGCTCAGACCAGGAAGAAGCTGTCTGTAATTGTGGATCATAAGTGGTTTTTTCTTGGCTTGATGCTCATCATCAGTTGAACTGTACCTGGATAACACATGCCCAGCATCTTACTAACGTCTTTGCCAATTAACCGAATTAGGTATTACACATCTTTTAAACAGCAACTTTTTCAGTCTTTTTTGTGAAATGCATCTACATGAAAATAAAAGCAATCATACACTTTCAACATTATGTCCTATGCTTGTATTATTTTCAATCATTTACAGGGTTAAACTATTTTGCAACCCATTATATTCTTTTTTTCTATAATTTACTGAGCATGCTAGTACTTCATAGCTGGGGTTTTGTACATAGTGTAAGAGCAGATGCAGTAATTCTTGCCCATGTGTTTGTGAGGCCTGATAATATTTCGCTGGAGGGGATTTCTGTCATCTGGGAATGCAGACATACTAGTCTGGGTCATATGAAGTCAAAATAACAATGTGTTCATGTTGCCCAAAAAGGTTTAGCTCTACCAGTAGGTCCCTGCTCCCCTGGGTATTACTGTACTGGAGGAGCCACCAGGTCCAGACCAACAGATGGAGAAACAGGCAGCATCTGCCCCCCTGGGACGTACTGTGGTGAGCCCTACATGGAGTGGTTGTGTGGCTTAATTTCCTAGTTTAAATCTGTTGAAAGCTTATTTATTGGCTGCCTATCAGAAGTGGGCGATAAATACGAGTGTGTTTGTCTTTTGGCAAAATATCTCATGAGCCACTTGATGGATTTTAATGAAACTCTCAGATAGTAATCACTGGATCTATATTTGCAAATTATTAACGTGTGCAGTCAACCCCATTCAAGATGGCTACTGTAGCTTAAAGCTGTACATAAAAATCAGTATTGCATTACCGAGTATGACTGGTAGAAAAACAAAACATTAATCACAGGCAAACTAAAAAACAAAACCACCAAGAGACAACGTTTCTTAACTCCTCTTTATAAACGAGCACAAAACAAAGAGCCTGCGCCACCTGATCGTATCGCACTTCCTCTTCAGAGGACAACTTTTAAAATTAATTTGTATACTTTTGTAGCACATTTGTAAAGTGTGTCCTCTGATTTACTGTTTATCTCTTCATGGCATAAGGACATGCAGATTAAGTGGACAGAAGAGCACAAACACTTATGACTCAGGTGGATAAAACCAACCTGAAATTACCTCTGTGTGAGTGTGAGGAAGCTTGTTTCTATTTGTGTCCATAAAGTTCTGATCTGCGTAGGTTTTTTCCTACTCATTCCTACTAAGTTGATCTCAATATAAGTTATGCTGCCCTCTATCGTGACCTTGCATAGGATAAATGAATAGAAAAATGACTGATGTCTCTTTCACTCTCTTTCTGTGAGCAGCTGAGGGCTCAGGAGAGCCGGAGTTGTGTCCAGCTGGTACTTTCTCCCCAGTGTCCGGTCTGACTAATGAGGCTGGCTGTCAACCCTGCAGAGCAGGTTTTTATTGCAGAGAGACAGGCCTCAGGACTCCGACTGGACCCTGCAGACAAGGTCAGTCCACGTGCTGCTTCACGAGTCATTCTGGTTGTAAATTTTTGATGACAGGGTCTGTGTTTGACACGATCTTTGTTAAAGGTCTACTCTTTTTCACTCGCTCACGTTTTGTTCATGGTTTTAGGCTACTGGTGTCCTCCTGGTCAGACTGTGGCGACAGCTCTCCCGTGTCCTTCTGGTCACTTCTGCTTAGAAGGAAGCCCGGCTCCAGAACCCTGTCCATCAGGAGCGTACCAGAACAGAGACAAACAGGCTTCCTGCACTGTCTGTGAGCCAGGTTAGAATGCTTTTGTTGAGAGTTTGTTTAAATTGCTGCACACTGAAATAAAAAGGGAATCCTAATGTTGATCCTCCTCTTTTAAGGGTACTATTGCGACTGGAGATCAGGTCCGGCCAACACCTCGTTGCCGAGGCCCTGCCCTAAAGGACACTATTGTCCTACCGGTACGGCACTACCCAACCAACACCCCTGTCCCGTTGGGTCCTTCAACCCAAGGGAGCGCACAGACAGCCCAGCTGACTGCCTTCTATGTGCTGCTGGACGTTACTGTCCCTCTGTTGGACTATCTGAGCCGGCAGGTATGAAGGACAGGGAGATCTCTTCCAATGTTTTGTTGTAATTCAACCAAACAAGCTTCCACAGTCTTCTTGTTTTTTCATTATATGTGAATACTATAGCTGACAGGTTCATGAAACATTCAAAGCAAATATTCTGTCTGAATATATATGTGCATATGTTCAGAGCTAATTTGAGTAATAATTTAAAAAAGAAATTGAAGATGTGGTCTGTAAGTTCTGTTTTCATGTCACCCGTAGGACCATGCCACGCTGGTTATTTTTGCAAACTGGGCGCGTCCTCTCCCAGCCCCCTGGATGGACTTTCGGGTTCCCTGTGTCCACCTGGTCACTACTGCCCCTCAGGTTTCCTGCTTCTCATATAAGCTTCCTACACCAACAATACCTGAGAGTATCAACATCCAGGGGTTCTAGTTTGTTAAGATGATGGTTTTATTGTAATGTAATATTCAAAATGCTTCATCTTATAAGCTAATGTATCCAAATTTATACTGTTCTCGGTTATTACCATTTTGACCCATTTTATTGTATGGTTGCAATGTTTTATTAATGCTAATTACCATTTGTAGGCCTATAGTAAGTTCTGACAACCTATATCATGTAACATTTTTGTGCAGTTGTCTCTGAAGTCATTTGCACACTTGCCCTCTTTAACTCATCTTTTAATATGTGCTGCTGTGGGGCAGACTGGGAGTCGCTCAATGCTATACCCAATAACTGTTGCTTTATGTAAAACATTACAGTGCATGACGTAGCTAAACTTGATTCATGTGGATTTTTAATACTTTTTAATAGTTTTAACTTTGATATCCTGTTGAAATGTGAGTTATGATTAGTGCAACCCTCACAGGAACCACAGCTCCTAAAGTCTGCCCTGAAGGAAGTTGGTCCAACAGTTCAGGCCTGCAGAGCCAGGAGGACTGTAAACCCTGTTTGGGGGGATTTTACTGCGACTCTACTGGACTCACTAAACCCACTGGAGTCTGTAGTGAAGGGTAGTCAGATTTATGAGTCTGTAGATTAAATGTCACTTGTGTGCTTATTTTTAGCCACTTTGACATCAGGCTGTTTTTCTTACAGATATTACTGCACAGAGGGAGCTGTCACATCCACACCTACTGATTTACTGACAGGGGGACCCTGTCCTGAGGGTCACTACTGCCCAGAGGGAACTGTTCAACCTGTGCCCTGTGAACCAGGGACCTATGTGACAGTAACACAAGCTGCTCAGTGTGAGCGTTGTGTGCCAGGATGGTACTGTGTGTCTGGCTCTTTGCTCCTTTGTCCTGCAGGTTGGTGATTTGTTGTTAACACATGCAATGAAATTAAATTCAAATCTGATATAATTTTTTTACATTTCATATTTGTGTATTTCCATGTGTTTGCATTTGGTCTGCAGGCTTTTACTGCCCCGAAGGAACTGGATTTGATTTGAAAAGCTGTCCAGAAGGAACTTACAGTCCAGATCCCGGGTACTGGTCTGTCTCCCAGTGCAGGCAATGCGATGGGGGCTATTACTGCTCTTCTCGAAATGGCACAGCTGTCACTGGACCATGCCAGGAAGGATATTACTGTTCTCATGGAAACATCTCTCCACAGCCTCTCTCACAGGCTACAGGTGAACATGCACTCCAAAGTCACTCATTTAGAAAACAGATTATAAATAGATCACGGCTATTATAGTAATACTAATAAAATCAATTATTCATTTACTTACATGTTCCTTTATTTACTGAGAAAAATAACAAAATGTCTGCCTTTCACCAGGAGATGGAGGGCCTTGTCCCACTGGTCATTACTGTCCCCGGGCCACCGTCCACTCTCTGCCTTGTCCACGTGGAACTTTCTCTAACATCAGCAAATTAGTTTCCAAGGTGACTTTTACTCAACATCACAATCCGCTGTCTTCTATTAAAGAGACTGACAGTCGAGTCTCCATCTTAAATACGTCAGGATTTGATTTCAGGTCTTTATGGTGAATAAATTATTTTCAATAAATAAACTGAATCCTATGGATACATCTACATTTAACATACTAAGGTACGGAAACAGGCTTGAAATTGATTGAGTTTAATGACAGAAAAAGGGACGATTGCGGGAAGAAGTGGAACGAAACAAAACTTTTTGGATAGTAAATTCCACTATTTTGATCAATCGTTGTGTTTTATATTTCAACCTTGTCGTGGACAGCTATTCAAAAGTTTGTTTCTTGTGTATATTTGTGGGTGTTGATGGTATACTGTCTTGCACAAAAGCCACCAGGTCAGACTCCAGCATGGCCCTCCACACAGCCACCCACTGACCAGATATATGGAGTGACAGTCATATCATATTTAGATATTAGTATTAATGTTTGTCAGATACATACTTCAGTGTGAACATGCATGTTGCTTAGTGGACAATAATTCATCTATGAAAGAAAACATTTTTTGTAAAACGTTTTTTTTTATTTTATTGCAATAGTCATTTAACACTTGGCCATATTATAAAAAAAAAAAAAAATTGGTGGTGCTTTGGGAAAAAAACAAGCCTTTTAAATTCATTGGGATTTCAAATAAATGCTTTGATTTTTTTCCCCTTTGCTTTTGTTTTCCTCTCAGGAGGATTGCCAGCCGTGTCTCCCAGGCTACTACTGTGACTCTGAGGGGCTTTCAGCACCTTCAGGAAAATGCAGGAAAGGCTATTATTGCCATGGGGGAGCAGATCGTCCTGACCCTCCTTTTAGAGACAGCCGTGGAGGACCATGTCCAAAAGGTGACCAGAAGCTCTTGAAATGTAGGCTGATTAAAATGAATGGAGTGAGAGTAAACCACAGAGGGACCAAACAACTAAAACAGAAGAAATGAGAAAAAAAATGCTGGAATAATTAAGTTGCTTTGGCAGTAAATAGTATTTTAACCATACAGTTCATTGTTTCATAAAAACAATACTAATGGGACTTTTTAAACCACGTAATTACATTTTTAATTTACACACAGCCCTCACTTACAGTCAAACAAAAGACTCCTTCAAGCTAACAGGGCCAAGCAGAGGCAGACGCTCTGCTGAGAGTGGAAATCGAACCCTGTTTCTTGTGGATTGTGTGTGTTTGTGTCTCTTTCATGACTCTTGTCTTTGCACAATCAGGTTATTACTGTTCAGAGGGCTCTGTGGCTCCTCAGCACTGCCCCCTGGGAGCCATCAGCACAGAGGACAGCCGAGCCAGCTGCAGTGTCTGTCCCCAGGGGTAAACTCACTTATCAGCCACACACACATCCTCTCTGAAACATAAACAGACTCAGATTTTCACATATAGACAGTCTTTGCAAGAACCGTAACTATAGCATATGTAGGGGCGGGGGCACGCATAATGGATTCTTACTTTTCCTTTGTGCATCTGCTCCAAAGCTTCACTGCAACCAACATTTCAAAACTGAATTGTATTTTTGTTTCTCTTGGACAGCTTTTATTGCCCTGGCACGAGTAATGGCTCTGTGTCAGAGAGCGTCGAGTGTCCGGTGGGTTATTACTGCCCAGCCGGGACGTGGTCCAAACACCAGTACCCGTGTCCAGCTGGATCCTTCAATCCTCACACTCAGATGACAAAACCCCAGGACTGCTCGCCATGCCCTCCAGGTCACACATCATTTACTGCTAATGATTTATACTGTCCCCACAGGTTTAGCATTTGACCCTAAATGACCACAATGGTGATTAGTCTGTTAAAATAGCCCACATCAATGAGCCGGTTGTTAAAATGTCACTAAAAGCTGCAAGGTTATCTATATATACTGTCTAATTCACGCAGCAAATGGCTAAATGTTTTCTGGGTGATTTTTCAAACCAGGATTATTTTGCTCGTCTCCCGGCAAAGAAGCTGCATCAGGCTCATGCAGTGAAGGATACTACTGCCTCTCCGGGGCTCAGTCACCTGCACCGGAGGACGGAGGGAGGACAGGTGATAGATGTCCTGAAGGGCATTACTGCACTTCAGGTTCCTCAGCACCACTTCCCTGTCCTGTAGGATATTACAGCAACAGGTCCAGGAACAGTCATGTCTCTGACTGCCTGCCCTGTCCTCCAGGTTGGGACTAATCGATGTGAAGAACACATAATTTGAACCTGTTGTCTGTTCACACCGGTTTGATTTTTTTTAGGTTTCCTGTGTGTCAGCAGAGGGCTCTCTTTTCCTTCCCATGTCTGCCCAGCTGGATTTTATTGCACAGGTAGAGAAAATAACAAGTCACAGGTTTCAGTGGCCTGTTCACCTGGAAGCAGGTGCCCACTTGGATCTGATAAACAGATACCCTGTTTACCTGGAACCTACCAGAATCTACCTGGACAGGTGAGGAAGATGAAGGCAGAGCTGCAAATAAGATATATATTTTTTAGCATTTTGAAAAAAAAAAGAAAATATTCCATGCAAATATTTGATCAAATAAAGTCAGAGATACCAGAAATGTCTCAGAATAATGGTAATTTGACTATTTGTGTACATTTTAAAGTGTTGACCCTCCATTAGGTTATATTTTATCATCTTAGTCTTAAACGTGCAGTGCTCACCTGCTGTGTCTGTTGTGTCTAACATGGTTTGTCTGATATCTGCCCTTCCCCAGGCTGAATGTCTTGAATGTCCAGCAGGATTTTTCTGTGCTGGCTTGGTGGATGCTGACGCTGGGCAGGTGTCTGGAACTCACACTCCCATGCTGTGTCCTAAAGGACATTATTGCCCACCTGGTAAGCAGCAGGACACCAGATATTATACCACACTTGTGACAAATGTACAGCGTTATCACATCATGTTTTCACAAATAAACAAAAATGTCATGCTTGGGATGCTGCCCCCAATCTCAGAGAGATTGTTTGATTAAATATGGGTTGTATGGAAAAGTGCACTTCTTTTATTTATGCTTTTAAATGAGTGACTGTGATGCTAAATAGCTTTCTAATTATGCAAATGGCCATTACTGAGCATAATCAAGAAAGCCACGGTCTTCATAAATTGCTCTTTGATGGTTAGTTCTGGACCATCTGTAGATGTAATACGTATTTATCTACAGGAACGCAGACTGGTGTAGCATTTCCGTGCCCAGCTGGCACTTTCAGCAGCCAGATGGGAATGTCCAATAAGTCGAACTGTGAGCTCTGCCCCCCTGGGAGGTACTGCAGTTCATCTGGACTGTCTGCTCCCTCCGGGGTCTGTTCTGCTGGGTAAACACAGGCAAACTGAATGTTAACAAACTGATTATGGAAGATTTCCTGTCCTTGTTGAATACTGTCTCTTAATTATGTCTCTTTTTTATAGTTATCTCTGTATCCATGGTTCTGTGTCCGCCCAACCAGAGGAGGGCCCTACAGGAGGACGGTGCTCTACGGGGTCCTACTGCCCACAGGGAACCAGCTACATGGTTCCTTGCCCTGCAGGCACCTTCAGCTACATAGATGGTAACTTAAAACTTGCACATACAGTGACACGCACTTCCTCACCTTGCAAACATCTTGTGGTTTTTCAAAAGTCGGCAGAATGAAGGCAAAACACACTGGTTGTGAAAAGACACAAAAAAAATATACCATCACCGGTATATTATCTCCCAACATGCTTTTTATGCCGGTAATATTTTTCCATTTGGTTCAAACATCAACACTGCTAAAAAAAAAATTTTTTTTTCTATAGCAGCATGTCCATGTTTTGTTCATGTGACTAATCAATCAAGTTTAGAATATGTTTAATTATTTGGTTTTTACACACGTTTTAAACTAATATCTGAATATTTCTTTGATTTTATCCTAAACAGGTCTGATAAGTATACATTTTAATGCTGATATATTTTATTATTGTCATGCATTCTGATGTTTAGACCGATGTGTCTGTTAATAAAGTGTATATATAAATGATGTGAAACATTTTACAATAGTTTGTGTTGATTCTGGTGTGACAAAGGCTATTTTTGTCTCATAGTTTTTCATCACTACTAAATAGCAGAACTCTGTCACTTGCTGACACGATTCATTTTCTGCAGTCTCCTTAAAATGTGAAAACTAAATATTTGAAATGACAAAATCAGAAAAGTTCTGTTTATTAAATTTAGGCTTTCAAGACATAACCTATAGTGATCAAAAAGGTTTTGAGAGAATTCACTCAAATATACAACTATAAGGATTAGAGATGTAAGAAAATATCGATACTGCAATATACACAATATTATATCGATATTGTGATGTCCGTATCGCGGTATTTACTGTATTGAAATTTAAAGCAAATGATCAATTTTTATTTTATGTAAAAAAATAAAAATAATGGAACCAATAATGATGACAGTAATTTTTGTACTAAAATTAAAAGTATGACCGCTAGTTGGTGGCTGTTTTCGCCTTCTTCATCTGTTTTTAAAGTGCTGTGACAGTTTTTATACTCTTAAATTATGTTTTAAAAATCTTAATATATGGTCTTACGAATAGCATCGCATTATAGTGCAATTTATCGCAATTTATCATATCGACTGCCCTGTATCGCGATACATATCGTATCTCCAGATTTTTTGCCAATACACACCCCTAATAAGGATGGTAAAGTGAACACAGATCATGTTAGACAATCTAATGTGGAGCGATGCTCTCTGTGAGTATTTGGGGTGTCACTTGATGCTCTTTACAGCTGCATTACAACACTTTTGATGTGTTTTTGGTTGAGGAACAATAGTTTCCCAACTTAAATAGTAATCATGTTTAATAAATTTGATTATTTTGTAACTTGACCATCTCTACATTTAAAACAATGTATGTTTTTTTGTCTTTGTATTTTTTCTCAGGGGCCACGTCCACTGATGCATGTCAGCTCTGTTTGCCTGGTCACTACTGTGCTGAGGCTGGTGCCTCCGCTCCCTCTGGACCCTGTAACGCTGGTTTCTACTGCAGAGAGGGCTCCAGAACCGCCAGACCTTTGAGAAATGTCACTGGTACCTTCTTCGTCTTGCTCTTTCCATAATGTTAAATAGATTCATGACATTA
Organism: Callopanchax toddi; assembly: GCA_006937965.1. Taxonomy (NCBI): domain Eukaryota; kingdom Metazoa; phylum Chordata; class Actinopteri; order Cyprinodontiformes; family Nothobranchiidae; genus Callopanchax; species Callopanchax toddi. The sequence continues at coordinate 256,003 of SSNR01000407.1, read as the reverse complement.
TGCAAAACTGGTTATTTTAGTAATAGTATTATTTTATAATAAAAACAAAGATCCTCTGACACAGAGCTAGAAAATAATTTGTAATGTAGATTTCTCCTAATGCACTTTTGGTTTTATTTAACCTTCACGTGGCCTTTTTCTCAGCAGGGCTGTGAAGACCTTAAAGGAACTTTCACCATTCCCAAGTGCTGCTTTTTAGTGTTTTTCCTTTGAAACGCTTTTTCCTCCCTTCTTGTTCACTCACTAGTTATATGACATAATAAAGTTTTATTACCTCAGTTACAGGAGATGTGACTTCCTCAGTTGATTCCCTCCTGGGCTTTTTCCATGGTGATGTGTGTCCTGCAGGCCACTATTGCCCAGAAGGAAGTGCAAATCCCAGTCCCTGTCCTCCAGGTAGAAGAACCAATGAGCTTTAAAATGAAGAAAAAAGGGGGAAATTAAGAACATTGACTTGTTTTCATAAAAGTGTTGTTTTACCAACTTTTAAATTTGTTGTCATGTCCCTAAAACCGGCTATTTGTCTGACCTTTCACTTTATAATGCACTGCTTCAATTATAGAATAAATTGCCATAAATCCCCCAGAGGGACAGTATGATGGCCTAACGTATCCAGAACTTTTGAGACGTTGTAAAATCTATCGGGAGTCCAATAAAGCTGTCAAAATGGTCAGATAGGTACTTAATTAAGTGGAGCAATGGCACAGTCACGACAATTATCCCAAACCTTTTCTGAGTGTGTGTGTGTGTGTGTGTATGAAAAAGAGAGGGAATCACAGTGGATGATATTTTTACTTGCAGGGTAATTTATCTCTTTTTACACAGGCACTGTCTTAGGGAGGTCTGGAGCTGAGTCTGAGGACGACTGTGAAGCTTGTTACTCCGGTTCATACTGTCCCTTTTGGGCTCAGACATCCGTGGACCTCTTCTGTCCCCCAGGGTGGTTCTGTCCAGCAGGATCTGTGTCTGGACATCAATCAGGTACAATACACACCATCAAGAGTCCAGCACCTCAAACCTGGGTGGTCAATATTATTCATCTGTTTTGTGTGTTGATGTTATTTGTGATTCTGTTTTGTTTTTGAGCCATAAATAGAGACTGTTTATAGCTGTAAAAATAAATAATACATAGTGATGTATTTAAAAGATTTTATGTCATAGACAAAATGTTAAAATGTACTTTGAACTAAAGCTAATTAGGAAATGGCACTTTTCTTTTTTCTTTTGCTGTATAAAATGCGCTATGCTTAAAGCTGCTGTAGCAAATTTGGAGTGGTTGTCCCGTAGTTCTCTAAAAACCTACATTTCAGACCGAAAGCAACTATTTTACAATCCAGCTGTCTGTCTCGCCGAAGCGCCACACTTCTGCACTTCCTTGGATCCTCCATTAATGCACGGTGGTGCATTTTTCAGCAGAACATCCTGGAAGTGAAAGAAGGAGATAAACGGCTGGCAGCTTCAATTTTAGGAAAAAATACCAGTCAAAAGAAAAAAAACTTTTCAGGTAGCAGAAAACAAAGGTTTGGACGTAGAAAGAGGAAAAAGCAGGGTGAACATTAGCATAGCGTCTCAATGACTGGTGTTTTGCTCTCTCTTGTTACTGTGGCAATGCGTGGTCCCATATCTGGAGGAGGCACGGCCTATACCCAACGGGAGGGATGAGAGCTCTGGAACCGTGTTTGTATAAAATAGCCAGCTATACCTAGCTTGTTTGAAGATGAACTATAGCAGCTTTAACTAACCAAAAAACATCACGTCATATTGTGGTAGCAACCCTAAAGTATTATATTTTAGTGTATTTTTACACAATAATTTGTTTAATATTTAAAAAAATCTTAAAATGTGTATATTAAAAATAATGATAAAATCAATAACTGAAATCTTCTAAATAAATTAAATGCAGCCTTTTGGTTTTCACTTTTTGACAAATGTGTTGAAAATCACAAATGATCAGTAAAAGAAAACTATAAACTCCTATAACTATAAACTCCTACAAAAATTAGATTTTTAACAAATATGAACCATGTTGGAAGAATTAAACAAGTGTACATGCAATGCTGAGTTTTGTATAGGTGAAACTAAATAACCACTTTAAAACAAATAGCTTAATGCTAAAGACCACCAGTGACCAGAAGAGCATCAACTCTCCTCCCCAGAGGACTTCACAGCCACTCACACCTGGAAACATCACTCAAACAAGCCCCAAAGGATGGACACGGGGCTCAGAGACTAAACTGTTCTCTTTGAACCTGAAACTCCCCACTATCAGTCAAAACTAAATGAGAGTTAAATTGTTAAAAAAACCAAGAGAAAAACATCTAGTTTCCGTCATTTAAAACACTTCAAAACAGCTTCATTAAGTAACTGCCTGGTATGGCCCCCCCTTTTTTTATCTAAGAAATGTGGTAAAGTAACAATAAATAGAATAGTTTTTAGTATTTTTCTTTTAATAAATAAATTAGATTTTATGTTAGATATCCTAAATTATCATCATAGTACCACCTTGTAGTTCATATTTGCTGTTAATGTGTTTATGCTTAGTAAAACTGGCCTGAGATTTATTCTTGACAGAGAAAAACAATTTGCTGTATAAATCTAGCTCTGCTGTAACTGGTGCTGTTAGGTGTGACATGCAATCATTCATTACCTTACAAACTCTATCTACATGTGCCATAAAGGCGATTTATTGAACCTTCCTCCTCGTATATTACAAGCTTGAGAGATACCAGATCTCCTTTTAGTCGCTGATTGAAAACTGTTTTGCTAAATTGCTCATGAATTGGTCCAGAACCTATAAATAGTCTCAAGCTTCAGACTGTCAGACCCAGGAAACCTGCTGTGGAGCCCAATTCCTCTTCTCCTTTTCTTTCATTGGATTTTTGTGGAGCAATAAAACAGCTCAGAATAAAACAGCTCAATATTCAATATGGTGCCACACTGGGCATGGTTAAATATACCAAAAACAGACGGATCATCTTGTTTTTTGTATGTGAGTTACTTTATTTATATTGTAGAAAATGCATCAGAACATAACACTTCTTAAAGTTTAAATGTTTTGATGATTTCATAGGATTCCAGTGCTCACCTGGCCATGCGTGTCCAGCTGGAAGTGCAGAGCCGATCGTTTGTAGACCAGGAACTTTTCAGTCTTTATCTGGAGAGTCAGCGTGTGAGAACTGCCCACCAGGTCACTTATCTGTGCACACAAATTATATTTGAGTACTTTAAGTACATTTACACTCTGTTAAAATGAAATGTGCTTTCTTTCTTTTTTCAGGATTCTACTGTGTGGAGGGTTCAGCTCTACCCTCTCCTTGTCCAGTGGGCCATGTCAGTCCATTAGTTGACAGGATGTCCCTGAACGACTGCTCCCCCTGCCCGTCTGGCTTCTTTTGTAACAGTAGTGCTCTGACGGAACCATCTGGACCCTGCAGCCCAGGTCTGCTCGTCCACAATCAGCATGTCAGAGATCTACTGAAAACACTTTATTTTATAAAGCCTTTGTTTTGTTTTGTTTTTGTGCTTTTTTATGGTCTTAGATTAGTGTCTGAACATCCACAAACCTTAAGTTCCCAGGTTTTATTTTATGAGGTGATATGCATTGATTTAAAACTTCAAAACTATTTGTGAACACAAATTTAAACATCCCAAACTGCATCATCTCTCACCTGAGCCGAAATTATTTCCCCTGCATAACAAATGTTCGTGCATTGTAAATATTCCACCATTTTCTGTAGGATGTCTAACCACATTGTCCCCCACAGGGTATTTCTGTTCCTTGGGGTCCCCTGAGCCTTCCCCTGTCACCAAGCCTTATGGTGATGTTTGTCCCATGGGACACTTTTGTCCTCAGGGCAGTGGGACACCCAAACTCTGTCCTGTTGGTAGTTTCCTGTCAGAGTCCGGAGCATTCTCCCTGTCCCACTGCCGTCCTTGTCCTCCTGGGAAATACTGCCTGAGTCCTGGAGCCTCACAGCCCTCAGGTGGGGAAGTACACCTGTCTCACTATTACTCACTGTAAACAGAGTGCCAGTTGCGAAAGTACAAATCTATTCACTGGATTTTGATCAATTGGATGGAAGGTTATACATCAGTTCATGAGTTTTGTAATAATTATGTGGATGCAGCATGTTATAAACCACTGGTTGGATTTTACTGAGACTCTCAGGAAGTAATTTGTTCATCTATACCTGATTCAAACATGGAGGCAACCACATTCAAGATGGCTGCCACAGCTAATGAAAATTAACAAATGCAAATATTCCTATAACTCAAAGGATACTGAGCTCAAATTATCCAAAATCCACACCACATACTGCTAACAGAACATGCAAGAGCCTAACATATTGCATGAGGTCACATATATTGTTTTCCAAATTTGACCAAAATGATCATAATTCAACATAAGATGAACTATAATATGAAAGGAATGCTAGGCCTTTCATTGTCTGATTCTCCTCTCTGTTAGGTTCATGTAACGCAGGCTTCTTTTGTCCTGGAGGCTCCGATGGCCCCGCACCTCGAGCCAACTCATCTCAGTTCAGCTGTCTTCAGGAGATATTGGAGCTTATGTTCATGAAGACAGACTGCTCCAGTTATCCTGGTATAAAAATGCAGCCACAAATTCAGCTGATTCTGTGCCTCATCAGAGTGTGACATTGTTAAAATATTAAAAGTTAAAATGCAAAAACGAAAAAAAAAAAAACAACAACTCATTGATGTCCTGTGTGTGCTTTGTCTGTCATGTTCTGTTTTAGGGAGAAACATTAGTCGGATCAAAGTGGCTGCGCAGCCACAGGCGAATTCAGATCACAATGTGAATGACTCAGCATCACATCTCAAGAGCCCACATTATGCCTGTTCCACCTACAGAGGAGACATATGTCCTAGGGGTGGGTGAATCCTGACGGTGAACTTCTGCTGTGATGTGATACTTAGATCATCCCTTCAGGCGCACGTTATCTTCTTTGCTCAAGACTTGGTTAATAAAAATCACCTTAATATATAACAAATTTCTCCTTATCGGCTCACTTGAACATCCTTTAAAAAGTACAAGTGCTGAAATGTCAAATCAGGATAAAGTTTTTCCTTGAGAACTATTTATAAATCCAAGAAAAAAGTGTTTACTGTACATATAGATTTTAACATAAAATAACCTTGACTGTACAGCAACTCAAACAGCAGAAGATGCCAGTGCTTATATACAAATGAACTTCCTCCATTAGATGCATCTCACTCACTGAAGCCTCCTGTTTGAAAACCTAAAAGCCTGAATGCTAAACTATGACCTCCCTCTGGAAAAGGAGCTGTGGATGATGTGCATGAAAGGACTGTTCTTATCAGAGCTTAAAAGAACAGATTTGAACTCTCGCAGCATTGCAATTAGTTAATCTGAAGTGTTAAAGGAACTCTGCTAGATGGAAAGTAAAGGTTTTCTGCAGAGCGATGCATGAGAACATTTATTCTGAATTGGCCTGTTCATGGTTGAATGAATATCTTTTTTTTGTGCTTATTTTTCAGGTTTCTTTTGTCCTTTGGGCTCAGCTTTCCCTCAGCCCTGTGAGACTGGTTTCTACTGTAACCAGACGGGTCTAGATGCCCCTGCAGGACCCTGTGCAGCTGAGTATTACTGTCCTCAAGGCTCCTCAGACCCATACCTCAGTTCCTGCCCCACTGGACACTACTGCCCCACTGGGACTCCACTCCCTGTGCCCTGCCCTCCTGGAACCATAAAACGTGAGATTAAAAAAAAAACACATTTATTGTAATATAGCAGTAATAGCTAAAGTGATTCAATAAAATACATTTTGTTATTGTTTTCCTAAACAATGAAGAAAACAGCTTGTAGAATTATCCCAGGACTAGTCGGTAATCCCTTGTCCTTTCTGAGAGTGAAATAATGAGAAATCAGACACAATACAAAGCTGAGCTAAACGAGGCTAATCCTTTTTTCTGCACACATTTCTTTTTTCTCTGCCAATGTCCTTATGTGAACTGGTGTCTGTCTTTGCAGTTCAGTGGTGTGGGAAAATATGAAAACTTCAATTGAAGTATTTTTTTCTCTCCTTTGGGCGTTTATGAATAATTGTTGTCACAAAACGGTTTAATCGTGTAATTGTATTTCTGTCTCGCGGCGGACAATCTCATTAAAACAAGCAGCAGCTGCTTTGTACGGCCGTGAATCGGAAACCGGTGAGGGAGCAGGTACTTTTTAGTTTGCATTCAAATGACATTGTTGTCTACCTTTAATGTTTTAATTACTTCAACCTGCAAAGCGATCTGGGGATTTGGTTTTTCAACGTGAGCGGGCACGGTGAATGCTGGGATGTCTCGAACATGGTGTAATTATTTCTGTTATTCAGTTCATGGAATATTTTCCACTTGATGTGTCTGCTGTGCCATGCTCTCCAGGTTCCCTCGGTGGATCCACAGTTGAAACTTGCCAGCCGTGTCCTCCAGGTCACTACTGCCAACAGAGAGGGATGGCGGGGCCAAGTGGCCAGTGTGCAAAAGGCTACTACTGTCCTAAAGGACAGAGCTCTGAGAGACCACAGCAGCATGTCTGCTCAGTGGGACATTACTGTGAGAAGGTCAGACATCCAAGCTTTAGTCCTCAAGCTATTGTCAGTCATCACTGCTGAATATTGTATGAGATCTCCTCCTAGAAGTGCTCTTACTCTGTTATGACAAGTGCATTACTGTATTCTGGGGTCAATTAATGCTGTCCTGCTGACTGTCTCGTCCTCTCCATGTGCTGTTTCTGTCTTATTGTTGCACTGAAGTTATACCTCATGATAGGTGTTACTCTCCAGATATAAAGTCTCATACAATCAGTTTAATTGTCATTTCAGGGCAGTGTGAGACAGACACCCTGTGTTCCTGGCAGCTACCAGCCCAGACAAGGCCAAGGGAGCTGTGAGACGTGCCCTGCTGGCTTCTATTGTCAAGATCATGGTAAAGCAAAAAAAAAAAAAAAGGGTTACTTTTAGCTTCTAGTAGCTGACACAACAATCTGCCTTCATTTATTTCGTTTTTTTACATAAATAAATGTTAATTTCCTAACCAGGAGTGATGCTTCCACGTCCCTGTGAGAGAGGATTTTACTGCCTCATTGGGTCTGCTAATCCACACCCCTGTCCATCAGGAACTTATGGAAACTTGTCAGGATTGGTTGAGAAATCTCAATGCACACTATGCGACCCCGGCATGTACTGCAAAGGAACAGGTAATTTAAATCCACTCCTTTGATGTATAGCAGTTGAGTGTTGTGTGCAAGTAATCAACCCTGCTGACAGCCAGAGCTTAAACGTAGAGTGAAAATGATTAGTCTGCATTTCTGCTCTATTGGAACCTTAATAAAAGGCTTAAATTAAATGTACTTCAAGGGAGGACCTTCCCCAGTGGGCTTTGTGCCGAGGGCTTTGTTTGTGCTGGAGGAGCCTTTGTGCAGTCGCCGTCAGACTATCTGACTGGATTCCCGTGCCCTGTGGGATTTTTTTGCCCTGTGGGGACTTCCAAGCCCAAACCGTGCCCAAAGGGAACATTCAGGTGCACATCCAGCTTTGTACTTTTTAAACTTTAGAGATAACTCAGTTTCTTATTAAAAGGCACTGATTCCAGTTTTCTAGGATGATTTCAGTTTACATTTCTTGTAAAACTCAGAGTAGCCGACTCTGATTTAGGCCAGTTCTGAATCCTCTCTAAAAACTATAAATGGCAGCATACAAAATATATACTTTAAACATTTGATTTAATATTATTAAGTATTATCAATCTTACAAAATATATACATTTTTTAGAAAATTTCTTAGATATATTTTAAGGTCAAATAGAAAACTGGTGTGTGTCTGTTATGCTTATGTTTGTTTGCTTTTATTCATTTACAAATGATAATGTGTTGTCAGTCTATTATAAAACATTTACAGCTACAAATCAGTAAATAATTACATTAACATTACATTCATACATTTTTCCTTGTTACCAAAAATGTATAAAATCCTGTCAATCAGGTTATTGGATGGGAGGAATTGATAAAATCCAACAAAGAAAATAATGTGTCACCTTTATAGATCAAATTACAGCTCTCTAAGTGTTGTATATATAATTTAAAGTGCACAAGAAGCACTTTTTCTACAAGATCTCAGTTTACAGTAAATCATAACAGAATAAAAACTATCTTTTATGGAAAAAAAGCTAATTTTAAGTTTTATTTATTAAGTGAAAACTTTTACATCCAAAGATTGGCCTCCTAGCTATAATGGTACATTAATGGAACGGAATAAAATCAAAATTTTGCGAGCGGATCAGCTGATTCAACTCACCTGCTGAGCACTTGGTGCATTCTTCAGTTTTTTACTATTTAGCATACCGTAATTTAAAAAACAAACAACATATCAGATATGTAACTTCCCAGATATTGCACTATGGTTTGTTATTATTGTTCAAAAATAAACAATCCTTGCATGTTACGACTTTAATTAGTCATTTAATATTTTATTACAAAACCTATAAAATATTATAGAGAACTACTAAAAGTAGAGCCGTTTTTTGATGTCATAAACTACGGTACTTGGGTGATTTATTGCTGTTGTAATGTGTCTTGACAGTGAACAGAGTGGGCTTGTGGACAGTTCTCAGTGTCAAAGCTGCAGTCCTGGTTTTTACTGTTCAGAATCTGGACTTTTTACGGTCTCTGGACCCTGTCTGCCAGGTAAAAATCTAAATATGTCTGTGTAATATGATGCATGGCCTCAAATATAATTATAAACTTAATCTGACAGCATTGTAATAAAATGTCTGTCCTACCAGGTTTCTACTGTCTAGATGGATCTGAGTCTGCCTCTCCAGCATCAGGTCCATCTGGAGGCGTTTGCCCAGCAGGCCACTACTGTCCAGAGGGCACCAGTATACCGTCCCCCTGTCCAGCTGGTTTTTACCAAAATTATACTGGAAAAACAGATGAAGATGACTGTAAACCATGCCCTCTTGGTAAACGACAAGCAACTATACAAAACATGTATTTCTTTGCTATATGAGTGTATCTTTCTCAGGGTTTTATCACTGCTTAAACGTCCTTGTCAGGGTGGTTCCAGGATTTACCTGGCCAAAGAGACTGTGATCCCTGTCCTCCTGGTTTTCACTGCCAGCCTCTGAGTCCCAGTCCTGCCAAGGGGAGCTCAACTGGTGTCTCAAGTCCTCTGCCCTGTCCGGCTGGGTTCATCTGTCCCAGGGGGAACCCAGACAGTCAGCTTCTTCCATGCCCCAAAGGCACCTACAGCCCCAGCCAGGGCCTCATCACCACAGGTAAAGAAGAAAAGAAACAAAGCCCAAACAAATCTTCAGAAAAACAAGAAAAAAAAATGTTTTCAACAATGTTTTTAATTTAGTTTCCCTCAGATGTTGACACTTTCAGGAGAGCGCAAGGGTCTCACTGACTTGCTGATTGATCGCTTGTGGCAGCGAGCTTGTTTTTGCTGTTAGGTCTGAAGTCAAAGCTGCCAGTCTTTGTGTTTGCAGGTCAGTGCCTGATGTGTCCAGCAGGTCAGTTCTGTGGGTCTGAAGGTTTGGTTGAGCCCTCGGGATCATGTGCTGCTGGTTTTCTTTGTCTGATGGGTGCAAAGGTGCCAAATCCAACTGACAACAGAACCGGATCTCTGTGTCCGCCTGGGATTTTCTGCCAACAAGGGCTTAGAGCAGGTAGCTGGAATGAAAGACACCTAAAGTCCCTGGATAAAGAAATCGAATGAAAGAAGCATTTTGTTTCTGTATTGATGTGTTTTTCATGATGAGCTATTTATACTTTACTGCACTTTATAATTAAATCTAAAACTAAAAATTTATTATATTTACGATTCCCTCTGTTAAAATGTTTGCATGTTTTTTTAATTTCTGAGGTGATTGTCAGGCAGGGTTTTATTGTGACTGGGGCTCCAGCAAAGCAAACCAGACCCCATGCCCAGCTGGGTTCTTTTGCCCCAGTGGAACACCACTCCCCACGCCGTGCCCTGCAGGAACGTTTAGCTCTGAAACGAGCAACATTCATCAAGACAACTGCACCACCTGTGTCCCTGGATACTACTGTCCAGGTAGAGATCAGTCCTGGTTTTAGTCTTTCTTTACTAAAAACATCAATAAAACAACAGTTTTATTTCTGTGTTCCTCAGATGAAGGTTCTCTCCAGCCTGTGCTGTGTCCCGTTGGACACTACTGTCCCAAAGCTCAGATTTCAGGGAACAAGTTCCCTTGCCCACCTGGCACTGTGCAGAACCAGCTGGGTGCCTCCGGTCCTGATGCCTGCCAGCTCTGCCCTGCTGGTTTGTAAAGAGACAAATAATATTTGCTTTATTTTTTATTCAGAAGTTCCACACACTACAGTTAAGTCTAAAACCAGAATCTTAGTCATGTTGGTAACATTTTTCTGTTTTTTTCTTCCTGCAGGAATGTTCTGCTCTCAGCCTGGTCTGTCACAACCCACAGGACTCTGTCAGGAAGGATTCTTCTGTCCTGCAGGATCAATCAGCCCAAACTCCACTGAGAACCAGGTGTTCTGCTCCAGTGTCCTTATCAGACCAATCAGCTTTCTGATGCTCACCCCTTCAAATTTAAAATAATCTTAACATAAACATGTCCGTAAGAGACTTCACAATTAGAATGATTTTCAGAAAGTAAAATTTTCTGAACTTCTGCTTTTCAGATGAACCTTTTAATATATGACACCTTATAGTTTTTCTTCCAGTAATACTAGCTGTTATAATATTTGTACATGAAAGACAAAATATTTATTTGTGGTAAATATAAAGTAAAGTATAAAGTAAACCACTTTCCCTTAAATCTTTACTAATCTTTATTTTTCTATCCAAATTATGTCATTATTATTGGGGGGGGGGGGGGGGGGGGGGGTTGCCATTGTATTTACCTATTTTGTTTTTTTTCCATCAGGGGAATTCAACCACCAGCCATGTTTGTCCATCAGGTCATTACTGCCCCTCTGGCACTGGTTTTCCACTCCCTTGTCCCGTTGGCTCTCTTGCTGCCTCTCAGGGACTAACGGGAGTTGAAGAATGTCCACCCTGCCCTTCTGGATACTTCTGTGACAGTCCTGCAATGTCGAATCTCTCCAGCGCTCTGCCATGTCAGGCTGGGTAAACACTTATGATTTTAAACCCCTTCTTTTTCTGTCAGGGGTTCAGTTAGATTTTAATCCAAAATAAATTATAAAATTAAAACTTATCTTACTTCATCCATAATATTAATCCTAAACAATAGTTCTGAGTCAGTAAACTGAGTCAGTATTTGAGGAAACTGAGCCACTACCAGTCCCAGTAAAATAAAACCGGTTGTCTGAATTGAGTTGATTCCAGTCACACAACCAGAAAGTTTTCTTTACCTTAATAAAGGCCGTCTGTAAAGGCTGACGTCTCAGGAGGTTACCCGGAGAAAACCATCTCCAAACCAATATCTGCAAAGAGCATCATTTGAAATGTGCGGCCTGAGCTGACACCTATCTCACAGCGTTACACTGGACTGACATATCCCCACTGACAGATTGTTCAGCTTCACTAATGGATGCTCCCGGTGATATTTTATTTGATATGAAGTTTGTTTTCTTTGTTTACGCCCACAGGTATGTGTGCTTGGGTGGAAGTTCCAGTCCCACTCCGTCCGATGGTTCCCATGGCTACCCCTGCCCTGCTGGCTATAGCTGTCCTGTCGGCTCAGCCGCTGAGGTGCCCTGTGAACCTGGCACTTACAGCCCTGCACCTGGAGCAGCCCACTGCATGGTGTGCCTGAAAGGAACCATGTGTCCCTCTTCAGCTACTCAGGAGCCCGCTACCTGCCCAGCTGGTGAGGACGGTGAAAGTAAACCTTGCATCAACACTAGAAATGCAGTTGTTTTCTCCTTTGGGTGCAGCTGCAATATTTTATTTCAGCATTTTTTTTCTTTTTAGGCCACTTTTGTCCTGCTGGGACAGTCCTGCCCCAGGCTTGCCCTTTAGGAACCTTCAGTAACCAGACAGGGGCCCATTCTGACTATGTGTGCACTCTGTGTCCCTCTGGGCTGTACTGCAGCTCATATGGAGCCTCAGCACCACAAGGTAAACACAACCCAGTATGTTTGGTGATGATATATCAGCTCCTAGCAAAATATAGTCCTTGGTAACAGACAGATATAGACAACCTGTCCTTGTTGTAGGTCTATGTTTGCAGGGTTATTTCTGCCAAGGTGGAGCAACTGATCCAACACCCGAGAGCTCTGAGGAGTTCCCCAGAACTGGGCCTTGTCCTGTTGGTCACTTCTGTCCAGCAGGGTGCCTCTCCCCAATCCCATGCCCTGCTGGGAGTATTCGCAACTCCACTGGTACTTGCCTCCTGTTGATGTCTGATGGATCGCGTTGCTCATATGTTTAATTTGAGCCACTCTTTACCATGAGTTTTGTCGATCGTCCCTAGGAGGTGTGTCCATGGAGAGCTGCTTCGCCTGCCCTGCTGGTCACTACTGCTCCGCCGAGGGCCTGTCCAGCCCCAGCGGTCCGTGTGCTGCTGGTTTCTATTGCCCCTTTGATTTCTCTTCAACCACTCCATATGCCTTCCTTTGTCCCAAGGTGTGTTTATTTATGTGATGAATTCCTTTTTCTCATCTTTACGTAAAAGCCTACGCTGCGTTCTTTATGATTAATGTCCTGCCAAACTTTTTATTTATTTTGATCGCAGGGCCACTTTTGTCCAGTGGGATCTGCCCTGCCTATGCCCTGTCCTACAGGAGAGTACCAGCCAAACCCTGGTTCAGAGAACTGCATCCCCTGTCGACCTGGTTTCTACTGTGAGGAGGCCATAGTGGGAGACCCATGGCTCTGTCCACCTCACTCATTCTGCCCTGCAGGTACTCTACTAGAAAGAATGCTAGCACATAAATAAAAGAGTTTATTGCAAGCCCTTAATGGTGATAACTTGTTTTATTTCTGTGTTTTTAGGGACAATGGTGCCTCAGCCCTGCCCTAATGGGACACACACCCATTCAAACCAGTGGGGGTTACAGGATGAGGGAGAGTGTTTGCCCTGCCCTTCAGGGAAGTTCTGCAGGTATTCCACGTGTACACACCATAGCCGTCAGTGTTTTCCTATTATACACACCAACACACACTACACTGTCACACAGACATGCACATTTTATCTACACAAAACCAAGTACTGATCCCTGCTTTAGCACCATATCATGTTCAGGTATTCTGATTCAGTAAACAAAAACTTTCATGAATGTGATGGTTATGAGAGGTGAAATTATAGTTATCATTTAGTTTATTTAGGCATGCATTTCATTGCCTAATGCTGTTATTTTGTGTGTGTGTGTGTGCGTGTGTGCAGTACAAATTAATTACCTTTATGTGCTTTTTTTCATGTGCTTTTTCTTAGGGCTGGTAAGATCCAGGGTGTTTGTGCTGCAGGATTTCTTTGCATTTCTGGGAGTGCAGATTTCACTCCTCTGGGACCAGTATCTAACCTGACTTTCTGCCAGTGGGGTGAGCAGTGTGCTGGGCCATGCCCACCAGGTACAAAACATCACTTTTATAAAACAAAATCAACAAAAGACTGAGCAATTATCCATGTTTGGGATATTTACATACATTCTCTTGCCTAGGTCTTTAGATTAAAAAAAGAAATTAGACAATATTCTTCAGCTTATAAATAGTACATTTATATAATTACAGCTTGATTATTTAATTCATTTTTTCTAGGATTTTATTGTCCTGAAGGCACAGAGCAGGCTCAGATGTGTCCTGTAAATACAGTCAGGAGCTCTCCAGGTGGTGTGAGTCTTCAGGACTGCTCACCCTGCCCGCCTCAGTACTGGTGTAAAGCTGGTAGGTGATCTGATCCACCATAAATCAACAGGAAAATCAAAATAAAGTTTGAATTAATTTGAGTTTGGGTATGAGAAGCAATACAAAGTGAAAGGTGATCGTTGAAATACCAAACCTGAACTAATCAAATAAGGAAAAGCACATTTTAATTTCACAAAAGTTCAAGTTGTTTCAGCTCTGTTGCTGGTGAATCCATACACAACTTGCAAGCATTGTGCATTTTAATTGCAGTGACTGTGTGTTGTTTTGTGAGAAATTGAACAGATTTGGAGAATACAGCTAAAACGGTCTAAATTCACAGTTAGCAACACAGTTTAGGCTCAATAAATGGTCAAATATTAGAGAAAAAGCCAGGGGAAAAGGCTCGATCAGACATGCATAATAAATTAATCAGATATCAACTCAAGCCAGTTTCTCAGTGGGCTGTGACTGGTGGGGACAAATTGGAACCAGCATTTGTGAGGGAGTTTGGAAATGTCTCAAAACATTGGCACGGGTTCTGAATTTCCTCAAGTGAGCTGCAGGGCCTCATTTTCACATCACAGGAATTTTGAACACGTTCAAAAGTTTTTGCATTCAAATCCCTCTCCAAATTGTCACAGAACTGTCTGGAAAGTTTAGATTCAATGAGTCAGAAAGAAAGAACTGGAATGTGGGACACTTTGAGCAGGATTAGCAATTTGCACTATTTAAATGAGTTTGTTATTATATCAGAAGCCCCGCTAACCTGGTCATATCTAGTCATACTGTTTACAACTTATTGCAAAGTTTTAAAAACAAAATATCTACTTTTATTTATGCAAATTTATGTTTCCAAACAGTTTTCAAGATGAATCGGCTTCAGCTTCTTAATTGGCCCCCAAAAAAGATTGTAACATACAAAACACTGATAAAAAAAAAGATTTTTGTCTTGTGTTTTTTTTTTTGGGTGTGTTTTCAGGAGACCCAGTCATTCATCTGTGTCCTGCTGGTCATTACTGTGATGGTCTTCCTGGCAGTGACTTTGATGGAGGGACTGGACCCAGGCCGTGTCCTCCTTACACTTACCGGGCCTCCCCAGGAGCAGGCAGTAAGGGTGACTGCCTGCCCTGCCCACCTGGTTCCTACTGTAACAGCACAGGTCAGATACACAATGTGTCCTACAAATCATTTATTAAAGCTTATTCATCATTATCATACATTTTCTATATTTTCTCCTCTGTTTACGGCAAAAATATGTAAAATAGATCTCAATATTTCCTCTGTGGTGTTTTAAATTTTTATAGTAAGTAAACTGTCTGCCTAGGCTGTATTCATTTTTATGTATATGCCCAATATAATACATGTCCCAGAGCCACCTCCTGAGATAGGAGAGAAGGACATGCATCTTGAGTGAAGGCACTGAATTTATAAGTCTTCACCAGAGGCCACACAAATAAAAGAGTTGAGACTTTTTAAAGAAGACTTCTTTTGAATCCCCCTCAAAAATGCTTAAGGGTTGAGATTAAGCTATATGGTTATTTCAACTGAAGGATAATACCCAGCAGATGCCCTTGCCTAGTTGCTAATGTTGTAAAAGAACTCCTAGGAAGGGAGGATTGGTGTTATTGTGATAATTTTGGAGGTTTCTCATTGTAAGATGAGGTCGATGATGCTGCACGTCTGTTTAGAGTTTGTACATAAAATGTGAAGTGGGAATTAAGTTGCTTTAAATAAACTGTAATTTTCCAGGGCTTACAGACTATTCCAGCAGTCCTTGTCCTCCTGGCTTCTGGTGCAGTGGTGCTGGGCCTCCAATCTTCTGCCCAGCAGGAACCAAGAGGCAGCTTCCTGGAGCTGCTGCACCCAATCAGTGTGAACCCTGTGCAGGGGGAACCTTCTGTCTGGACCCTCGCATAACGGGAAAGCCCAACATCGAAGGGATACCCTGCAGGGCCGCCTACCATTGTCCTGTTGGTAAATTTATCAGGACAGGTCCTTGTGATTTTTGCTTTTAGAAGTAACTGCTCATTAAAAGTTTTCCCTCCAAACGTATCACGTTTTCACCTGTTTTTTAGGTGCCGTTTCAGAGAAGTTGTGCAGAGCTGGTTCATACTGTGGACTTCAGACTGCTGAGCCTCAAACGTGCCCTGAAGGCTACGTGTGTCCTGAGGGATCCTTTTCCTTTAACAACCCTAAACAGCTGTGAGTGCCTGAAAACTGAAGTGTTGAAATGTTTAAAGTTTGTTGAAATTAGATGGCTTCTTTAAGATTTAGGTTAGAGCTTCATCAGTAACCCTTCCTTCATCCTCCACAGATGCCCGTTCCCTTACTACTGCCCAGCCAACAGCTCAGCCATGAAGTCCTGTGAAGGGGGGTCCATGCCTGTGCACACAAGCGGGCTCAGAGGATCTAAAACCAGCTGCTGCAGTTTGTGTGAGGGGGGCACATATCGTCCTTATCGGTCCCCCATTCTGCATTGCCTTCCATGCCCACCAGGCTACTACTGCTCTCCAGGTACCACACATTAAAGGAAGCAACATAGTTTCTTCATTCCCAAAATCCAACCAGCTTGAAACTATTTCACTGCAACAGGCACAGAAAACTACAAGACTAACCCTTGCCCTGTTGGATATGTCTGTGGGATGGGAGCCACTCAGCCAACGTCTTGCCCACCCGGAACCTTTGGCAACCTCACTCGAGCTGAGAAAATGGACGACTGCCACCCTTGTCCAGCTAACACCTTCAACCACTTACCTGCACAGAAGGCCTGCTTCCCCTGTGGCAGTTCCTCCACCTCACCAGCTGGTCAGATGACCAGAACTTTACTTTTATTTATTTATTATTCACACCTCTGTAAAATAGCAAAGAAAGACTATGTGCCCACATTCCAGGTAACATAGAGCTAGATTTATTTATGCATATTCCCTAAATATACATCATATCATGAATAAATAGTACAACTGAGAATTGTTACAGTATATATATATATTACATACAGTAAAATAAAGGTACTATTTTTATTTATTATTGATTATATTGAATTGTTAGCAGCCGACATTTTCATGTTGCAGTTTGTGTTCTCTATCAAGTGCTCTAAAATGATTTTTACATGCAAACAGTTTGGTGCTATCATTAGCTGCCATCAAAACTGACAATGTCAGTTCATTTATAAACCACTTTAAAAACAACAAAGCTGCACCATGTGATTTTATTAACCTGCAAAAAGTAATTTTACCATTATTTGTTTTCATTTGCATGACAATTCCAAACTCCATCATAACTCAGTGATTTATTTTCTAAATAAAAAATAAATCTTTGATATTTCAGATTGAGCTAAGTTGCCAAATATGATGCTTTATGATATTTTACTGATATTTTGAGTTTTCCCGTGTCATATTTCTTTCCACAGGTTCCTCCTCGTGTACCTGTATTGGTAAGAACCGAGCTTTCCAGCACTCTGATGGATCATGTTTGTGCAGAACTGGGTTTATCTACTACAACGAGCTGGATTTTAAAAGCACAAGTTCTGATAGTGAACTAGACTGCCAGCCTGAGGTCAGTAGGATCAAGAGTATTTTTATATTAGGTGTTTGTATCAATTCTTCCAGTTTTTTCAGCAATGTTTTTGTGAGTTTAAATTTAGAATTTCCTCTTTCTGTTGTAAATATAAATGTAATCAAAAGACTGGATTGATTGACATGTTTTCAGTGTTTCCAGCTTTCCAGTCTCTGTCACTCAAGTTTCTAATGATCAATTATCAGCTTGCAGAACAAGCCTCTCATTTGACTTTATCATTTTAGATTTGTTTGCATATCTGTAGAGTTGAAAACAATACCAGTTGTTTAAAAGATTCATTCACAAGGAAGGCAACAAACATCTTTGTGTGTGAAGTCCTGTCCGATGCCGGTGTCTGTGTGTCTCAGGTGAACAGACGCTGCGTTGTGGGAGAAGTCCGTTTAGCAACATCCAGAGAGTGTGTGTCCCCAAGCCTCCACTCCTGTAATATCACCTGTGGTCCACATGGGGGAATTCTGAATGTGGAAATGGGCATGTGAGTCTCATTTATATTTTATTTCTGCAATCACTGATTTAAAACTGATTTAACCATCATCGTGTAGAACTTAATGCAGCTTATCATATCTAGGCTGCACAATATTTTTAGCCTGATATGCAGCCTTACTGCCTCTTATCTGCCCCATCCCGGTGCCCCAGCTGCCACTGTGAGCGATATGTGTCTGCAGAGGAGATTTGTAATACGTCCTGCCTCTCTAGACTGCCTCAGCTCTCTGCCCAACTCACACCAGATGGAGACTTGAAGCTCAGCCTCAGAGAAAGAGACAACCCCGTCTGGGCAAGGGTGAGAGAAAGCTGACAGCACCACTAACAAAATCATCATCAGCTGCACCTTTCAAGCACAGCAAATTATCCAGTCCAATCCAGTTATTTAGCATAAACTAATCTTCACACCCTGAATGTGTGTTTAACTGAAAAAAAGAACATTTTTGAAGGCTGCTACAACCAGATAAAAATAAGTACAATGCCGTATCAAGTGTTGTAATCTTGCAGCTAAGTAACTTCTCAGACTTTAGGGTTTGCCAACATTGATAAGTTGGAAAGACTGGCACAGCATTTATTAATCTCAGCTATTAAAAGTTTAATATTGAAAAATGTTGCAGCTGCAGATTCAGTGATTTGGCTGCATGTGGTGAGGGGAGAATTAGAAGTAAAGAGCATCTTTGTGGGACAAGAAGTGTTTATATGTTTAGCAAAATAGTTTCTCAGTCAAATTGTTTCCCACAAGTCTAATCAAACTTATGTTTTAGTTCATATAACTAAAATTACAGTCTATTAAAATGTTTTAAATGCAGATATTAAACAAAACAGAGCAAATTATTCTTGTGTAATACATACCAGACTTTGTTATTAGAATAAATGGAAATAAAGCTGGAGATTATTTTATTATTAGCTTGAGACATGATAAAAAGAACATTTTAATAATAATTCATCTCGTCTCATCTATTTCGTCTCATCTCATCTTGTCTCATCGCGTCTCATCTTCTCGTCTCATCTCATCTTGTCTCATCTGATCTCATCTGATCTTCTCTCATTGTGTCTTATCTTGTCTCGTCTCATCTCATCTGATCTCATCTTGTCTGATCTCATCTTGTCTGATCTCATCTTGTCTAGTCTCATCTTGTCTCATCTCATCTTGTCTCATCTTGTCTCGTCTCATCTGATCTGATCTGATCTTGTCTCATCTCATCTTGTCTCGTCTAATCTTGCCTCATCTTGTCTAGTCTCATCTTGTCTCATCTCATCTTGTCTCATCTCGTCTTGTCTTATCTTGTCTCGTCTCATCTGATCTGATCTCATCTTGTCTCGTCTCATTTCATCTCATCTTGTCTCATCTCATCTTGTCTCATCTCGTCTTGTCTCGTCTAGTCTAATCTAATCTAATCTCATCTTGCCTCATCTCTTCTCATCTTGTCTCTTCTTATTTCATTTCATTTCATTTCATCTCGTCTCATCTCATCTCCTTTTTTTCAGACAGTAGCAAATGTTTTAGGACCAGATATACATGAAAGAATTTCTGGAAAAATCCATTTGGTCCAGTTTGACTCTGAAGGAGTGTTTGGTTGGATTCCTTTAAAAAAGGACCTTGTCGGTCTTTTTCTTTCAGGTGAATAAATGTCATCATTTTTATTTTTTACATGTTTTTGTCTTTGTTTTTGTATATTCACCTTTATTTTAAACACATTTAAATGACAAATCTCTTTTCAGAACCAGTTGAAATCCTCAACACAAGATCTAGAAGTAAAAGAGAGATGAAAAGTGATGATGTCACATTGAACATCCTTCCTAGAATCCCAAATCCCATTGCCTGCCTTTCTTCTGGTGATATGCTCGTGTTTCTTCTCAGCATCAATCACACCGGTACTCTAGATTTTAATTGCTTACATAATTGTTTTATAATAATAAGATTACTTTTGTTTACTTTTTTAAATTTCTCATTTTACGAGTCAATCTGAATTCATAGACCGTCGTCTCAGTCACTTCCCAGTGTACCAGAAGGATCACCTGTTTAATAGTAATCCTAGCTGGGACTTTGGTGCCTTCAGACATCTGAAGATCCTCATGAAGCAGACCAGTTTCAACTCTTCGAGGTACCATATCTATATTCAATTTTGCAACACTAACTCCTTAACTGACCTCTGATTCTTCTCTTCTCAGGTTCGCCCATGTCTTTTCAGAGACAGGAAAGTATGTGTTTGTGGACAGTGTTGTCCCCCAGTGGAGTTTGGTAGTGGTGGTCAGTGATGAGGGGACAGATTGTGATCCAAGGGCTGCTGTATTTCAACCCATGACCCCAGCAAACTTGGTCAAATACGGGATTGTCAAACATCACAAACTCAACCTTTTACCTGACTGGGGGATGATTGCAGGTGAGTATTTTTATTCTTCTAAACTGTTGTTCTGTATCTTCTAATCTCCTGCTTTTCACCGTGATGTGACCGCCTGCAGGGATTTTGTGTCTGCTGCTGGTTGTGGTTCTAGTCTTGACCACAACTGTACTGGTTTTGCGGCCCAGCAAAGCAAAACTCATCCCCCAGTGGAGGATAAAACCAAAGTGGCGCAGTCTTGGAGAGCCCTTTTGTCCAGCGGAGTGTGTGTGCAGCAGAGAAAGGTGTGTTTAAGTAACAGAAGGGCTGAGAGTTCAGAAATGAATATATGGCTTTAACTTTTAATAGGTTCACTTTATGACACGCTAACTTATACTGGTAAAACACACATCAAAATGGTCAATATAAGAACAAGGTGAAACACATTTAAATGAAGAAAGAAATGATGAATGACTAACTAAAGGAGTATGCTGATAATCCCACTGGACCACTTCCATTTACCAAACGATGTGTAACTCCTCGGAGGTTTCCTCTCCCTTTAGCTAATCAATAAGAACATAAAATACAGTTCCATAGACTTCACAGTCCCTTTTAGTGTTCCCGTGAGGATCTACGTATATTTCTAGTATTTTTATTGGTTTATTGCTTCCTAATTGTTATGGGAGGTCTGCTAACCTTCCTAGCACACAGAATAACTGTCTGTGATATAAACTGAGTTCTGACATGTTTCTGCTGTTATAGAGATCAGTGAGTAATACTGTGACATACGAGAGAGGAAATCTGGAGGTATAGTCATTTCTGGCCGATCAGCTGCAGAGGAACAGAATGGATTCAAGCATTGCTTGCTAAGTTGAACTGGCACAGTATAAATGCTTCTATTCCTCTCTAGCTGAACATTAAGGAATGGCTCTTCCTCCAGATGGGCTCAGCCCATGCATAAAGCAGAACTTAATTAAACTGTGTAAATAAGTCATATTCATCCATTTGTCAGTTCTCCATGAATTCAAATATAAGTTTTACATTATTTACAATGAAGATAATTGAGATTTAATGTGAATTTTTTAGAAGCTGTAATGTGATAATGTCAGGAAAACAGAACATTCAGCTATAACTTATCCTCTACTGTCAGTTATACCCTACAGTTAAAAATAAAATGTGCTTTTCTCGTTTTTTTTATGTCACAAAACAAGAAAATAATGTGTAGAAAAAAATACATCAATAACAGGATTAACAATAAACTACATGAGGTTTATTTAAATATTTAAATCTGCCATAAAATTCTTTGAAACTAATTTTCAAAGAGCCTGTCTGTTTTTTCTTCTTTGTGTTTTAGCGTTGTTTTCCAAAACCAAGCTGGGTGTCTT
Source organism: Callopanchax toddi (assembly GCA_006937965.1). Taxonomy (NCBI): domain Eukaryota; kingdom Metazoa; phylum Chordata; class Actinopteri; order Cyprinodontiformes; family Nothobranchiidae; genus Callopanchax; species Callopanchax toddi. Next base: position 234,418 of record SSNR01000407.1, on the reverse strand, counting down.
GGGAGTAGAGGTGTGGGAGAGGGAGCAGAAGCTGAGGAGCCCGCCATTTCAAAGGGAGGTAAACACCTTTTCCCTAAAAAATTAAAACATCATTATATAATTTAAATGTTGTCTGTACAATTAAAAAAGTTACAATTTAGGAGTTGGCATGGTGGAGTGGGGAGTATTATCACCAAAATCTAATCTCAGCATGCAGGAATTTCACCAAGGGGCACCGTTTTTTCAACAAAACATACTTATTTGTGACTCTAAATTGGTCTTAGGAGTAAACATGCACACTAATGATGAGCTGTGACAACTTTTAGAATCTGGTTTATAGTGTAATTTATTCTTTTTTTGTCTAAATATAAGTAATTTATTATCTGAAAACTAAAGACGTGATAGTTATTTTTATATAGTAATGGTCAGTCTATAATGTGATTCTTTTTTCTCACTTAAAGCGTATTTTAGTTGTTTTTATTAAGCTGCCACTTCATTACTAAATAATCAAAAAGTTTTCAGGAACACTTTGTCATTTTTTTCCCACCAGTCTGTTGTTCAGTGTGTTTTTGTGATTGTGTGTCTCGTCTGATGGTGCGATAGTGGGGTTGACTTTATTATCTCAGTTAGCGTGTATTGCATTATTCATGCAGCGTGATAGGACAATAAAATGAACTAGTCATTATGAAATCAGCATGCATGCCAGCTTGCATTTAACAGCCTCTTCACAATTTGATTGATGATAAAGAAAATAATGGCTAATATTTGACTCTGATGACTTGTGGCGCTATCATTTATTTAGAATTCTGTAGTCAAATTAAGGGGGCTTTTTATTTCAAGGTGCAGCCATGCAACATGAGATTATCTCTTGGTAATGGACATTTATTGGTCCCATTTAGGAAGTTTGTCAGGGTGCTGTGATCTGGAGGAATTCAATGTAAAGACTCTTTATGACAAACTGGAGGATCAGAACCTCCATATTGCCTCCCAGTTGGCTCGACATCGCAAAGACATGCAGGAGTTTTACAGAAACATCTGCCAACACACTGAATCACTGAAGGTGAGTTTTACTAAAGGGACCTGATGATTCCCTTTAAGGTTTTGGTAAAATCTTTTGGTAAAACGTGTTTGACTCAAACTTAGTTTTACAAACGTTACTGGAAAGTCATTCTACCAGTGAGGTAATAGTTAGGTAATGTAATAGCTGTAATATGTTTCTTTCTCCAGAATCTCTTTGAGAATATGGATTACAAAAAATTGAGCCTTCTTAGAGAGATTTTAATCCACAATGTTATGAAGGTGAAATCATCTCACAACAATACGGAGGAGGGAGATGCACAAGGTAAACAATATTAATAACGAAACACAAACAGTGTGATTTATTGATGGAGTCGGATGCTTTATTTCAGATAGTAGAAAATGTTTCTTTCCTATTTCATAAAAACTCTGAGATCTAATGATCAAATAAAGATAAATAAGAGAATAGTTTGCGGTTTGATGAACCTGTTTTATTAGTGTGTCACAAATAAATACAACTCATAATTAAACTCAATAAATATATATCAATTATAAACAGGGGTGCACATAACTGGTATGCCGGTACACATGCGCACCAGATATCATGCATGCGTACCAGAACCTACTGCCTGAACATGCCTTTGCAGACCGGCGCTTTCACAGTCCTGATGGTGCAGCCCGCAATCTGATGAGCTTCACATGCTGTTGCTGCACAGCGAATGAGTGCTCACACGGCCTCAGAAGCTAGCAGACACACATGCGCAGGACCTCCGACACACATGCATCACTGGTGACATACACACTCGCAGCACCTCCAACATGCACGTGCCGCACAGGTGACACACACGCTCAACACCGGTGACACTTGCGTGTGCAGCTCCGGCGGTACACACACATTTGCAGCACCACGCGCGCGGCACCAGTGACACACCTGCTCAGCTGACATACGTGCATACGGCACCTCTGACACATGTGCGCAGCAACGGCAACACATACACACAATCGCAGCAGGTCCGACACACACATGCAGCACACACATGCTCTGCACTGGTGACCCACGCGCGTGCAGCACCAGCAACACACCGGCGGCAGCTTATTCTTCCCCAACACACCAAGATGTGGTGTGTACCAGACACCAGCGCCAGCTTCTCCTTCGAGTACCTTGACGGAAAAATTGTGTGCACCCCTGATTATAAATAATTCTACTTAATGACAGCTCTCTTCCCTATTGGAAGAAAGCAAATGATCAATGATGGATGGATGGATTGATGTATCAGTGGTCGTTTGGTTGCTTTACTGATGTAACATGCATAAATAGCACATGTCAGGTTAGAAAGGACAGTAATTCCTTTTTTATTCACTTATTGTTATGGATATTTATTTAAATTTGCTTTGAGTGTCTGTGATTTCTATCACTATCTTATAGAATACTTTCTTTGCCATCCCTATTTTTACATGGAACTGAACATCCTCACCACCCAAGCGGAGGCCTCTATGTCTCTACTGGGAGCTGTCCTTAGGTCAGTGGAATCTCTCTTATGCAAGATGATGGGAGAGTCTTGGCACAACCAGGATTTGAACGGACTCCATTACAGTCACCATACTGGTCCTCATGATTCCATGTGCTTTGCACAGGTACAAACTTTAATCAATCTTGTTGCATTTCATAAAAAAAAAAGATTTTAATTCTATATTTTGCTATCCATAGTTTTCACCATTGACCATGAACAAAGCTGAAGCTCTTTCCAATGAAACAGGTTAGCGTCAAATCTTTGCATTTTATGAGAATTCTGGGACGTAGAACGTTCTCCGAAGATGTTATTTATTTGTTCCCTAGACCACGCACAGAGCGCTGCAGCTTGTCTCAGTGATTATGACCTGTCCAAGCTCGTCATCATGTCTCCTCTATTCAAGACGCTGCAGGACATTCAGCAGTCTTTGCAAAACGTCACAAAAGATGAGCCACATCAACCTCTCCACAGTGGTACAAAAAACACAAAGAAAATTGAGTTTTCAAAAGATCATGTTCTAAAACTTAAAATGCCAGCGTTTCTGTTCTAGCACCCATGGAGCGTTCAACCCAGGAGAACCACAATGGTCAACTCATTCCAACGGCACTGGACCAACTTTCACCACAACACTCTGCCATTTTCCTGTTTGGCTGTCAGGTGGTGCAGCTGCTAGCAGACTGCCCCATGTTTCCCTCTGTGCTTCTTTTATTGGCCAAGTCGGTCCCGTTTTCCTCATCTCTCACTAATGAGAGTCTGCTGGCACATTGCTCTGCGGACTTTTATTTTGATGCAACCAATCAAATCCTTTATCTGTCAGAGGCGAAGCTTCAGCATGTCGGACACTTCATCGCTGTCATCCTGCAGTCAATGGCCCACATAGCAGCAGGTAATCATAAAAATAGAATAGATAGATCGTCTTTTGCAACAGGCGTGTTTCGTGCAGTATGAAAGTTCAAGTAATCAAAATGTTTGTAATCTGCTTTGCAAACAATCTGATTTATTTTTATTCTTTTATCCAGGATCCAAACCCCAGAGGTTTATGCAAGCGCTCCATGAGGCTATTTCAACTCTAAGCCTTCAGCTGTTCAATCTTTCTTTCAAATGGAGCACAGCAGAGGTGTGTAAGTGCTATTTAAATCTCACTCATCCTTCTCCTACTGTTGGGATGTGGGCTGATAACTTTTTTGCCTTCTTTTTACAGTCAAATTTTGATGCATTAGATGGGCGGCATGGCGCATTAGCTGAGCAATTTCTCAACATTAGAGTTCCCTCTGAAGCACGCTTCGCTGAGCACCTATTAGCCAGAAGGTTGGTGAGAAAGATAAAACATACAGCAGAGGATATCATACCCTCTCGTTTATGCAGTTACAGCAAAAAAAACCTCAACTTTTCACCCCATATTCCACTCTAGACTTGAGAAATATAAATATTTCAAGTTGGAGGATCTAATCTCCAACCTCAGACAGAGTTCAGCTCCAGACATCAGTGCAGGTAAGATGGTACTTCATTTCTAATATCATGCAATTAAAGGTAAAACTGTAAATAAACAATGCATATTATTACATAAAGAAATCCATATCTCCCCTTTTTTTTCATGCCAAAAAGATAAACTAACATAATTTTATGTAGCGAAATGATGGAGTTATTGCCATTTTGGTCCCATCTTTTAAAAACAACAGTGTGAAATTTTATGAGATATTGCAAAATCATGCTTGATCTATGAGCATTAGAGTATGAATCTAGGCTATTATCACATCAAATTTTAAACTCATATCTGTAAAATTGACTTGGTTATAGTTATTTTTGTGCTGGCTATAAGGTAATGAGCCATGATGAATTAGATTAACAAAAGATAATTAGTTTTAGAAGTACAGCCGATAAAAGCATTCTAATAATTTGATTCCAATCGGTCCAGGTATTCATCAGACTTTTAGCTAAAGGGTGTTGAATCAAACATCTATGTTCAATGAGTATCTATATTTGGCTTGACCCCTATAACAACACCAATATGAGGTCCATATCTGTAAAATAACTGAGTTATAGTCACTTTTATGTTTTCTGCAGTCAGTTGGCTGTGGTGGGCATTTTAAAATACTTTGACTCCAGAAATGAATCTGAGAGTTTTATTAAAGTTTGTCCATTGAGATATTTTGCTTGCAAACAGTGCTGTGTAGTGGCCAGAAAGGCCCCAAAAGAGCAAAGGTCAAACTGTCCTGGTCACACGCTGTGCCTGGAACTTAACAAAGTTCTGATTTACAAGAAGGGACACCTCGAGCTGTCACCTCTCTTTGTCTTTGAATGTTTTTCTCTCCACAGCTTCAATAACCTTGATATGAGATTACCCTGTCTCCTGTCCAGTCTCATGACAGGCTGTGGACACTCCCCCAGTCATCCTGACACAATCTTACAAAACTCTTAATAAAAGACTCTGAATAAAGTACATGAATAAATAAATAAAGTAAACTCCAAAAACTATTGATAAAGTATTGAGTGATCAGATACAGTATGTGTTGAAGATGACTCTGAGCTAGTGCAACACCAAAAATGAACTCAATCACTGGGAAATTGACAGAGTAACAACAATTTTCCCAAATAGCTTTGGCTGCATGCTGATGCAGTTGTTAGCACTGTTGCCTTGCAGCAAGAAGGTTGCAGGTTCGAATCCCGGCTATGGCCTTTCTGCGTGGAGTTAGCGTGTTCTCCCTGCGTGGGTTTCCTCCTGTTTCTCCAGTTTCCAGATCACAACATGCTCTGTGGGTTATAATCCAGGATTCCCTTGAAAAAGAGATTCTGAATCTCAGTGGGACTATTCAAGGTAAAATAAAGGTTAATAACATAAATAAGTAACAATAGAGTTTCGTGTTTGGTCATTTCAGTTTGCCTTTGTGTCCATCTTGAATTGGATTGACTTGAAAAAGTGAATAAGTTGTAGATATACAGGGAGTGCAGAATTATTAGGCAAATGAGTATTTTGACCACATCATCCTCTTTATGCATGTTGTCTTACTCCAAGCTGTATAGGCTCAAAGCCTACTACCAATTGAGCATATCAGGTGATGTGCATCTCTGTAATGAGAAGGGGTGTGGTCTAATGACATCAACACCCTATATCAGGTGTGCATAATTATTAGGCAACTTAAAAAAAACAAATATATACCCATTTCAATGATTTATTTTTACCAGTGAAACCAATGTAACATCTCCACATTCAGAAATATACATTTCTGACATTCAAAAACAAAACAAAAACAAATCAGTGACCAATATAGCCACCTTTCTTTGCAAGGACACTCAAAAGCCTGCCATCCATGGATTCTGTCAGTGTTTTGATCTGTTCACCATCAACATTGCGTGCAGCAGCAACCACAGCCTCCCAGACACTGTTCAGAGAGGTGTACTGTTTTCCCTCTTTGTAAATCTCACATTTGATGATGGACCACAGGTTCTCAATGGGGTTCAGATCAGGTGAACAAGGAGGCCATGTCATTAGTTTTCCTTCTTTTATACCCTTTCTCGCCAGCCACGCTGTGGAGTACTTGGACGCGTGTGATGGAGCATTGTCCTGCATGAAAATCATGTTTTTCTTGAAGGATGCAGACTTCTTCCTGTACCACTGCTTGAAGAAGGTGTCTTCCAGAAACTGGCAGTAGGACTGGGAGTTGAGCTTGACTCCATCCTCAACCCGAAAAGGCCCCACAAGCTCACCTTTGACGATACCAGCCCAAACGAGTACTCCACCTCCACCTTGCTGGCGTCTGAGTCGGACTGGAGCTCTCTGCCCTTTACCAGTCCAGCCACGGGCCCATCCATCTGGCCCATCAAGACTCACTCTCATTTCATCAGTCCATAAAACCTTAGAAAAATCAGTCTGGAGATATTTCTTGGCCCAGTCCTGACGTTTCAGCTTGTGTGTCTTGTTCAGTGGTGGTCGTCTTTCAGCCTTTCTTACCTTGGCCATGTCTCTGAGTATTGCACACCTTGTGCTTTTGGGCACTCCAGTGATGTTGCAGCTCTGAAATATGGCCAAACTGGTGGCAAGTGGCATCTTGGCAGCTGCACGCTTGACTCTTCTCAGTTCATGGGCAGTTATTTTGCGCCTTGGTTTTTCCACACGCTTCTTGCGACCCTGTTGACTATTTTGAATGAAACGCTTGATTGTTCGATGATCACGCTTCAGAAGCTTTGCAATTTTAAGTGTACTGCATCCCTCTGCAAGATATCTCACTATTTTTGACTTTTCTGAGCCTGTCAAGTCCTTCTTTTGACCCATTTTGCCAAAGGAAAGGAAGTTGCCTAATAATTATGCACACCTGATATAGGGTGTTGTCATTAGACCACACCCCTTTTCATTACAGAGATGCACATCACCTGATATGCTTAATTAGTAGTAGGCTTTTGAGCCTATACAGCTTGGAGTAAGACAACATGCATAAAGAGGATGATGTGGTCAAAATACTCATTTGCCTAATAATTCTGCACTCCCTGTACACTCAATTAGGACTTTCTGAGAGCTTCATTTAAATCCATAAGCTATTTAGCTGAGTGACATTCCTGCTGCAACATGCAGAACACGATTTACAACCTAAACCACAACATCTCATTTGTGTCCATGGTTCATTAATAATCCATATGATCATAAAAACATCCATGAACACATTTTTTAACCACAACAGTGAATTAAAAGATTGATATTTCTTTCACATTGATTTTTAATAGTACTCAATTGTCTCGTTCATTTTTTGTTATTTAAAACTTAATACAACACTTTATTCCTCTACAAATGTAATCCTGATTGAGCTGCATTGGATTAAAAGTCTTGTAGGATCAGTGTAATGTACAATAGGAGAGTGTGTGTTCAGTCACTGTCGCAGCAGCTTCACACACACTGTGCTAATAAAGAGCTGATCCAGCCCACACAGAGAGCTTTTTACCTGGAACATAAAGTAGGGAAGAGCTGACTTGAGTTTTACTCTTTTATAGTTCCAACTAAAGGAGAAATAGAGTAATTCAAGAGGATACAGCACATTGTAAAGGGATTTGTTTAAAAGAATACCTAAACATATATATATGATGTTATTTCCAGCCTTGTTTCTGTCTGGCGCTCTGCAATTGCAGCTCGCCTTGTGTTGCAGAGAGGAGGTCAAACAAGGCGAGGATGATCACAGTGTGCAGCTGAGTGTATGAGCTCAAAGAAACACAAAAATATTAGAAGAGGCAGAAATAGAGCAGCAGTAGAGACCCTCACTGAGATAGATTAGTACACACAGGAGGTAGCTCCCAGTGAATTCAAGTAAGCAGTTTAAATATGTTTCATTTTTTAGATAATTTTGTCATCACCAGACCATGTGTGGTGTTTATATATTATCAGGAAGTCATTGCTTTAATGTTATCAAGAAGCTATTTGGGAAAAGCAATTACGTTTACCGGTAATTAATTTCCAATATTAACGTACCCTCGTGAACTAATGGACAAATCCATTTGTGATTTTTAAAGTGTCTGTGGTTTCTTCATTTCTTTCCTGTCAGAAGCTGTAAACATCATTAAACTCTGTGGTTCTGGAGAGAGAAAGTCAATTATTACATCTCTAATGACCTAAAGAGCTTTTGTTCCAGAGAAACGGTCTAATATCCCGGTGCACAGTGCTAATACACTTTAATGGCAGCATGCCAATAAGTACTAAAGCTGAGTGCATTGACTTTTCTCTCTGCTGGAAACTTCATAGTCAGATATTACTTGTAGCTTCAATCTTTTCACTCGGGTTGTGAATTAAAATGAGTACAAAAAATATGCTTTCATTTTTGTAGGTCTACCTCCAGTTGGGACACCAGTGCAGGTAATACAGCAACAAATCAGAAAACATCCACATTTCCACCTCACATCACTTCCTGTTTTGCAGATGTCTTGTGTGGAGGAAGAAATTGACCGCATGAGTGAGTCTTTCCTGCAGCTGAGTGTGCGACTGCAGAGCAGAGCTCAAATAAGCTCATGGCTAAAGGGGAGAGAGAGCAGCGCAGGAAACCACTCGGTAATTAGCTGAAATATGACATACTGTGTATTACGTAATCCAAAAAAAAACAAAAAACAAATCAGTGTTAAATTTAATTATGCTGTGGAGGGCTCAGAAGTGATTTCTTTGGGTTTGTATTTCATGCATCTTGGGTTTGATTTCCCCTCTACTCATTGTTGCATTGATGTGTCCTTATGAATAATGGGGAATCAAATCACATCTCCATCATGTTAAGGCTCATTTGCTTCATAGAAGCTTTGACTCTAAAATAAAAGCATAAACCGTAATGCATGAATATGATACGCACCTGCATTTACCACACATCATATACAATGCATAATCTTTTTTTTATGCAGAGGACAACATCAGCAAGCATGCCAAGCCTGAGTCGTAATGGAACAGTTCTGCTGGAACTGAAGAGATGTTATGTATCACAGCGCCTCAACGAGCTGCAAGCCACACTAGGCCAAATGAGACGGAGCCAGCAGCGTGACAGCCAGTCGAGAGATGGAACAAGAGGCCACGCACAAAGTGACAGCAGCACCAATCAGCAGGGAGAGAGGAGCGGTTATCCCAGTGTAGATGGCTGCAGTCCCACTGACGTCCAGTGGCGCGGCAGCCTTTCAGCAGGACAGAGTCACACACCAAACGGTGCAGAGAGCAAAGGTCCTGGTAACTCTAAACTGGAGAGTCATGTTTCTGACCAGCAGAGAGGCGCTTCTGTCCACAGCAACACATGATCAAACAGCACGATGGCAGACAGTCAACAGCAGCTGCCTTCAGCTTAGTTTTTTTTCCCTTCATATTCTATTTTTGAGGTTATCTTTCTTTATAATGCTCTGTTTTGTTTATTAGTGGGATATTTGAGTGACTTTGAGAGAGTTCAGCTGTGTTTTTTCAAAATTATTATCAGTGATAATGAACGAGAATAATTCCTGGCAGAAGGCAGTGGTGTGGCACAATCTGTCATCTTGTCCAAACAGTTCCTCGGTCAGAATTCAACACGGGCCTCTCAGACGACACTCTGCTCATTTCCATATTCTAATTAAGGCGATAAACTTCAGCTGAACGAACACAAGGTGACACTTTTCAATGTTGCATCTTGATGACAACAAATTCATCCTCGCGTGGAGGTGACAACCTGTCTGTTTTATATGAAACTAGAAAAATCTCAACACCTTTACTTCCTTTTGCCCTTGTCTAACATTGGTTTCCTGAGCTCCTTTTGTTTTATTAGGATTTGTTTTCTTTCTATTTTTTTTTTTTGTAACCAACAGACAGGAAACTATAAGATGCTGCTTGAAAGTCAGTCAGAAGAAAAGTCTGTGTTTCATGACTGCTGCCTTCTTCTGGTTCAGTGGTTTATCTGACTCATGGGGGTTCTGCTTCTTATAATAGAAAGTCAGTATTCCTGCAGGGGACTGGGAGCCAAATCAGAAGGTCAGATGGAACAAGTCTTCTCTTACTATCAGTGTTAGCTCAGAGCTCCATGCCAAGTCCCTTCTGGTTGAATTTGGTGTTGCCCTGCAGCTAAATGTGGGTGCCTGTTTGTGAGCGTGCTCCGTGTTGATCTGTGACTCCCAGACGCTCTACGACTTATCAGTTAGATTAACTTCTTTGCCACTGATCTAACCTGTAGGTCAACTTGACAGCTGGATATGGAATCATATAACTTCATGCTGAATCGCTATGTCTTTGTGAAGCATTATTCTTGCACCAGTTATTTAGGTCAGAGCGAGTTATTTTACCACGACTGTGTTTGGGTGATTTTTTTTGTGTGTGGTTGCATACAAACATTTTCAGTGCTATTTTGCAGGCTGTAACATTCAAAATTCCTTAATCTTGTAGAATTTCCTGCACAAAAATCATGTATTTTATCTTTTCAAAACTTTGGATCGACTCAAATTGAATCAGGATGCAGATACAGTCCACACACATTAGGATCAAGGGTGAATATGGATGAAAACGGAGGAAGAGTCCTGCCTTTCCTCTCCAAACTGCAGCTTTAAGAGGGGTTTCTAGCACACAAGATTTACATCTCGATTTCCATCATGTTTGATCCATGGCTGTCTGCTGTAATCATGTTATTATCTTGAAATCCTTCCAAATCCCTGGAAATCTGCTCTTTGTAGGAACCCTGCATGCACACATGCGTATACACTGCATAGATGAGCAAACACATATACTGTCTTAAACATGAATTCACACGCAGTCACTTAAATCACTCACTTTCTTGTGCACATTCTTGTTTGTGTTTACATTTTCAGCTCGCAAAAAGCCTGTTTCTCAGAAGTGATCCTGCCTGTGTGATCTACCATCACAGTTAAACGAGATCACTAAGAATCCCTTGTAAAAATAAACAATGTATTTATTTACCTTTTTTCCTGTTTTCAGCTTTGTTTGCTGTAGCTAATAAGTCAAACTCAATAGATGCTTTTAAAGAACAGAAATAGGGTTGAAGCTTCCTGTTTTTTATGACGAATGTGCAGGCTGTCACTAAGCAGGCCTCTTCCAGTCGCCATGGCACTGCATTACTGTTGCTATGGTTTCCTTATCTGCAGGATGTGGTTCAACCAGGCCTGCCATATTTAGTCTGCTTCCTTTGTGTGAGAGCTTAATGCTGATGCTACAAAACACACACACATGCAAGTAAAGAAAGATAAGTGGATTGTTTGTGCAAAATATACTGTTCTAGAACTAGATGTTTTTGTAATCATTTTCTTTAACTCTGCAAATAGAAAACAAAAGAAAGTAGGATGAAAGTCACAAATCCTCCTTTCTTACTACTTGTAAGTAATCCTCTTCTGGTTCCAGATACAATGGCTGTAAGATTAAATGCTGCGATATCAGAGGGAGATTATTGTTTCTCTTTCAGGCTTTATCACAGCTTCATCTTTACTTGTTTTTCTTTGTTCACTCAGAGAATTAAAAGATAAGAGCAAACTCAAAGAAAGCCAGTTTCTTGGTCAACACTTTAATGGAAACATGCTTTGCAAATAGGTAACGCTATCTGATAGCATTATTTATTTCTTTGTCTCTCTCTGTATTTATTGTCTGCTCTTTAACGTGTCAGGTAATGTGTAGAGTAAAGCTGGCAATAGATGCCACCACTCTACTCGTCTATAGTTGTTGTGGTTTGTATATCAAATAATTCAGAAAATGTGTTTTTGTATCATCATGAAATGATTCAAATTGTTAAGCTTATGGATATAAGTTTCAACAGTTTTGTTTAAGGAAGGAAAATCTATTTATTTTTGATATCTAAGATACATAAACTAACCCTTATGTAATAGCTTTAAAAAAAAAAAACAGGTTTTGAAGTTATATTTAAAAATGTGTCACAATCAAAATGATCAGGTGGAGATTTTCAAAACTGAACACACCAGAAAAGTTTTAAAGTTATTGTTAGAAATAATACACCTTTTCCAACATCTTTCAACTTTAAGTTTTAAATATATTATTAATAAATGATCTTCATATGAGATGGACTGATATCTTAAAAAGCAAATAAAATGCTTAACAAATGTTTGAATTTAGTAGAAAAAAACAGGTTTTTAAACCAAGAGACTATATTTGAGAACTTGTGCATTCTTTAGATTGAAAAAATAAATGACAACTTAATGTAAAATATAATGATAAATTGCCCATAATAAAGCTCGAAGGTTGAAAATTTAATTTCAAGTATGTCAGTGAGCGCCCATCAAAGAGTTAAACATTTATAAATCAATAAATGAATTCTGTCACATCAAAAAAATCATCCTGTGTCTGACTTTCTGTCACCTAAAAGGCCACAATTAGTTTATTTTTTTAATTTTCTGCTCTGCTATAAATACGTAGGTGTAAATGGATTTACATTTTCCTCAAAATGCCACTAAGAAGGTCTGTTAAGTAAAACAAATTGCCCCTTCCAGCAGTACCTGCATGTTTGTTATTACTTTTTTATTTTTTTCCTACAAAAAGCACTTTGTCTTCTACCAAACTCCCACTCCTGCAAGCAGAATGTCAAACACATGACTGCTTCCTTTACCAGTAAATTATTTTTGACCTTCCCTCTACATTTCTCCTTTGTCACTAGTGAAATAATGTAAGAGCGCATGTGGGGGGGGGGGGGGGGGGGGG